>WOVY01011625.1:0-469403 GCA_013436015.1 Rhipicephalus annulatus | reverse complement strand
TTTGCATGTCGGCGTAAAACACCAGTGCTTTGTGACCATGTGAGCATCTGCGACAGGCAACAAAATTATCAGCGCAGCGAAGATTGTAACGACCTATTGGTGTACGTGTGACTGTTTCAATGTAATTCACACCGTTGAAACAGGCTGGACATCGGTTCGATTCCTCTACGAAACGCCACGAATGCCTCGCTTCATCAAAGGGCTGAGTTACAAAACATTTCGAAGAATAATTAATGGTAACAAAAGCGAGCTAGCTGTTGTGATCGTCAGCGATTTCCCTAAAGTTTCACTGTCTAAAATTTCGATGCAGTCCGAAGTACGCTTCACTCGACCACGGACAGGCTGGCCAGTGAACGGTGCGAGAGTTGCGCCGGCGCGAAGCACTCGGCCCGACTCCGCCGACGGTGGCTTTTGATTGTCACCGGATTTCACGGGCTGCAAAATTTAAGCTGCAAGAAGGCCTCGCTTTGCCGTTGTATCAAGCCGGCGATGTATCGAGTTCGCACTTCGTGCCGGCCACCATGGTGAGCTGTACGAGCTATAGCACCGACTACCAGCGAGGTAAATATATGTTCCACAAAAAATGAAGCCTGCTTGAATGAATGACAGTCTTCTGCGCCTTGCGACCGCAGCTGTCAAATGACCAACTCGAAGGCGGGCGCCGAACGAGGCGGAGACACACAGAAACGGCCTACGGCATGCTTGCATGCCCATGCAATGAGTGCGAGCAACAGAAAACCGTGACTGCGAACCGTCGTGTTCATTTAAGTCCCTCGCTCTGTAGCTTTGACTAACGTGGATAGCGGACACTATTTTGTGCATGAGAAAAATAACGAGACGAAAACTGCACAGCAGCAGAATTTTGTGATAGCCAGCTGTCATTCATCGTATAACCGTGCCGTATATACTCCTTAGCGAGGCCTAGTTCGAATGCGGTAGCGGGCATGTATCTCGGTTCATCGCTGGAGCTGCTTGACAAGGTGCGGTCGTTGATGTGTTCATGCAAGGCAGCTATGGCTTTGGTGTAAGTGTCAGTGCATTTTACGGATGCACACACCAGTACTGCTAATGCGAATTCAGCCCCGTACGACAGAGCACGGACTGACCCAAAACCATTTCGATATAGGGTAAAAACGTATGCATATCAGGCATGCTTAAGACTAAAGGCATGTGTGTTGAGAGTGCTTATATCAGGTCCGCCACAATTCTACACCTACGCCGTGCTTGTTTTGATTGATTAATTATGAGAAAAAAAGGGTTCCCCCGAGCACATGGAGGTCAGAATATGATGCCGATATATACTTTGTGACTGAAAACGTGGGTTGCAGCTCGAGCGGCAAGCTGTGGTGAGTGTGAATGGTTGTAATAATACGTGAACGTTGTGTGCATGTTTGTGTACTGTGATCAATATTGTGTGCTTCGATGGTAACTAAATTAAAGTTACGCTTACGCACGGTACAGCTGCTGACGTGATTTTTTTTCTCAGCGGATGGAAAAATTTACTCCCATACTGACCAAAAAAAGTTCCCCAATCAATTATCATAAAAGCTCCTCTAAATCCACCCAGAAAACCCCTCCTGTTGGGGTGTAATTTTTTTTACTCTCTCCGGACGGTGTTTATACAAACCCTATCGGGGCATCCGCAAGAGAACAAGTAGTTTACTCCCGTCCCGGCTTATTTGTTTACAGAGTGTGACAAGAGAGTGCGTTTTGTAAACTGTTCTCGTTACAGTAGCGTGCAAATGATTTTTTTTCACGGGAAATAAAAACATAGGTTGGCGGACCTTTCGCTTCGCCTTCAAGAGTAGATCACGACCGCGTAATTGGTCCTCGGGCGCTTCGACTTGTGAACTGCTCACCTGCTTCGGTTCTCGGTGAACACCTCAACCAAGCGGGTAAAGAAGTGAACGAGTGTGCTCGTACAAATTTTTGGTCGTTCAAAAGTATCCTTGAATGTCTGTTGCAAGTACAGTTGCCAAGCGGCCACTACGCCATATTTACCTAATGATTTCTGAATTGGCCAACGAGAGCAGAAAGGTAGGTCTTAATAATAATTAGCCAGCAGGAAACGAAAGTAATGTACAACAACCTTGGAAGAGAATAGTTAGCAGTGTACTTGAAGTTGCAAAGGGTTACGTATACTAGGAGAGGCAGTAACCATGAAGCCCAACCACAAGATTGAAGTAAGTAGAAGAATAAGACATGTGGTGGAGTACATTCTGTAGGCATTCTCAAATCATTACTGGTAGATTGTCACTATCCCTCAAGAGAAAGGTATATAACATCTGCATCTTACCAGTACTTACAGAGAAAACCTGAATGATTACAAGAGGGTTCAAGTTACGTTGAGGATGACGCAGCGAGCAATGGAAAGAAAAATGATACATTTAACCCTAAGGGACAAGAAGAGAGCACAGTGTATTAGGGAACAAACGAGTGTTAAGAGCGTCATAGTCGAAAGAAGAAATGGTCATGGTCAGGGCACGTAGCGGGAACGCAAAATAGCCGCTGGTCATAAAGGATCACAGACTGGATTCCGAGAGAAGGCAAGCGGAGTGAGGAGGAAAAGGAATGTTAGGTGGGCAGATGAGATAAGGAAGTTTGCGGGTATAAAGCGGCAGCAGCAAACACGGGACCGAGTTGATTGGCGGTACATGGGAGAGGCCTTTGTCCCGCAGTGGGCGTGGTCAGGGCTGATGATGATGACGATGGTGCACATTGACGTAATATTATTCCTTTTGCGAATTAGTGAAGGACTCAATACGCGTCTCTATAATTGTGCAACACATGAACCTACGCAGCTGTTCATTTGTTGACGCTTCTGCTGCTGATAATGATTGAATATGTCTGAGTGCTTTGTAAAAGGTAGACCTTTCAAACACAGCCTCGTTGCGCAATCGAGATGTTTTGATGCCCGATTCTGTTCTACGCTTCTTCCACGCAATATTAAGTGTGTTAAACATACTCCTTTCACTAGTTGACATTCATAGTATTTTTAAAGGAAATTTTAAAAAGCATTGCAGATTTGTGGTATAACACCTCCTTGGCATGCAGCAGGTCTTGGTTTGATCATAACTAGAACCCAAAGTTTTCATAATTTATTTTATTTCCATCTTGCGTGATTACGGTTATTTTCGATTATTTTTCGCTCACAACCAACGACGCCATCACTTACCATGACACCGACGTTGGCGCCGGGAATTTCTACGAAGTGAGCTATTTAACACTGCCGCGTTAAAATGACAGCAATGTGCATGAAAGCGCAAACGGGACTAATCAATATCCTTATTGATATTGAGACAAATAAATGGGGCTGCAGGCAGAGAAATTTTTATGGCTGCAAATACTTGCGTTCTTAAATTATTCCATGAAAGAAGACTGCTAAAACGACAAACATATATGTACGTACAAATATATACGGTCTAGAAGGCAAGTAAACAACAGCGGAATGCAGTGAAGCGTGTAGAGGAGGGATGAAAATTAGGAAACGTAAGAACCAAAACGCCAGCTGGTGTTGAATTGCTGCATCTTGGTGTTGGTGTGAGCACCCGTCTTCCTCTCTGATTTTGGTGGTGTCTTAGCTTTGCCAGCGCTGGCTTGCCTGGAGCTGGTAATTAGGCGATTTCAAGTCTTATCGCCACACCGTGAAGTGAGCGAGAAGTTTTGATGGTGGGGCAGTTGTCACCGATGCTGCACCAGAGGCAGCAGGGCTGGAGCAACCGTTCAACAATCACCTGCGGCTTGATCTGCGGTACTTTGAGTGAATGCACACGAAAAACTGTCACAGATTCGATACGTCGTCTGTTTGAAGAGTCGGTGGGCACAGTGCGCTGCATCGGCGATGTTACCTTGGTGTGAAAAGCTAGCTCACGCCCCAGGCCTGTAGGCTGGGACGGGAGGCTGGGACGTGGCGGTTTCTTGTCATCACAAACGACACAGAAGTCATTGAGGTCACCTCGTTGATAGGCCCGCCACATGACTTGGTAGAAGGTAAACTGCGTGGCTGAGAGAAGAGGGACCGCTTCATCGTCGTCATCTTGGAAGTAGCCGATGAGAGGGTGGCTGCGGCAGACTTGGTAGTCGAAGGCGGCCGAGCTCCGTCCCGCGGCTTGGTAGAAGGGCAACTACGTGGCTGAGAGAAGAGGGACCGCTTCATCGTCGTCATTTTGAAAGTAGCCGATGGGAGGGTGGCTGTGGCAGACTTGGCAGTCGAAGGTGCCTCGGCCCAATCCCGCGGCTTGGTAGAAGCGGAACAGCGTGGCTGAGAGAAGAGGGACCGCTTCATCCTCGTCATCTTGGAAGTAGCCGATGGGAAGGTGGCTGCGGCAGACTTGGCAGTCGAAGGCAGCTCGGCGCCGTCCTGCGGCTTTGTAGAAGCGGAACAGCGTGGCTGAGAGAAGAGGGACCGCTTCATTGTCGTCATCTTGGAAGTAGCCGATGGGAGGGTGGCTGTGGCAGACTTGGCAGTCGAAGGCGGCTCGGCCCCCGTCCCGCGCCTTGGTAGAAGCGGAACAGCGTGGCTGAGAGAAGAGGGACCGTTTCATCGTCGTCATCTTTGGAGTGGCCGATGGGAAGGTACCTGCAGCAGGCTTAGTAGTCGAAGGCGGCTCGGCCCCGTCCCGCGGCTTCGTAGAATGGAAACAGCGTGGCTCAGAGAGGAGGGACCGCTTCGTTGTCGCCATCCTGGACGTGACCGATGGAATGGTGCCTGTGGCAAACTTGATAGTCGAAGGCGGCCGGGACAATGTTCTTTCTCTTCAGCCAGGCTTCCTGTCGGAGATGCGGGGCTCCTGAGTGCAGCCACACAGAATTCCGCCTTGGGCGCTCTTCACAGATTCTCCCAGTTGTGTGGCGAAGGTTGGACAACCGCCTGAACGGGATTCCTTTTTCTTCTTCTTAACTTTGCTTGTTTGTTTGATCCTCTACATTTGGCTTATACCCACTACGAGAGATTGGCCATAGAGCCGGCGGTTAGTATTAGCATATGATATTAGGGAAAAGATTCTGCAAGACGAGCGCTTTAACGCTATCACGTGAAAATACACCACACTGTATAGATTGATATAAATTATAGGGAATCCTAAGTAGAGAAAGCATACACTTTCCAAAAGTCACGCCAGAAATTTCATGCAGTTTCTACTGACTTTGCTTTGCATTTAATGTTGAATGGCATGCGGGAGTTTGGCAAAGGCGACACGGTGTCGACGACATGAGAACCACGAGGCTTCATTGACTGAAAGCTACGGGACTACAAAAAGCGTAACAAGAATCGCCCAGAATTACTCGAGCTGGAGTCATCGTGAATGATTTCGCCTTCTTTTCTACATCCAACGCTTGCTGTTTGACACGTTGTGAATATCTATCTATCTATCTATCTATCTATCTATCTATCTATCTATCTATCTATCTATCTATCTATCTATCTATCTATCTATCTATCTATCTATCTATCTATCTATCTGTCTATCTATCTATCTATCTATAGGTAGGACGGTGTACATAACACAAAGAGTGTATATACGTGCTGACTGTGAGCTAGAGCGAATCGACCTTATTGCTAACTGTGCAACTTGTGGGCCTAATACCTAATAAATGTTAAATTATAAGCTTGGC
Source organism: Rhipicephalus annulatus (assembly GCA_013436015.1). NCBI lineage: Eukaryota > Metazoa > Arthropoda > Arachnida > Ixodida > Ixodidae > Rhipicephalus > Rhipicephalus annulatus. The sequence goes on along the minus strand of WOVY01011625.1, from coordinate 463,790 downwards.
CATTCAAGCTCGTTGAACGCGCTTATAATAATACTATTATTATTATTATTAATATTAATATTATTATTATTATTATTATATTATTATTATTATTATTATATTATTATTATTATTATTATTATTATTTGCATACACAGATACACAAGAACACAGAGGAAAGAGGGAGAGAGCAAGCTGGCAACTGCCACCTGGGAGGAGGAAAGAAACAGAGGAAACAAAGACTAGAGGGGCGAAAGAGGAAACAAGATGAGGAAGGAAAAAAATGACGAAGACTTCGACGAGTATATATGTGTAAAAAACATAAATAAAATAATAAGAAAGAAAAAAAGACCATCTATAAACGAGTGGCCAGGTCCGTTTGGTTCATAAATGTAAGGAAAGCTCGGTGGGCCTGGTGGCGTCGGGAAGCACTACCACTCGGAAAGAGGTAGTCATCTAGAGTCGCGTACTTGAGTCCTAGGAAATTATATTCCTTCAACAGCAAGACCACTGCGTAGCAAATGTGGGACAGTGCACCACGGGATGCTCAAGTGTTTCGCAGGAGCCACAAGCTGCGCAAAAAGGGGCTGTCCACACGCCCTTCTCGGTGTAATCGTTCACGCACCAGCTCAGAGACCACTCTTAGTTTGTACAACAGCGCTCGGGAACTATGAGGCAAGCCACGGCCATAAACACGGGGAAGGAACGATTCATTCGCCACACGCTGGTCTGGGTGCTGCTTTAGGAGGTGTCGGCGTATAAACAGATAGATGAGCGTTGTCCATCGGATATAGAAAGTCCGGACAGTCACAGTCATCATGGTTGCATGACGAAGCAAGGCGACCCGCTTCTTCATTGCCCACGATACCCACGTGCGAAGGTACCCACTGTGCAGCTAGGCATACGCCGCGTGACAGAATATTGTTAATGGATTCCATGATGCCGCTCAGAATAGGGCTGTCGGTCTCCTTGCTGGTGAGTCTGCTAAGGGCACCACGAGAGTCGGTGAGGATGACAACCTTCCATGCTTGTAACCCTTCTTGTACGTACTTAAGGGCAACATGAATCGCTGCTAGCTCGACCGTCACCGACAATGAGGGGTGCGGTATTCTAAACAACCGCCTGATATCAGTTGAAGGGCAGAAAAAAGCTGCCGAAGCGCTCAAGCCATCGCTGCGCCATGATCGAATCCACAATTAATGCATGGCATCGCATGCGCGGGCTCATTTGATCGACGCGAGGCCCCCGCAGAATTGTAGCAGCGTGAATTTCGCAGCACTGTTAGTTGAAAGCCTTCGCTGTCGTGTTACTGTTTACGTTGGTACAGCAATAGTGCCCAATTTATTAATGGTTATAAATACATTCGCCATAATGCTAGCCTCGTGGCTGCATAGCATTCTGAGAATTTATTCTACAGCGTGCATACCCTACACGCGGTCAAAACTATCAAAATGAACGCCTATTTTGAAAATTTGACATGTACCGATCAGTACACCACTGCGCTGAGAAGCTTCGCCAGTTGAAGAGAAACGGGAGGTTGCCGAGCACCTTCAATGGCTTTTTCGACAGAAAGTTTGCGCTGCACGGGTTGTCTGGCGCCTTTTCTGTAAAATTGACCGGTGCGATGTGCATATATTTTGTGATTGTCATTAAAAAAAAACGGCAGGGGGTAATTACGCATTTGCATGTACGCCCTTTTTTTTAAAAAAAAAAGAACAGTTGGAAGTCAGCGCTTGCCTTCGTTCACCGCTCTCTCTTGGTCCTTTGTCTCAGCGCGCACTGTCAAGTGTCACGGACGAATGAGGAGGTTGTCCAGATAGATGGAATCACGTTGTTACAGCGCTCAGAAGAACGTTCAACCGGATGGTCCGCGCAAACACCCCCCGAAACAGCACCTCACCGGACAAAAGCACAAGAAAAAAAATACGATCGATTTATGGTTTTGCTCGACCAGGGAGAAAAGTCATCGCTGTCAATTTTCATCGTGGACTGCTTCGCATAATACCGATTCCCACAGTGCGTGGTTTAGGGCGGAACCTTTCTGCTTCCTTTCCGTAAAATGCGAGTAAAGAAGCAACCATACGTATGATTTTGAATATATTCTTTCTATCTTGTGGTAAAGTTTAAGCAACGTTAACGTGATAATTGAGCAGGCATTCGCATTGGAACAGTGCAAAAGAAGAAGCACAGAGAAATACAACACGAGGGCTGACATGACGAGTGGCTGCATCGTTTGTGCGCGCATGTTTTATTCTTCTTTCTTCTCTTTTTTCTCTGCCTCGCTTGAATATAGCAACCAGTTGTAAGTCAGTGCTCGTGTTGTAAAATCTTTTTCCGTGTTTCGACCTTTTGCGATGTTATAGTATGAACGCAAACCCACCATAACCCAACTATCCTTTTTGCTGCAACTTAACAAGCAATTTTTAAAGTTTACCGCTCATTTCTGCGCTCAACCGGTAACATCATCCACTCACAAACACGTGTGGTTTTTTCCGAAGGTGTGTAAATTTATGCGACTACAAATTCGGTATGAATTGAAATATGAAGTAGAGATATCTTAACGCGCTCGGGCAGAACAAGAGCAGTACCGGTTCTTCTTTAAAGAAACGGCACACAGGCCAGCTGCCCCAGTAACCAGAAAATCCGCGTTCCGAGCCGCGTATGCAAAGCTCCGAACGAGACGGCGTCTATACTGGGAAAGGCTGATAGCTACGTGCGCAGGAAACTATGCCACGACGCCATCCTCGTATCCGTGAACTGAACTGATCAACCTTCACTGTCATCTTTCCTGTACTGAGCAGACGCTGGGCTCGTTGGGGATTCGGCACAAGCTCTTTCGCTAAAGAAGACCCAGAATTTAGAGTTGTGGCCTTTTCTTTGTTATCATTTATATCCCGCGAGGAGTAATGACTTAATTTATAAAAGTGATTTGGTATGCAATAGATTGTCAACAAACACACATTTCCAAGTTCTACCCACTGTATTTACGGACTGACACATCCCTTCGGATGGTATAGCTACTCGTAAATGTTCATCACAAGCGCTTGTAGTTTGCGCTAGCTGTCTACACTGAGAAAGTCTTTTAAGAAGAATTGAACTGCTTCCAGCGATTTGTCCTATTGACATGGTACTTTAAGTTTAACGATTGTTTCTAGTTGTTCGTTATGTGTATGGATACTCTCCCCACTTATTAATTTATTACTTTCGTGCAGCAAAAATCATGGAAACGGAGTAGACATAAGAATGCATTCCATAGCCTCTCGAGAGCAAGACATCTAGAACAGAGCAGCTTCATCCTGCGAAGGTGAAAGGAAGTGTCGTAGAAGCGCGGATCATTGTGCCTTCGTGAAGGTTCGAAGGCCTCACACATGCATCCACAGCGTGAAGCGTAACCTCACGGACCAGCAATGCACACCGGCGCCATGCCAGCTAGGCAAGTGAACGACGTCGGCCGCGTTCCTAAACTGCGTATAGACCCCCGTACAACACTGATCACCACGCAGCACCCCGAAGGCTCGAAGAATCCATAAATAATGGGGGCTAAGCATTGTATGCTTCTGGTTATTTTTTGTACTCTTGTTATCTCTCAGTGATGCGTTTAGACTTGGAAGCATCAAAGTCCGAGCGCACGATACGAGAGACAAGAAAATAAAAGCCACCCCGACAAAGGTGGGGAAAGTGATTAAATGGAGAATCACCACTCGTTTCGGGAAGTACAACTTTCAGTCACACCTACATCACAAGCACTCTCTTATTTCTGGGCACCCTATGAAGAAAACAAAGAGCAGAATACGGCGAGAGTAAATTGGCCACTGGGCGAAATGAATGTGCTCACCGCAGGGGGCAACATGTTTCGGACGTCGCGAGGTCTCCGGAGCACCAGCGCGTATCCTTTGCGTTCGCCGCAGCCCCAGTGAGTACCTAGGCTAGGGAGCGAGCGGTCACTGCGAGCGAGCGCCGTCACAGCAACACCACACTTCGCACGGAGTGGTGTCCGTGCACACCCGGTTCCTTCCGGCACGAGGCGCACTTCACGCACCCAAACGGACCAGCGCCGTTCGAAGAGCGTGCGTTGACGACCGACGATGCACGGGCGACAGCTGGGACGATCTCGCTCTTGGAACAACGGAGCACGGGGACCTACCAGGAGCGCAGCGGCTCTACCAAAGCCGACCCGACGAACGGCCCGACTCTTCTGACCCTTTCTTTTTTTTAAGTGTGAATACACTTTATAAGCGACCCCAAACCGTCCACCGCCGTCGGCGGCGTCCACAGTCTTCTCTCTATCTTTAAAAGAAATAGGACTTGGCGGGCCGCAGCGCGACGCTCTACCGAATAAGCCACGGACGCGACGCTGATATCCCCCTTCGCTCACTCCTGCGCTCTCCTCGCTCGCTGCAGCTGCGCGCGCGCCCCTCTCTCTCGCGCGCCCGCCTTCTCTCTCACTCTCCCGTCGAGAGCGGGTCGTGCGATGGATGTCCCGGAGGAAACGCTACCATCAACAACGAGTGCAGTACAACCGAATGCCAGCACTGCACCCGTCGTTGGAGGTGACGGTACCGCGGTGGTTTTGCCGACGTTGGAAGACAAGGCGGCGCTGCGAAGGGCTCGTGAAACCGAACGTAAGCGGGTGAAGCGTGCAGCGGATGCCGAACTGCGTGCTCGCGAGGTCGAGTGCAAGCGGGCGAAGCGTGCAGCGGATGCCGAACTGCGCGCTCACGAGGCCGAGGACAAGCGGGCGAAGCGTGCAGAGGATGCCGAACTTCGCGCTCGCGAGACCGAGGACAAGCGAGCGAAGCGTGCAGCGGATGGTGAACTGCGCGCTCGCGAGGCCAAGATGAGGCGTCAGCATCGAGCCGCGAACGCGGCCCAAGAAGTGGAACGACAACACAAGCGTCAGGCAGAGAAGGGCGATGAAGGCCGGCGTCAAGACGCCGCTCGCAATCGTCAACGGCGAGTGGACGTTCCCGAAGCCGTTCGAGCCAGTGAACGTGCCGCGCGAGAGAGGGTGCGAGCCCTGGACTTTGCTCTTCCGGGGCTCGCATGCTATGAGGGGGAGTAAAGTTAAAATACGTTGGCATTCGCCAGTGAGTTAACGTAAAGTCCCCCGTGTGATCAAATTGCGATTCCCAGGAACCATTACACCATTAAGGCACCATAGTGTGATTATTAAATATAATAGTGCGAATTAATCAATACCCCTAATAGCATCACCCGTGCATTCGCACTTAACCATGTTCACCCTCGGGGAAATGCTTGGGAGTTTTTTTCGCCAGCCCTCGCCACACCGGGCATCCTTTACTTTGTTCACCCCTCTCGCCACCAACGCTGCCCTCGTTCCAACCATGATTTTTGCTAGCCTCTTCCAATCGAGGGGAAAAAAGAGCGCCGTGACGAGAACCTGTTTGTTGCGCGACCGCTGGCACAGCGGCAGCATGCGGGCACCGGCGATGAAGCCCCGCGCACCGACCACCGCACACGGCTTGCGCACGGCTGGCCGGCATTGCTGGCCCCCCTCGTGTACGCACGGCAAAGTCTGAGAAGCCCACCGTTCGGACACCCCAAAGGGTGGGCGGCACGGCAGCGGCCCAAGAAACGGCGTTTGTTCCGGCACGACCCGTTGCGGAAGCGTCGGCACGCGCGTGTACGAGTGGCAGTGTATGTACACACGGAGGTGGCTTCCTTGCCCCGAACACACGGGACTGCCGTCACTAAATCATGCAGCGTGAAGATGTTTAGCGGTACAGGTGTAAACAATGCTCGCTCCCTCAAATGCACATGCACCGCTTCCTTTCTCTGAGGACAGTGTCCTGGAGCACTCAAGTGTAGAGTGGAAACGATTCGACCTGGACGTGGCTGCTTTACGGCTTTCCGAGATTCGCGATAACGGCCTGCATGGCAGATGGAAAGCGCGAGGTAAGTGTTACTTGCCCGTCCCTGACACAAGACCGGTCGATGCTACTTTTCCTATCTTACCGTGACTCCTCCTCTTACCATGACTCCAAAGATGAGCTTCTAAGCAGAGCTTATTGCCTGCCTTTCCTCTAAGGGGCCAAACGTTTTCAAATCACTCCTTCCAAAGGAAGCAGATAAGGACTTCTCGTCTGTATGTATGTATGTATGTATGTATGTATGTATGTATGTATGTATGTATGTATGTATGTATGTATGTATGTATGTATGTATGTATGTATGTATGTATGTATGTATGTATGTATGTATGTATGTATGTATGTATGTATGTACGAGTATGTGTGTGGTATTAAGGTGTACGTGTGCGCGTATGAGAATACCAGGCAATGCTATTGAGTTCCCTCCTTGAATTCTGGCAGAGCAGCTTCAAAGAACCAACCCTCCCGACCCCTCCAACTGAATTTACACGCTGCCTGTAACAACGCTTACGATGGCGGGAGAGAGGCACAGCACAAGAACTATAAGGTTTGAAGCTTTGCGAGGTTCAGCTTGCACAATCTTCAACAGGCTAGAAAACTCAAGTACACCAAGTTGTATGTAAACACAAGGGAGAATGATAAATTCCACTGCCGCGCTCAGCTAACCGCTGATTGTCGCGGGTGTCGCAGGAGAGATTTCAAAACGAATTTTGTCCCGCAAAGGTCGCTAAAGGTAAGCATACGTGTACACCAACAAGGCGACCGTGAGTGCGCATTTAGGCGAAACACATCCCTCGTCACGTACCTTGGGTGTGCGACGGTGTTTCGGCATCCCCATAGTCTGGGCACGAAGTCGACCCAAAATACCTGGAATGGTGTTCTGAAGGTGTTATGTCCGGTGTTGTCGTCGGCCCATAGACGTACGCGTTGGTCGCGGTAGTCCAAAAAGCTCAGACAGCCTCGAACAGTTGAAAACAAGTTTATTCCTATTTGGGTGGAGGCGGCGGCCGAACTGCCGGGGGAACGACGGTGGCTCGTTTGCGCCGAGCGGGGGAAGTGGAGGAGTCAACATCTGGAAGTAGTTTCAGCAACCAGTCCTTCGCGGGCTCGGAGTTCGCTCGTGACACAGGGGTGCTTGGAACACAACATCTCCTCCCTCCTTAGCTTGTCGCTTGGAAGCTATCTGGGGGCCGCCGTGGGCGCGTGGCCGCTCTGGACGCACTAAGAAGAGAAGCCTCCGCTCGCTGGGTGTCGTATCTCTTGTGTTCAGGACCGGCGGGAGGCGGCGCCGATTCATCTGGTGCGAGATGCCAGGCTAAGTGGAACGAAGCTTCCGTCGAGGTGGCTGCTTGAATGGGAGGTTCCCTTGGCAAATTACCTGAACGGCATAGCTGATTAAGGTGGCGGCGTGTGGCCTTTCCACCAATGTCGACGAGCCATGACCGCAAACCTATGCGTTTGAGTGCCGTCGCTTCAACCCAGACGGGCTTTCTGTGGAACTGGCGGGCGTATATGCGCTGTCCACTTTCAATTCTCCTGCTATGCGGGAGCTTTCCTTCCTCCGACGATGCTTTTGCTGAGGGCTCCGGCACAATTGCTGTCAGCTGGGATCTCATTTCTCGTCCGAACATCAATTTCGCTGGCGTTTGATCAGTAGTGCTTTGAACAGTGTTGTGCTGTCTGAAGAGAAAGCGCGCGATGCGGCGTTGCATTGTCCCAGTCTGGTCTTTAGTAAGGGCGCGCTTTAGCTCAGCCACGTAGCGCTCGGCTTGTCCGTTCGTAGCCGGGTGGTAAGGAGCTGATGTAACAGACGAGAGGCCGTTGTCGCTGTAAAACTTGAGAATCTCCGTGGACACAAACGGAGTGCCGTTGTCCGAGACCACTTTGCGCGGTAGGCCTAACGTTGCAAACCACGACCGCAGAGTGTCGATAACTGCTGCCGATGTCGTTGTAGCCATTTGTTTTACCTCCAGCCACTTGGTGTATGCGTCTACAACCACCAGGAATGAACACTCTTCGATAGGTCCAGCAAAATCAATGTGCAGGGTGTGCCAAGGCGTGTCTGGTCTTTCCCATTCAGGAATAGGGGCTCTTGGCGGGCTTCTGTGGTTGCATTGGCAAGGCTGGCAATCGTGAACTGTTAATTCTATATCATGGTCGATACCAGGCCACCACATATAACTTCTGGCGCACTTTTTCATGGCAACAATGCCTCGATGACCTGCGTGGACAAGCGACATGGCCTGTTCGCGAAGTGCCGCTGGAATTACAACTGTTGATCCCAAGGTGACGCAACGGCGATGAGTGCTCAACTCCGCAGCTCGCTTGCGGTAAGCGTTGAAGTGTTCACCCTTTAGCTTCTGCACGTTGCCTTCTTGTATAGCTGCGTAGACTTCCTTCAAGACAGTGCACTCCTGCGTTGATGCTGCTACCGTGTCAGCAGTTAGCGGAGGGTTCGGCAGCGCCTCGAACATGAGTATATCACCCGGCGGGGGTGGTTCATCTATTGTGGTGTCTAGCGGCAAACGGCTTAGTGCGTCGGCGTTCTGGTGTTTCTTCCCAGTGCGATGTACGAGTTCGTAATCGTACGCCGACATCTTGATGCACCATCGTGTCATTCGCGGCGACAATGTCTGTGGCATTGGCTTCTGGGGACCCATAATACCCAATAAGGGCCGGTGATCTGTCATAAAAGTCACTTTCCTGCCGGTAATGTACTGCCGAAAGTGATCTGCTGCGTAGACGATGGCAAGTCCCTCTTTATCTAGCTTGGAATAATTCCTCTCTGCCTGCTATAGGGTGCGCGAAGCAAAAGCGATTGGGGCTTCCCGTCCCTGGTCGTCAACTTGGGAGAGGACTGCTCCCACTCCGTATGGCGATGCGTCGCAGGCTAGCAGTAGGGGTCTCCTTTCGTCGTAGTGTCGCAGAACAGTAGACTTGCGAAGTAGTTGCTTAAGGGCAACAAATGACTCTTGGTGGCGTGGCGACCAAGTCCATGGGACTTCTTTCTGCAGGAGCTGATATAGATCGTTGGCCACTGTAGCTCGATGTTCTAAGAACTGGTCGTAGAACGTAAATAGCCCCAAAAACGACTGCAGTTCTTGCTTGTTAGTAGGCGCTCATGCTTCGGTGATTGCACGCACTTTGTCTTCAGTGGGATGGACACCCTGCGCGTCAATTTGATGTCCAAGAAACTTCACTTCAGGCACCGCAAAAACACATTTTTCTTTACTGATGCGCAAATTAGCATTTGCTAGCCTTTCCGAAATGAGCTCCAAGCGTTCTGGATGCTCTTCATTGGAGGCGCCACCGACAATAACATCGTCCAAGTAGACGCAAACACCTGGGATCCCGCTAAGTGTAGACTCCATAAATTTCTGGAAGATTGCTGGCGCTGCAGATATTCCGAATGGTAGCCTTTTAACTTTGTAAAGACCCTTAATAGTGTTTATTGTGAGCAGTTCAGACGTTGATTCGCTCACCTTCAGCTGCTGGTAGGCTTGTGTCAAGTCCAAGGTGCTGAAGATTTTTCCACCACGAAGCGTGCTAAAAACCTCTTCCGGTGTCGGCAGTGGGTAGGAAGATGCTTTTGTCGCCAGGCTGACAGTGCTCCGGTAGTCTCCACAGAGGCGTAGAGTACCGTTCTTCTTTCGGACGACAACGAGTGGCGTAGCCCATTCCGAATGTTGCGTCGGTTCGATGATCCCTTGTTCCTGCAGTCGGTCAAGCTCATTCTCAACTGACGTTCGTAGGGCGAAAGGCACCGACCTAGATTTCAAAAATTTCGGCGTCGCATCCTCCCGCAGCTCCACTGTGACTGGAGGTCCGTTGTTCCCTGGTATTTCTTCGGAGAAAACCGCTTTGTACTTATCTTGAAGCTGCTCCACAGACGGATAACCGAGTGTGTGGTGAACTCCGCCAATGACCACTCCAAGGGGGGGTGAACCAATTTCGTTCTAAAAGGCTTGCCCCAGAACCGTGGACGACTAGCAAGGGGAGCTGATGGGTCTGCCCGTTGTAGTACACGTCTACGTTGGCACAGCCCAGCAGTGGAAGGGAATGTCCGGACCACGTTCTCAGCTGCGCGTCGTCTTGCTGGAGAGCTGGCGCGTTCTCACACCAAGTAGCGTGAAAAGTGTCCTCGCTGATGAGCGTACATGCTGCTCCGGAATCCACCTCAAACCTGATAGGGCGCTGCTGTACCATAATTTCAGTTGTAATCTTCGGTCTCGTTCCGAGGTTCACAACGGCGTTTAAGTCATATAGTGCCGATGACGTTAGTGCTGTTTGGCTTTTATCTAGCGTCTGACCCTCCTGTGCGTCGACATTGTTGTTCCGTTACACTGAAGTCTTCGGTCCGAGCTGTTCGCGCTTCGAGATGCATGCCCTTTCAATGTGTCCCAGTTTTTGGCAAAAATTGCAGGTGGCTGTCTTGTATCGACATACCTGGGGATCGTGCATGTGGTCGCATTGCCAACAGCGCTGCGTCTTTCTGCGTAATTTCGCCTTAGATGTGGAATGACCTGACTGCTGACTGGTGTGATGCACCGGCTCGACGTTCCGTCGAATATCCCTCTGCTGGTGACCGGCGCTCTCCGCTCGTTGGGCGATGTCGTAGGCTTTGGAGAAGGTGAGACCTGTCTCCGCGAACAGGCGTTGTTGTAGGCCTGCGTCACGCATTCCGCACACAAAACGGTCACGCAAGATAACGTCCAAGGGGAGCATAGTGGTGTTAGCAGGTGTGGCAGTCGATCCTTCCTCCTGCGCAGTAGCTGCAGTTGTCGCGGTCAACGTCCAGAAATTGCAGTCAGCAGCGAGCTTTTTGAGAGCCACTACGTATTCGGCCACTTTTTCGCCTTCCAGTTGGTCTCGCCGTTGGAAGCGGGCTCGACAGTAGACCTCCGATGGCCTTGGGTCATAGTGCTCTTGTAGCGCTGCTACGATGTCGTCGTAGTCAACGGCTGCTGGAGTGCGTGGCTGAATCGGGGCACAGACTGTGTCGTATGTCTGCTCCCCACACAGCGTTAGCAGGTTGGCCCTCTTCGTTGCCGCATCAGGGATGTAGTTAGCCTCGAAGTAAAATTGCAGGCGTCCAAACCACGATGACCATAATGAGACGTTTAATTCGGGTAGCCGATTTGGGAGCCCGTGCGTAGCCATAGCTTGTAGCTTGTCAATATCGTTGCGTAGCGTTGGTCCAAATCCACTTCCTTGTCGCCACTGTTATGTCCGGTGTTGTCGTCGGCCCATAGACGTACGCGTTGGTCGCGGTAGTCCAAAAAGCTCAGACAGCCTCGAACGGTTGAAAACAAGTTTATTCCTATTCGGATGGAGGCGGCGGCCGAACTGCCGGGGGAACGACGGTGGCTCGTTTGCGCCGAGCGGGGGAAGGGGAGGAGTCAACATCTGGAAGTAGTTTCAGCAACCGGTCCTTCGCGGGCTCGGAGCTCGCTCGTAACACAGGGGTGCTTAGAACACAACAGAAGGTCAGTGTGCGCCAAGTGGACGCAAACAGAATATCAGCGCGTGTTGATCGCACGCTGAAATTTGGAGACTTCGGGAAGTGGCAGAGCAGCGCCAATCGTAACCGCTGCTGTTGAGCACTATCCAATCAGCCCACGCTGATAATGGCCGCCCCTTTAGTGCACTTTTGCTGAATATCACTCTTACACTGTGGTGCCGAATGGGCTGTTCATTTTTTCGGGAGTGATGTCTCTACCATCAGATGAAAACTCAACGCAGATGCTCTTCTCGGAGCTATTACAAGCGACGCATAAGCCTAGCGTTTGAATGTAGGCTGCGGGCTTTCCAGGTTTCCTGGAACGTTGTCGCGTGGCATCAGCATGACGTCTTTTTGCGTTTACGAACGGGGGAGGGACTAGTGTCACTAGTCCCGTTAATTAGGGAGGCAATCGCTGGGCTAATTCCAAGGGCTGACGTATACATCGGCCCCCCAAAGTGCACCACGAAAGCACGGACAATTTAGATTTGTTCCTTTCGCCAGCGAACGTCGGCTGTGTTCCACAGAACGAGGCAGAGCCAGGAGTTGATAACAAAACAAAACTATATTCTCAAAAAACAACAGGATAAACAACAAACAAAGGTGCACACTCAGCAATAGTCCAGTACAATACGTCACCAATCGCAAGATACTCAAAACAACGGTACACAACACAACAAGATATACTCAGAAAAGCGGGTACAAACAACACGCGCTACAATGCAGTCTCATGCGTTAACTGACCAAGTCACTTATAGACACGTGCGGTATACGGGTAAATCACAATCACAATACGGGTCTGTCAAACGAATGCATTCCAAAGTTCTTGGAACAAAGCTTGAATGCTTTTCTTCAAAGAAACACTTTCTTCAAGTCTAGCACCGGTTACCGTTCCACTGCTCCCGAAGTTTCTTTTCCAGGAGCCCTCGCGTCGTCAAAAGTCCGCACTTCAATGACAAACTGCTTCACCGGTAACATGTTGGCCACTCACGCGCTGCGACTGCAGAGCACGTCTTCGCCCATGGGCGTTAAAGACACTGTCTTCTCCTGCGTAACATAAGCTTTCCCCCGCAGGTGGAAAACCTCTTCATCTCCTGATTACCACCATACGCCCTGGAAGTTTCATTGGTGCGCTGCACAGCCAAAGCTGGGGAAGGGGCGAGGCTTTTCTCGAACTCTCTGAGACCCGTGACGCAACCAAGGGATGACTAGCGCCTTCCTTCTCGACGTCTCTTGGGTTCACTCGGCGATAAGTATGAGGTGGTTGGTCAGCGTAGTGTTGGCGCCTTTTATTTTATTTATTTATTGTGTTACATACTGCCGGCCTTCTATGAAGGCCTTAGACAGCAGTGGGGCCTAAATAAGTAACACAACACACACTCGGAAAAATAAAAATAAAAAAAGTGCATGCTTTTTTTCTTCGTTGTGCCGGGTTTTGTCACGGCCGAACGACGCCCGCTATTGTCGCCGCCGCTAGAATTCGGAGGCGCGCGCTTTGTTGGACACTCGTTTGTGACAACTAGTCACCTAAAAGGGGGAGGGGGCGAAATGTCTACCTTCTACTTAGACTTAAAGGGGTACTGACACAAAATTTCTTGGCCGAGATAGCCTGCGAGGTCGATTCTCGCGAACATTCATATATCATCTGCAAGATATCAACAGCGAGTACAGCTTGGAAGGTAGTTTAAATTAATTTTGAAGTTTGCGTGAGCGACCTATACTTCATAGCGCTATAGACACCCTCGGAGGTGACCCCGAGGTGACCTCCTACTTCCCGCACGTCACCACGCTGCTGTCAACAAAACAAGTTATGATGACGTCTTAGCCGCCATTTTTTTGCTGCGTTAGTTCCCGAAGGCTATATTTCTCGGCGGCTGGTTGCGAGTGCGTGGCCATGGCGCATGCTTAGCAAGTTTTGTGTTTGGCGTCATTCCAGTGCCGTTTCCTATTCGAAAGTGATTCTTGATGCAGATCGTGCGGAAGTGCTTCACAGTTCTGTGTGCTAACGTGGTCAAGAGTGGCACACGCTAGGTGGCGACAGTTGCGTCCAGTTTTTGGAACTCTCTCAAACTGAAACTGAAACTGATCGATAATGAGGGGCCTGCCATTTATTATCTATCGCGTGCTACAGCAAACCATGTGTCGTGTCATGGCTAACAGCCCTGCAGCAGAAAAACGCGAGGCCAATTTTTTTGTGTCAGTACTCCTTTAAGAGGAGGGAGGGCTGCAATGAAGCTTCACTTCACCCCCCCCCCTCCCTGAGGGGATCTCGGCGCACGCTCATGACGTCTTTCATCTTCTGTGTATCGTTCCTCAGCATCTGGAATTACCATACAGCAGTTGCATACCGCGAATACGGAAGCTTGGCAGAAAATTCTTGCAAAGTCAGAATTTTTCAGATGTGCTCAATACTCTATATTGGCTTTATATATAGATGTCAGACTCTGCCCAGGTGGCGCTACGAAAAACGGTGCCACCAGCGTCCCCGTCACCGTGCCGGCCATAAATGGGTAGTGCAAAGAGAGCCATCCGCAAGCGAACGCACATAGACCCTCCTCTTTCGTTCGTCTTGAGGCGTGGTTTTCTGAAAATCAATGACTTCGCAAGCTTCATCCTTCAATTCAACCTCGCTTCATAAAAGTAGGAAGCTCATCAAAATGAAATTCAGGCACAATGCAAAAGATGCTTCAGGTATTTTAGCGTGGTGCAACTAGCAATTTAAGTGCAAGCAAGCATATCGCATGACATCGAGGTCCAGGCAATCACTCCGACCTGCGTTCTGTAATGCCTAAATGCGTTAAACTTGGGCATACACCTGATGCCAAAGAGATGAAATGCATACACGAGCAATCTATGCGATCAGTGCACAGCTCGCTTTATCTGGCACGAATGGCCCTAGCGATTGTCTCCTTTGCACTTGCGTTCACCATCGATTTCTCGATTCCTGTGCATTGAACTGTTTTATTAAGCATGCTCAAATGTTCTGTTGATGCTTGTCTTCCGTTTGTATATACTGCATATGTGGATACATGCATGTCTTCTTTTTCAGTGTACAACGAAAGGCAGAACCGAAGCCTCCGAGATGTATCTCCGGCAATCGCGGTGACCTACCGCAAAAAAATCTGATTTTGGCTGCGATCATTTTGCGATTTACCTGTATACCGCACGTGTTCGCATTTCCTAGTTAAAGCCGGGACTTGGAGTCTTCAAAGGCTTACGTACGTAATGCTGTGGGGTGGCGACAACTTCAGAATATTGGTGGCCCTGGCATGTGTGATGTTGATCACGCGCGTCACCTTTGCATACTGAAGCACGCGTGCACCGCGGTCAGAGGGTTTGTTAAGATTCATAATCAAAGTTTACCACGGTTCTCCATCAAGGCTACACAAAATAATAACTGGAGACTTACATTATGACATTTTCTCATGCGAATGGCTTTGAGAACGCGAGTAATTCGCTTACCCAACACGCTCGCAATGCTCTCACCAGTGCTCTCGCCATTCTGCATCGTGAAATCTGCGGAAATCAGTAAAATTGAAGTCTTTTACGTCCGCGGCAATTCACAACGCAACAGTAGCGTATCCTGGGGTCTTTTTCCCGACTAGCGGAGAGAACTTCGTAGCCCATGTTATGAGTGTTCAATGCGCAAATAGGCCTAATATTTAGCTCAATCGTTGTTCCGTATACGCTGTAGTTGCACGTAATTAATGTAGTTGCACGTAAGAAAGTCGGGCTTTGCACTGCTCAAAACTGCGTCGACAGGTAGTGCTGTGTGTCCGCGAAACTCCAGAATCTGACGTGTATTGCTAGCGCAACTCTACCAGCAAGAAGTTCAATGAAGCCAAAGAATTCTTTCGAATTTTCGGTTCTGCCACAGTGGTGATTACGGAGCTCAGCTGCTGACCCGAAAGTTACGGGCTCGATGGAAGTGAAATTTTATAGATGCCCATGTATACCTAGATATGGGTGCACACCAGCCAAAATTTTATATTGTAATACAAGTCTGCACACCAGTACACGTGTATTTAAGGTGCTGCATTTTATGAATTAGTTATAATGCTTCACATATTACTGTAATCTTGCAAAGAATAATTATTGCTTCCTTCGAGAAGTAACAATCTTTATAATGCAGTACTTTTTTCCTGTAATTGAATACAAAATCACAAAGTGATTGTAAATGAAGAAACGCCTCGATTCGAGGATGACTTGAAGGCATGCATTTAAGCGTTCCGAAGTTACTAAGTGGTGCTTAAAGCGTCCACGCTTCCCTTTTGCGTGTCCGTGGAGAGTGTCTTGAGCTACATGCTTCAAGAATAGGTTGGCGAAAATTCTGGAGCTGACTCAGACTCACTCATGCAATATATTTTGAACTTTCAACTCACTTGGACTCTGACTCGCGTAATTTTTCTGAAGCCGGACTCATCAAGAGTCACACTCACGAAAATCTTGTTCAACCGGACTCACTCAGACTCAAACTCACCAATACATAAGTCACCCAGACTTACTCAGACTCACAGCTCGATCTGAGTCTGACTAAGTCAGAGTAAGTCGACTCGTGAGTCCGTAAGTCTAGAATTATATTTTTCTACCACAGCGTAATGCATTTTAACAACAAAATATAAATATATCACGTAATCGGTGATCTTCTTGACGTCTTTTGATATAGTACCCTAGAAGACGAAGTTATGAGTGGTTGGAAGTGAGCAAAAACATTCTCAATGAAAGATATGGCAGCATAAAATATTTATCCAGGACTTCCCCTATCCAGGACTTCCCCGGAAGAGTTGGGGGGGGAGGTAGTAAAAGAAATTGCCCTAAGTAATTCATGCTTCTAATTATTTTATAATGAAATGGTGTATTAACAACACTACTTTGGAATACTCGTAAGTATACATGAGCATAAACATAAATACAGGTAAGACTCATAATAACGCTGAAGATGAGTAGATACCATAGGTCGGCAAACATAAGTGTAACTCACTCAGACTCACTCAAGAAATATATCATGCGCTTTGGACTCACTCGGACTCAGACTCACCAGAGGTATTACTCACCTGGACTCACTAAGACTCACGGCTCGATTTGAGTCTGAGTGAGTCCGAGTGAGTCGACTCACGATTGAGCTCACCTACCTATGGTTGCAACAGACGCTTCTTTATCGAGTATAGTGTGTGAAAATGAACGACGTAAACTGAGAGAGACTACTGCTGCTGATACAGATCAGGATTTACAAGACAAATGAAACAAAAAACATGAACGGCATTGTTCGGAGCGCCTACCTAATATGTAGCGATGCATAAATAGCGAGACATTCGGTAAAACGAGACGGGAAGATCGTTATATATACCTTCACGTAAGTACCTCAAATTCTAGTTGGCAGAGAAGGGGCGTTAGATGTCGGGGGGGGGGCGTAGCTGTTAACATGTTTAGCCTGAAAGTTTTAGCTGGAAACTGCTCAGTCTGATAGGGGCGTTTATTTTGGTGTCAATAATATATCTGCCGCGATGAGTTGGTCAATCCAGTCTCTCACAAAAGTATTAGTGGAACTCGTGACAGTTTGTACCACGCCCACGACCATTTCGGTATAACTAAACTGTTGTTCTGCACACACGCCAGGGACCTATCTTCAGAATTTTTTTTAACCGAAATGCTTGCAGAACCAGAAAAAAAAACACCTGGCCAGGCGCGGAAGGCGCAGCACAGTCACAGCGAAAGCTAGAATAGTGGCCTTTCAGAGCCTTTTTTAAGCACTTATTGGGTAACTGCTGCAAGCACACTTGCTTCATGCCTACTACGTTGTTATTAATAAAAATTTTAGGGTAGTAAGGTGGCATTCACTATGCAACTTTTCGTCATTCTTCTTGTAAGCGTGGTATCCACTAAACCAGGAATTTCGTGCCATGGAAATGTCGATCAAGTGGCTGACGACGATGAGGAATTACGCCTGAAGTGGGTGCGTGCCACAGGTAAAAGCTGAACAAAAACAAGCTTTTGTAATGAGTTGGAGAATTGGATGACCCTCGCGTTACACTATTCGCATTGTGCGACGACTGGTTGTTCTATCAATGTTTTAAAACACTTTATAAGTCGCATTAACGTGATTGCTTTCCCGACATCAAGCCTGCCTAAGGCAAGCTTGCCAACAAGTCCTAAGCACTGGTGTGGCTGCGTGGTTGAATACTGGGCTGGCACCCAGCGGACCAGGGCTCAAGCCTTACTATGTCATTGGCGCTAGGTTTTTTTAGGGGCAAAGCTTCTTAAAGAGGCACCCGTTCGTCCCTCGTCGTTGTACGTAACATGTTTTACGCTTTGACCTGCAAGGTGGCGCCGGTGGGAGATTTCTCCTGTGCGTTGTTGAACAATAAAATATTCGCAGCGTGCGCGTTAACAAAAAGCCGAATTCTCCGGTCTCTCATTCTTCATTAGCAGCCATTGGCTTGTACATTGAGCACTATCTGACAAGAAAGGGTTGCTACGTTATACTTGCTGGGCGTAACCTTCTAGGTTTTAGAAAGGTTTAGCGAGTGTTGGGCCGCAGTGCCATGAATACAGTGAACTAGTATATACCATGAACTCGAGGTGGTTAAAGGTGGGAAGTAGACACGAAGTGCCAGCCGTAAGAAAGTGTGCATCTGCCACCTCTCGTTTAGTCCTTGGAATGTCCGCTGGATGGCGGTGTCTATATGCAGAATATATGATGAAAAGATGCGAGATGGTGGTACTTGGAGTGTTGACTAGATAGACGAATCGACACATGTGCACCAACAGATGCATGGACGGATGCATAGATGGCTGCACGGACGGATGTATGCATGGACAGACGCATGAACGGACCGAAGCAAGAATGAATGGACAGACGGATGCTTCGCCCCACTCCCCAACATTCACCCCGTGGATATGCTGCCTTTTTTATTTTTTTCACGCGATGTGGTTACGGACACCGGCGGGGGCGGACAACTACGGCGTTGCGCGAGACCCAAGTTGTGATCTAATAACATATTTCGCTGTAAATGTGAATATATAGCACAAGTGGTTGCATTTCGTGCGGAATGCAGCACAAGCGGCGACGTTAAACATCCATGCTAGATATTGTGTCTTTACTACGTGAATATACGGGGATGCAACTCCATGCGAGTATAAGTCCATGCATTCGAAATACAAGAAGAATGCTGCGGTTTCCAAAGCGAACGAAAGCAGCACGGTATTGTTTGTTCAGGCTGTTCACAGGAGCATGCATTGCTGATGGCACTTGGCAATGTAACATTTTCTTGAAGACTGTCTGTTCCGCTTATACGTAAAGGTATATACGGTTGAAATGCGAGAAAATTATCGTGGTGCGACGCGTAATTTGTTTTAGTTATTAAATTTTTGTTGCTTGATTGTTAGTATCTTATTGGTGAAAGTTTCAAGTTCCGTCACTGACCCTCTCGAGCGAACAGCTCCAATAAATGAGTGCACTCCAATTAATGCGGCACCTGCCGTGGAGTCATCCAAATCCTCCAAGATAGCGATATAAAACACACGTAATAAACATTGACTGTTTTCAGGGAGGAAGGGAAAGAAAGAAATGACAGGGTTGTTAACCTGTATATGCTACCCAACAGGGGGAAAGGGATAGGAGTGCTTTAAAGATACAGAGATACGGTGGGCGGGGTAGACCATGCACGCACCAAGTCACACACCTCGCACTGGTGATAACGCGTTCAGTCGATGACCACAGGTGCTAGTCTGTTACCTTCAAGACGTTCAGCAGTGCCTTCGTCACCTTTATACGCACAATGACCTCGAAGGTTGACATATTAGAAAGGTCTCTGCCGTCGTCGGTCTCTGATCTATGCGAGCTAGAGCAACTGTGAGTGATTTTCTCTGCGCATTGTAGCGAGGATAGCCGCTGAAGATGTCCTGTAATGTCTCCTAGCTACCTCAGTTCTCACAAGGAGTGCTGTCAGTCATTTCGGCTATCATGAATGGGATACGTGACCTGGCTCATACGCCATGTCTGCGCCATTCTCACGTCTTCTTCATCAACCTCTACCATCAGTCACTGCCTTCATACGTCCCAGGATTGAATGGCTTCGTGAAAGCTACTTATTAGTCGCAAACGGCCAAGCAGAGTGGCGTCATTTCACCGTCGGTGCCAGAAAACGTAAAGTGTTCAGGGTCTGTTTGAAGAGTTTTCAGTGTATTGACACATAGCACTCCTTACAAAATCAAATTTGATCTGGCAATTTGTTTATATTTTTATTAGTTACTGCACATACTCCGATTATTTTCGGATACAGCTGTCGCAGTAAAAAAAATCAACAAGCGCGGGGAGGTGGACAATGTTCCGATAAATTCAAGCGTGGTTAAACGCTGAGCAATAACACATGTAACAACTATATAATCAGTGAAAAGTGCTTTGCATCGAAAAACACAAATAAGTACGCGTTGCATTAAAGTATTTTGGACTGTACAGTTATATGCTGCGGGATGTTAGTAAAGTCGCGTTTGTTTGTTTGTTTGTTTGTTTTAAGCTGAGGCTACCCGCCACGGTGGTCTAAAGATGTAGAGCACTCGGCTGCTTACCCACAGGTCACGGGATTCAATCCTGGCCGCGGCGGCTGCATTTTCGATGGTCGAAAATGCTTGAGGCCCGTGTGCTTATAGATTTAAGTGCACGTTAAAGAACCCCAGGTTGTCGAAATCTCCGGAGCCCTCCTTTACCACGTCTCTTTTAATTATGCAGTAGATTAGGGGCGTTTTACCCCACCAATTAATAATATTATTAAGGTGGAGGCTAGAAACCTATATAAGTCGGGATAGGTCATGAGGAGAGCTTCCCATACAGATTGATTTTGCGGTATTATTGACGGCGAGGGGTTAGCAGTAGTCGTGTATTGCAATCGCTTGACTGGCGCAGTATGAGGGATTCCTTGGCACGCTGCTCGCGAGTCGCAGGTTTACAGTCCAGCGCTCAATGAGGTGCCTCACAGGAAGCCTCTAAAAAATTATACACGTGCATTCAAATTAAAGGGAGCCATTAGGTGACTAGCGCTAGACAAATGACAAATGCAGAGCATCTTATGCACGCCCTATAATTTCAAAAATACTATAATGCACAGATGGTTTCACATTTATAGTCGTTGCGATGCACGCAATTTGTGGAGCCGAAGCTTTATTTTATTTTTACTTTCAGGTAACGGCTACGTTTATACATATTCGTTGCTATAAAACAACAGCCACTGTGGCCTAATCGCGCGCAGTGGTTGCACCGTTTCAGAACGACTGTTTCACGCGCGCGTGAGCGCAATCACGCAATATTTCCTCTTCCGTCAGAGCGTTACAGTATTTGTACCTCTTTTATCTTTCGTTTAAACGAATACCCCCTTCAGGCGTGAATTAGGATGCACTTTCTGCTAATGTGTCCAACACACATACCATATATCTCTAAGGTACTCAATATTGCATTCAAAAAAAGAAAGCGCGGTAATGTGCTGTTTTGTGTGACTTTCTATAATGAATTGTATTTAGCATTAAATCAAATATTTCATTTATCTGTAGTCAGTCATGTTCTACTTTGAATTTTGAAGAATAAAGGAATAGACTCTAAATGTGTGTGCGATTTGTTTTAGTAGCATTCAGATCGAGAAAATAAAGGTAAATGCGTCTCACTATGCATGTGGAACACGGCACACGGCAAAACATTGTACTGCCTTCGTCAAAGTGATCGGCTACAGCCGTACGCAACACACTGCGTTAATATCAAGACCCGCTAAGTACGAAGAACGTTAAGTGCATCAATGAGCAATGCATCTTGCTTTCGTATCCCAATAGTTCACTCAACCATCATAAAAAAAGTTGCGTACGCAACGCAGCAACCGCCGCTGAAAAGAATATTTTAATGATCAAATTTAAACTAAAGCACAGATTAGTCAATTACCGTTTAATATATGACATGGACTTGAACATAAACAAACCAAAATGGCCATCTCTACAAGTACGGGGTGCAAATTTCTTCTATTGAATACGTGATGCAAGTGCAAAATTACAGCTATGTTATGACTAAATTCCTGTTTGTCAAGCGGGTCTAAATCTGGAGACTACGCTCTACTTTGGAATATCCGCCACTAAATAATGCTAGAGTGCGCACTGGTGTCGCATTTAACACCGTTTCAATGTAAGTGATATGGTAAACATTTAGAGCAGATAATTTCTGTAATGCCAATGTAGAAGCACCAATATTCTTGCAGCATATCTCAAAGACGAAAGTATCAGTATATGTACTAGTATGTCCAGCTCCTTAAATAATCATCTGAAAAGGCATAACCGAAAAGGCTTAAGCGTGTATGCTGGCAAGGCAATTATTAAAATACGCATTCAGAGCAAATAATAGCAATGAATAATTACGAAACACCGTGTACTGCAAATGCATTTATTTCAGTTTGGTATACAGCTTCTGGACTTCAAACTAGGACAGCGGCACAAAAAATGTTGCATAGGACAAGGCGATGTTCCCTTGTGCATATACTTGCGTGGAACAATAGGGAGCTTTAGAATACCGTTTTCAAGTGCTGTGGTCGTTGCGGGCGTAGTGCGTGCCATATGAGATTTAGAATTGCGTTTGCCCTGCTGCGAACCGCAACGCACGATCGCAGCGGAACCATAGCTCCAAAACCAGCGCTTGCGGGCTTCAGGCGGGCCACGATCGCCACACGCAATTTCGGATTTTCTGCGCGCGGGCCGCGAACAGCGACTCGCGTTACGACGCATGCGCAGTGGCAGCGACAGCACCGCAAGGGCTCGCGCTGCGTTATTCTAAAACTCCCTAGTATCTCGTTTTAGATGCGGAAGCATCTTATACTCGCGCCTTGTAGTGCGCCGTCCGCACCGCTTCTCGAACATTCGACAGCTGACGCGCGCGCATGCGCCGTCGCGCCGTCGCCCACCTTCTGTGCCGCGCGCGCTTCTCCTTCGAGAACATTCGATAGCTGACAGCGCATGCGCCGTCGCGCCGTCGCCATCTGTGCCGCGCGCGCGCTTCTCCTTCGAGAACATTCGACAGCTGACAGCGCATGCGCCGTCGCGCTGTATATATACTCAAGCTCGGCGCTCGCTCGCTCAGTTGCCGCTCGTCCGTTGGTTTGTACGGCGCGTCGACGTCCAAGGTCGCGGTGAAATGAATTCCAACGAATCCACAAACACAATGATCGACGTCCCTTCGACCGGCGCCGCCCTTTCGCATACGTGTGTACGTGTTCACTCATTTAACACCCCCTCCTACAACCACGTTAACCAATTTAGCCATCGACCCAAGTAAGTCGCACTTTAACACCCCGTTAACCAATTATATGCTCCGCATCCTCCTCAGTGTTCCCGCGAGGGAAGCTGCGGGCAATATTTTTTGTCATGAGCAGGGTTTTCTTGCATTATACAAACATATTGGTACTGTGCCATCAGCTTTAGGTCTCCGTATATCACCATTTTACACAGCAAAATCAAACATTAATGCGCGGGAGCTTTGGGAGCTGTTCGAAAATATCCTTGCTATACAGCTAAACATTCCACTGCCCACAGGTGCATGTCATAACCTGTTTCTAAGGAATGAGTCTCCTTTTTTTTCTGAACTCTTTTCAATTCCCCATTATATATATAATAGGTTATATAGCTGAGACCTTTAGCGCCGCTGAGCACACCCTGGCGTTGCTCTCTCTCATTCCAATCACGCTCCACGAACTTTGAGTAGACGACTCAGCCATGTGATCCGCAAAACTACGTCACACCGATTGTAGCACCAGCCTTTCCAGTGGGTGAAGCTCAGGTGCATGTCCAATTAAAAATATTTGAAATCGGGTAAATCAGGGCCTACGATAATTTGACTGCGTTGAGAGGAGAATTGAAGCAACTCCGCAAGAGAACGTGCGTGCGCGCACACACACACACACACACACACACACACACACACACACATATATATATATATATATATATATATATATATATATATATATACATATATGTGTGTGTGTATGTGTGTGTGTGTGTGTGTTTGTACACAAACATATGTATATGCGGACGGACACATGTAGACACAACACGGTGTACGAATATACAGGGGCTGGCACTCTCCCCGCAATGCATTGAAGAGCGCAATCCCACCACGTCCAGATAATGTTCGGGCTGTTATCAGTTATCTAGCAGCTTTATCGCTGCCTTAGATGGCGCTACGGCGAGCAGGGTCAGCCATCTCGGCAGCGCATTCGGCACAAACGCGCATGCTGCTGATCCTGTTGTTAGCATGTTGACCACGCTGTTTTGAAGCCAGGTTTCTTATCTTTTTGTTCGCGTGTGTTTAATGTTATTCTATCGATTAAGGTGACATGAAATTGCTGAGAGGTTCTCGAAATGGGTAGAACCGGCGACATGGCAGTGCCCTTAATCTCGTTCTTGCTGCTCACGCGGGCTCGTGTCGTAATCAGTCCCTTGGGCGGGGAGGCTTCAGCTGATTCCACCGACGGCAATGCGTGCGGGCTGCATGACACGAAATCCGGGCCCAGATTCACAAAACTCACTTACGAAAACATTTTTGCGCAAGAGAAATTTTCTTGCGTAAGTCGATTCACGAAACGAAAAAACGTCGTAAGAGGCCATAGTTCTCACATCGGCCGCTGCAAATAAAGCGCGCTGTGACTGCCCGGGAACATGTCAGCAATGGTGATGCAGTTGCTATATTTGCTTACGTCACCAAAAGTGCTCGTAAGTGGATTCACGAACCAAAATTGTGCGTAAAAACAGCATGGCTGAGAGAAAATCCTAAGAGTGGTCCGGACCACTCTTAGGAACAATGTGGCTACTTAGAACCTGCTGCCGCAGCGGTATACTTTGGTGCCCTGGCTGGTTTTGAGTTAATTCACGCCCATCAAGGGCTGCCTGATGACTGCTGGTGCGTTTTTATTTCTTTCGGTGCTTTGAGCTTCGCGTGTTGTTTCCCTTGTACGCAGTGGATGGTGTTGACAACCACCATCGTCTAATAAGTTTGAAGTCGCAGTAATTAAAGAATTCTATTGGGCGTCAATCGCATAAAACTACACATGTAAAGATTTGTGGTTGGATGAAAACCAATGTGATACGTGAATGGTTGGTGCATTCGAACGCGACATGGCATAGGATCAACCTTATTTGTTATGTTGTTGTGTTGCGCCCCATCTCCTCCAATTAAAAGGGCGACTCGATATCCTTGCCTCATTGGTGGAAATTACCACCAAAGAGGTTAATGGGAGCACATTCTTTGCACGCTATTGGAAATAAAAATGAGAGGAAGTTTTCAGTGAGTGGTTCCTAAAGTTTGTGCTCTAGTGTACTTTCATTGGCTCTAACTGTCCAATGATTGCGATCTCTGAAATACAGCTGTCGATACACTTTGGGACGATCTGGAACAAAGCGTACTTTGTAAACCAAAGCGTATTAGGGGTGCGCGTGATTACGCATGCAACTACAAACAAATCATGCATCTTCACTATCACTGTTCAGACACCGATATGGACCGTGATATTATGGCAAGCAATCGGAATGAAATGACCCTAGTAACTTTGTATGACACCGAAAATATGCAAACCCTCACAATTCTGGAGCAAACCTTGGCTGAATTCATCCCTGCGTCAATTACCAGCCATTTAACTTGGCGCACGAACATCTTTCAAAGGTAGGGCGAGCCACTGACATGTATTTTGTGCGACGGAGCGACCACTTGACCTGAGAATAATAGCGTTGCGAAGGCGAATCCCCTGTCGCATGCTCTGATCGAAGCAGACGAAAACGCGAGCAGACGACGACTTGGCCGACAGGCACAGCTTGTGATTGGTTGTGAAGCAATACCCTCTACATCAGCTCACTCCGTGACGTTGCCAAAACACTTCTTTCATCTGGCACGCCTGTCCTGTTCGTCATATCACCCCCCTCGCACATAAGAGAAAATTTTGTCACGCCGTGAAAATAGTGCAAGTACTTTCTAAGAGCTCTCTTATCATCTTATGTGCTGCGCAGTTGTCGAAAACAACATGGCGTCGTAAACAGCATATCGGTCGGTGCGACTTTCAGCAAACGCTTCTCGCACGAGTTACTTCAGCGTTTGACCGGATGTGTTGTGATTACAGCAGCTCTTTCGGTGCGTGTAAGCAGTGCGGAAAGCTGTGGCAGTGCAATGGTGTACGGTGAAGCGCAGCGAAGCCTGTGCGTCGGTGTGGTTATCACGCGGGGATCGGCGTCGATGTACCGACGGCAACTAGCACTTGAGAAGCCTGCAATGTGTGTTTGTGTGCCGGTAACAGTTCGTTCGCTTGACTTTCCAGTCTCTCAGTTTGGTGCTGTGCGACATTTCGGATGGACAGCGTTTTGACACGTTACTTGAGTGACCCCAAGTACGTACGGAAACGTATGAACTACGCGCTCGGTGCTTGCTTCGCCACTAGTTAGCCCGTACGCTTCTATTTACTTGAGAGCAATGTACTGTTCGGGAGTGAAACGATGTTCGTTGTGAACAGTGGTGCTGTGTTGACGTTCCAAGACTTGTGAACAAGCTGTGCTCGTGTGACCGAAAATTGAAAGATAGCGTTGATAACTGTTTTGCCCTGCGAAGTCGTGGTGGGGCAGCTTGGCGCTTTTGTTTGTTAAGTCGTCACTTCTCCTTTTTGTGATAACCATAGTCCTAGCGCTGTGATGTGATCAACCAAAATTGCGAGATGCTACATTCTGTTGTGGATCGTGTTACTTTGGAAGCGCACCTAGACTGTTCTTCGGTAAAAAATTGAGAGTTCTATGTGGCAGCGAGAGCCCGTGAACGTCAAGCTTCCCTCCAGCCCCCCCCCCCCCCCAAAATGCAAAGATTTCACCGGCGCCTTGCTTTGGATGAAGTTGTAGGCCAATATCGCCTAATTACAGGTTTCCGAGTTCGTCTGGCCATCGTTTTACACGGCACTAGAGCCTTGACAACAGCCGGTCTTGGCCAGTTCTTACACTTTATCAATGAACGTGCACGCCTGGCCAGCCCTTCATTGCTGTCATTGGCAGCTTCCAGTCTGCAGATGCCCTTTGCCTGTTGGCCGTACTTGGTTCCTTATGACACCGACGGCTACTAAATGCTGCCATCGGTGAGTTCACCTTGCAGAACTAAATTTCACCGGTACTATATTTCACGCAGTTCTATAACGTGTGCAAGTTTTTAAGCCCATCAGATGTAATGTTTCTCTATGGTAAGTTGAAGCATGAAAAATTTACTACTACTGTTATATACATACATATATTATGGAGCAAATACATAAAAAGTTTTTTGTGATTTGATACAAGTGAGCTCTTGTTTGATTATGAGGTTGGTTAGGCCAGTCGATTTACCATGTTTGATAGTTGGAAAGTTAATGTGAATTTATTTTTCAGGAGCCAGGTCGCACTTAAAAAATTTATGTTATTTTGGAAAATTAGTTCTATTAACGATTACCACTGTGGTAGTACTATACTTCAGTAGGACATATATATTGCGGTACGTAAATTTTACATGAGGCTTCAGTTTATTTCAAAGTGATTATAGCAAATTTTGGTCACTTTAACGAAGTGATAGCTTCCTCAAATAAGTATTAGAAGTGAGTGCTTTTAATGATTGTTTTTAAATATCTCGTTTTTGGCTCTTCACAGATCGCAGAGATTGATTTGTTAAGGTTCTGTGATGCATCGGTTGCACATTCTGGCACATCAATCCTCATCATTACTTGGAGCACCTGTACAAAAATAGGAAGGACACGTTCTCTCTAACTGTGCAAGCCTATGTCACTGCTCGGACTGTTATCATTCAGCGGATGTGGCGTGGAAGCATGCATGGCAGCCTCATCTGGAAGGACTGCAATCTGCTTGGGAGCTTCGAGGGCACAAAACTGCCTAACGACTGGCTGCAAGGTTAGTTTTTCTTTAATACATACGATTACGTGAACACCACTTACTGTGCACAAATTGAAAACCCAAGCATGGCTGCTTTCAGTGGATACCTGTAATATTCTTACACATAATTCTTATTCAACATTTATAGAACTAAGTTGCAAGATAATTGAGAATGTTGATAGCTGAAAGCCTGCAGCTTATGAATGAAACTCCAATAATCTGACACTCAAAAGCTTGTGCTTTGAAACGAGCCCAAATACTTTGATTCCTTATTGAGCTCTCGAGCTTGTGACTCCCTCTGTGGATCAAGTGCTCTGGAAGGAAATAGCAAGTGGGTGAAAATTGCCTGGCTGTTCACAACTTGCAAGGAGAAAGACCTATTGAAGAAGCCTCAGATGACATAGGGCCAGTAACTGCATCTTTTACCTTATGTGGCTTTTTCTCTCTCAGTGCTGTTGCTTGTGTTTCAGCCGAACATGTTCACCACGATTGCATAGTGATATATATTTTTCTACAAATTGTATCTGACCTAATTATGCATTGTTGATCTCTAAAGGTGACGTTCAGTGTGTTTCAAAGCCTATCGTTTCTCTGTCTGTGGCTAGCCTATTTCAGCAGCAGAGCGATGCAGCTAGCACACATGCAATCCAGGTCATGGAGCGCTCCTTTGGTGTTCTGTGCAGGACACAGCATACCCATCCGGCAAGACACTGGTATCAACAATAATGGTGAGTGTTGGTGGCACCTGTAGGAGCCCGTTGTGTTTGTTGCGTATGATAATTTCCCCTGATGAAGTGCATTTTTGAAAGGTTTTCTTCATTTAGAATAATAGATGTCAGTAACAAACACACTCATAATCCACAAGTTCTTTGTGTCTTCTAGACTGCCCATTTGCTCCTATACGTGGTATGGTGAGCGGGCTATGTTAGACAGCCTTAAACTTATCAACATTGCCTGTTGTGTTGTAATGCAGTCTAACTTGTGTTTCTTAGTGAACTTATTTGTGGTGTACTTCTCGCACCTAGTGTAAAGTCGAAATAAAAGATACTCTATTGGCTTTTTATGCCTGTGAGAAGTTTCATGCCTACATCTATAACATTGTGGTTTTGCTCTTGTATCATAATAAATATATTTTCAGCCTTCACTGTTTGTGTGTGTGTGTGTTGAGGCTTGTCATTGGCTTCTGAAAATACACTATCTGTAAATATGAGCACATAATTGACAACTATACACTCTTGCATGTAGCATGGTTGTAACAATGATCTGTACTTTTCTAAGTTCCAGCAGTAACAAGGGGTTCGGTGCTCCACGGTCATGTACAGTGCATCAAGAACAGAGCACAGAAGACCAACAAGTATAAAGGGACTGCCAGTGACTGTTCTCCTGCTCAAAGTTTACAACAGCAGAAAGAGCACATTGTGATGTCAGGAGCAGCTGCTGCTTAACTTCTTAGCAGTGCATTATTCAGCAGTTCCTTTGCTTGCATTCGAAATTATTTAAATTTTGCATGGAAGATATCAAACTATGACACTAATTTAAAAGCTGCTGTAGTGTTAGTGGGCAAATATTTTTGAGCTGAAGTTTTTAACATGCGTGTTAAGTGCCTGCGTGCCTCTACATTTGCATGCCAGAAATCACAGCATCCATGGTCGCCAATGGTAACTGTGTTTGCATTCTTTGTAGTACAAGAAGTAAAGCCATGGATGCAGTAATCATGTACTTAGTCGATGTAATCCTTCAGTGTACACTCATTTGTATAGCACCAATGATGCCATGAGTGTATAAGCGCTGGGAAATGAATCTATGTGGATTATTTTATTTGGAAGGAAGAGGATCATCACTACTCCTAGTATATCTTAACAGTAGATTTTAGTGCTTGGGTATTATCCCACTGCCTGTCCGTCCTTCAACAGTATACTTATCTACTGTGTAAGTGTAACTTTTTAAATGTATACTTTGCTCGGATAGGTTTGTTCATAATGTAATGCAAGTGACTTATCATCTATGCAGCTCTATTCAGACTAAAAATAAAAGTATTTATTTTTATATGTAGCTATAGCATGCATTCACTTGTGTTTTTATAGGTGCCTGTACAATTGTTTAGCCCTACAAAAGTGCTGCTATACTCTAATATTGAATCTGGCATCTTAAAATAGTTTGTTAGTGGAAGTAAGAATGTGTTTACAACCAATATTACTATCCTCAGATGAACTGTGAAAACTCTGTAGAAATTTATTTACAGTTTTTGAACGTTGTGAAGGCAAATATTATGTTCTTTTATTATGGTCCCTGTTTTATGCAAATGACACATAATTACTTTGCAGTGGCATAGTATTAGTTGTTACTTTAATCATATGTGCTGAGCAACATCGCAGTTGAGGCCAGCAGCAAGACATACATGCAGTGCACTGGAGCATCACCTCACATAGTGTACAGTCTTTGCCCACCAGTAAACTCAATATTTTTCAAGCACACTAATAGACAGCTGTATGGGAACTGTGTTGGTGTGCAAACTTTGAAGTCTTCTTGAGGAGTGTTTTTCATCATTTTTGTCCAAGTGAAGTAGCTACCCAAGGCCACAACTGGTGGGAATGTGGTGGTTTCCTCTCTCCAAAAGCACTCCTACCAGCTGCCTCAATGTTAGCATGGGGTGAATTCACGAACTGGAAAAATAATTGGTCTTTGTTTTCTTGGCGGAAAGAGTCACTTCCACCGTTGAGCCACCACGACGCGCCAGAATAGAAACTTTTGCTAAATAAAGTTGATTCTACTTTTGAGAAGTGTTTTGGGGAAACGAAATGGCACCTATAGCTGTCTATATAAACACTGTTTGCACCAAGGAGCTTAGAAGCTTATAATTGTATTATCAAATATTGTCTAGAATTTACTCGCGTTGTGCCAACTTTCAGCCCAAGTGTCCTAACATGCTTTGTTAGTGGGTTGTGAATGAGCCAAGCTATGTAAATAAACAGAGTGATATTGCAGACATGTACAAAATATTGATGCACAGCCCTTTTCTTTAGCATGACATTGTCAAGGGCTTTATTCTTGTGTTTTTTATAAAGACTGCTTGTCACTGGGCATCAGCAGAAAACTATGCGTCAAGCTTTTGCGAGATGGTTCGAGAAACACCGTGTTCAGACATAACAGTTCCGGTGGATTTCTCTCGTAAGTTACTTTCTGTAGTATATTCAAAATGAGTTTATTAGAATTGCTGTTTTATAGCCATTCATTTTAATATTTTCACCTGAGTGTGTGTATGTATGTATGTATGTATGGGTGTACATATGTATATGTGTGTGTGCGTATATGTATGTATGTATGTATGTATGTATGTATGTATGTATGTATGTATGTATGTATGTATGTATGTATGTATGTATGTATGTATGTATGTATGTATGTATGTATGTATGTATCTTTTAAATGAGAATGCGTTTATCATTGGTGAGTAAGTTTGGTAATGATATGGCTGAATTTGTTTCTAGTTATTTCTCTTTTGAGCCATTACATATTTCAATTTATTTTGTACTGTATAAAAATAAATGTAACCTTACACAGAATATGTGTGTGCGAAGAAGTTGTTTCATTCACCAACCTACAGTCATGGGCAAGAAATTGGGTAAAATGGAACGAACCTGCGAAGATTAGTTTAGAGCATAGCTACTCTACATGGCATATCTCGTACACATTGCGTTGGTTGAATATGTCAATTTGACCTTTCAATTTTAATCAGAATAAGCAAGCTATCACCTGTGGTTGTATATGTGTGTGATATTTATGCATACTGTGATACCGGTTCGCAATTACAATTAAGGTCGCAAACCTAGTCAAGCTGAATACACGAATTTTGTCCATGCACCTTTCATCTGCATTAAAACTGTTGTTAATAAAAAATAAACTTCAGTTTAGAAATTTATTCTAGTAACCTAAAGCAGGGTATCTCTTTATCACACAAATCAAATTGCCATTGTTCTGTTCCATTCTGGACAATAGGGGACCCTCTCAGCAGAACTCGATTAACTGCTATAGTTCATTTTAACCATTGACAGCGACATTACACTGAAGCGTGCAGCATGACTAAATAGCGGGAGAGAAGACACAAACTAATCACTCTGTTCGCGTCAGCTCTAACTGTCCGTGCTCTTTGGTCTTGCTGCATGTGATGATGCCCACAAAATTAGCACGAAAGCGTGTCCCTACAAAGGCAGTCAACTTGGCTGCAAGCAGTTAGCTCACTGCATGTGTAGATTTTCTTCAAAACACCGTGAAGACTGATTGCTGGTCGAATATCCAAACACGTGAAAAGTAATATACCAGGTATAATATTGGTATTTCATCACTGGACACTTTTGCGATAAGAGAGAACTGAGGAAAAAATTATGAACCCTGAATTGTTTAATTTTTGAAGGAGCACAGTACAGCGCTTTTGGGTCAAAAGGGGAGTGAAAGAAGCAAGTGCGAAAGCCTACTTCTCAAAAATTAGTACCCGCCGCCACGCATAATGTCAGGCCGGGCAACCTCTTGAAAAAAAAAAGTGCTCAGTGATTCTGCGAATCGAACCAAGTACCTCGTAGATTGTAGTTGAGCGCTGTAACCGCTCGTCCACTGCAGCAAGGCTTGCATTCGCCCTATTGCTGATATATCGTCATTCCTTCGAATGGAGCCAAATGCAAAAACGTCCGGTGAAACTTTGTCAAAAATAGAAAAAATAGAATGCGTTTGTTCAAGGTTACTAGAAGATAGAAACCACCACGTGTGACTGTATAAACGTGCGCTATTTATTCTTGTACATTACTGTCATGACATTGGGATAGCCGGCTCTAACGTAGGCTACCTTCTCATAGTTTGCCAAATATAAATAAGAAAATAAAAATATATAACAGCCTGTGACAACGCTAATCAACTATTATGAGTTCACTGTCACTAGTATCACTTTCACTTGATGAATGCTCAGTTTGCTTCCATTATCGTTATTTAGGAAAGTCTTGGCTCATTAACTCAACTCTACTAATTAGCAATGATTCTCACATCTAAGGACAGTCACACTTCATCTCGCTTTCTGAGTGGCTGTCACTCCCATATAACGCGTACTCTTCTTTTTTATGCTCTCCGAGCATCTGACGCTGCTTTGCGGAGACTTTCCTTGACGTCTGCTGGGCCAGAAAATTGTCTTTATTATCTATCAATTTCAAGCTTTCGCGAAGCCGAAACGAGAGTCTCTCTCTCTCTCTCTCTCTTCATCCTTTTCGCACGTGTGATAACGTCTCTCGACCTGAAGACTCGTATACACGTCCCTTGCTTTGTTTGCGCACTCAAACAACGCTGGACGAAATATTTGCCCCGAGTTTTGTGAAAAGCATTAGCACTGAGACACCTCCCGACGAGTCTCCCTCATTTTACGTAGACATATACCTAAGCGTAAGTGTATGCACGTTCTCGCATTCCGGCTTTATAAAAATGCTGCGGTGCATGGAACCAGCGAAATTGTGCTCAAAATTTCATTTGATTACTGCTGTTATCTATTTTAGCACAATTCGTCTGCAGGCACCAAAGTCGCTCATGTGTCTCGTTATAAGAATATTGTAACAAAGGCTACCTTTGACTATAGGTACAAAACACCCTTACGTTCACCACTATACCGTGCTAGATTGCACCGAATTAGTTAAGTAGCAGCGCAGCTTCAATGAAATGTAAGGTAAGTGGTCGCTTTAAATAAGGGAAGACATTCAAGGCACATTTTCAAACATTGCATGCATCGATTTATGTGTGGTTTCATTTATGTGGTGCACCTGGAGTGTTGTTTACTTGTACTTGGCGAGATAGTGCTTGGATTGCTCGGTGGCTTAAGGCCATCAAGCAATTACTTTTTTAGCTACAGTCGTTGATTAAAGGCGAGTGCTTGGCTTTGTACAGCCTACCAAAACGTCTATTACAACGTACGCGGCATCCCGTAAGCGCTGTAGCAGACGCTCGTGGAACTGAAACTTAGATGCAGCAAATCATTGGCTATCATCGTATACTCTCGATGCTAGACGCTTTGCGTGCTACCTTGATATTATCGGCACACACTTCTTTCTTTCCTTGTCGTTTCATCGGCTATCATCTGTCCTCCTTGCCCTCTTAAGTGCCGAATAAGTTAAATTTATACCCGCGCTATAGTAATCCCTCCAGATAAGAGAATTTTTGGCTAAGAAAATGCGTAGCCAAAGAGAAAGCTTTGTGAATTCGGACCCCGTTTTGCGGTGGTTACTTCCAGCAGCGACGGATTCGCAGAAATGCCCGGCACTGACGGAATTTGACTTTTCATTGCTGTTCAGCTGCCAACCATGGACACTGGGTGGTGCCGGCGTGGCTGGTGACATGTGAGTACGAATAGGCGGCAGCGGCACATCTTCGACGGGGAATGGAACCGGCGACATGACAGTGCACCTAATCTCGTTCGTGCTGCTCACGCAGGTTGGTTTTTTGCACTACATTTGTGGTTTGTGTCATTTTGTTGCGCTGGTTCCGCCCCAGTGTTCTTTGCCATTGAAGTGCTCGCATCGTGAGATGTCACGCAGAGTGATTCGCAGACGGCACTTCTTGATGTTCCGGAGCGCTGCCTTTTATTTGCTAATCTTGTTATTGTGCGGGGGTGACGTCGAGCGAAACAAATGGCCTTCGAATGCACAGATAGAACGCCTACTTGAAGGACAGGCTGCAATTGTTTCCAAATTTGCCAGCAATTGAGGAAAACCAAAAACAAACCAATGCTGATATAACTGATTTGAAAACACGCCTGGCTTCGTTAAAAAAATTGGCAGCAAATCCACGGAGTGAATGATGGAGAGTGGGGCGAAGCATCCGTCCGTCCATACGTCCGTCCGTGCGTGCGTCTGTTCGTGCGTCCGTCCCTGCGTTCGTCCCTGCGTTCGCCGATGCATCCGCCTCTGCGTCCGTTCATGCGTTCATCCATGCATCTGTCTGTGTGTCCGTTCGTGCACCTATTCAACACTCCAAGTACCACCATCTCGCATCTTTTCATCATATATTCCCCATATAGAAACATCGCCATCCAGCGGACATTCCAAGGACAAAACGAGAGGTGGCACACGCACACTTTCTTACGGCTAGTGCTTCGGGTCTACTTCCCACCTTTAACCACCTCGAGTTCATGGTATATACTAGTTCACTGTATTCGTGGCACTGCGGCCCAACGCTCGCTAAGCCTTTCTAAAACCAAGGAGGTTACACCCAGCGAGTATAACGTAGAAACCTTTTCCTGTCAGATAGTGCTCAATGTGCATGCCAATGGCTGCTAATGGGGATCGCAGCGTGCTCGTTAACTAAAAGCCGAATGCTCCTGTCTCTCATTCCCCATAAGCAGCCATTGGCATGTACATTGAGCACTATTTTTTTGTTCAATAACACACAGAAGAAATCTCTCACCGGCACCACTTTGGAGGTCAAAATGTTATAGTTGTTACACACTATAGTGGCTACGAGGGACTAATGGGTGTCGCTATAAAAACCTTCGCCCCTAAAAATGTCACGAACCTATATGACTTACGAATAGCAATAGATAACAGAAAGGAAAAACAGAAAGAGGAGCAAGGTGCAATGTCCTTTGTTCTCCGGAAGTTAGAAGACCTTGAAAATCGGCAAACTAAAGAACCCCAGGTGGTCTAAATTTCCGGAGTCCTCCACTACGGCGTCTCTCATAATCATATAGTGGTTTTGGGACGTTAAACCCCACATATCAATCAAAATCGGCAAAGGCGTGAGAATCTGCTCTTCTACGGGATAAGGGACTCAGTGGCAGGCGAGACTAATGCCCATGCTGAGGAGCAATTCCGCAATCTGTGCCGCACGAAACTTGGGCTCACTTCTGTGAACATAGAGCGTGCCCATAGAATAGGGCCATACAATGCCAATAAAACACGACCAGTAATAGTCAGATTTGCTTCCTCTAAAACACGTCAGCGAGTCTTGACGAAAGCGTATAACTTAAGGGAGACTGCATACGGCATATCTGAAGATTTTTCACGCACAGTTCGTGAAAAAAGGAAGTGGCTTTGGCATACTCAAAAGATAATAGGA
Organism: Rhipicephalus annulatus; assembly: GCA_013436015.1. NCBI lineage: Eukaryota > Metazoa > Arthropoda > Arachnida > Ixodida > Ixodidae > Rhipicephalus > Rhipicephalus annulatus. The sequence continues at coordinate 428,435 of WOVY01011625.1, read as the reverse complement.
AGGAAGGCGAGAAATCTGTTTTAAGATTTCATACCCTCTATCTAGGTAATAAGCGATATCGGATTGACAGCACTACAGGTGACGTAATTCAAATATGACCACCGTTGCAATCTTCTGTGACGCATCAACTGAGACTACTCATCGTCAATTACAGAAGTCTCAGAAATAAGGTTGATCACTTTCACTTGACCGATGGAGGCGGAAATGTTGTAGGCCCGTGTGCTCAGATTTGGGTGCACGTTAAAGAACCCCAGGTGGTTTAATTTCCGGAGCCCTCCACTACGGCGTCTCTCATAATCATATAGTGGTTTTGGAACGTTAAACCCCACATATCAATCAATGACTTTCACTTCATGTTAAGTTCTGTTCAGCCTGCAGTAGTATTAGGCACTGAATTGTGGCTCGATGACGCTATTCTTGACAGAGAATCGTTCCCCGTTGGTTTTCACTGTTTTAGGCGGGACCGTGAATCTAGGGGAGGTGGTATATTTATTCTTGTACGATCAGACTTGCTTTGTGTTCGAGTCAATTGTGTTTTGGAATGTGAATCTGTATTTTGCATGTTGCGGGCTGATAACGGCCAAAGTTTTCTCATTGGTTCTTATTATTGACCACCCGGTGCCTCTTGTCAGCAGTTTCCTCAATTGACTACTTTTTTGCAGACGGTTCAGTGTGATAACCTTATACTGGGAGGCGATTTTAACCCTACCGGTTAGATTGGGGGTCGAGTAATTGTCTGGCAGGTGGTACAACAGGTGGTTTATACAAACCCCTCTTTGAATTTATGCACGAAAACAGTCTGCATCAGTTGGTAACAGATCCTTCGCGTAATGATGACACTGGTAACGAGCTTGATTTGTTACATTGTGATGCGCTGAACTTTATTTCAGAATATGTGCTTTGCTCGGCATAAGTGATCATAAGGTTATTGTATCGGACGCTACATTTTGAAATCTGTGTGTATCGAAAAAAAGTGCAGTGTATGCATATAACAGGGCTAACTACGCTGCACTAAATCTAGCTCTTGAATCATATTTTCCCAATTTTGACACATTGGCAAATGAATTAAACGGTGAAGAGTTATGGGGAGTATTTAAAGAGAAGCTTTTTGAACTGCGTTTTAAATTTGTTCCCATTCGAACGTTCTCTTCCAAAAGTTCAAAAGATAAACCGTGGTTCAACAGGCAACTCAGTCCTTTATTGAGAAAAATCAAAAGAATCCATCGGCTTAGCATGACTCAGAAATCAGATAGCCGCTACATACCTTTAGCAGAGTTAAAACGTAGTTTTCGGAAGCTCACTGGATCAGCCAATGAAACATACTTCGTTAACTTAGGTCAGAGGCTGGTAGACAATCTGAAGGAATTTTGGAAATACGTTAAAAGAAACGGTAAGGAGGACAATTCTGTTCTATCATTGCACTGGTCCGACAGAATTATTATTCATGATCCGAGTAAGGTCGAAATTTTTGTTAATTACTTTTCATCGGTATTTCAGTCTGATTTTTCAGATGCTAGTGCAGTTACAACTGTTGATTTTTCTCTCTAAGTCGACAAAATGTCTGAGGTTACGTTTAGTGCGATGGGAGTCGAGAGATTATTGCAAGGCTTGAAACACACGGAGGCGAATGGTCCGGATGTTATTCCGGCATTGTTTCTTATTAACTGTTCGGGCACTCTGTGTTTATATTTTTGTCATTTGCTTCAAAATTCTTTAAATGACGGCATTGTTCCTGTGGACTGGAAGTTGGCCGTGTGGTGCCAATTCATAAAAGTGGACAGATGGACAGAGTTGAGTATTATAGGTCAGTGCCGTTAACTAGTATGGTATGCAAAGTTATGGAACATGTGATTTCTAACAGCATCATGTCTCACCTTGTTGCCGATAACCTTCTTCATCTTAGTCAGCATGGGCTTCGGCAGGGCTTTTCTTACACGACGCAATTGGTGGAATTTACTCAAGACCTTGCCTCAGCTGTCGACAAGCAGCAAAGTGTTGACTGTATATTTCTGGATTTCAGAAAAGATTTTGACGTCGTTACGCATAGTCCCTTCATCACTAAACTTCGATATTACAAATTGGTTGATAGGGTTATTGCTTGGATAGCTGAGTATCTTCGCTCTGAACTCTGAACGGTTCTTCCTCTACAGATGTTGCTGTGACCTCTGGTGTACCACAGGAATCAGTCTTAGGTCCGCTTTTATTTTTGTTATTCATAAATACATCACTTTTGGTATCGCGTCATAATTTAGAATTTTCGCAGATGACTGTATAGTATATAGGGCCATCAATAGCGACCTTGACAAACAAGCACTGCAAAGCGATTTAGATTGAATTGCCGCATGGTGTGATAAATGAAAAATGTCGTTGAATGTGAAAAAAAAGCGTCCACGTCAACTTTACCAGGAAACTCTCGCACTGCAGAAATCATTACATGATCAATAACGCTAATCTTCAACATGTCAGAGAATATAATTATCTAGGCGTATTTTTTACTGCTGATTTGAGGTGGAATAAACATGTCATTTACGTTAGGAACAAGGCGGTAGGAACATTAGGTTTTCTGAAAGGTAACTTGAGCAGTTTAACACGGAAACTTAGAGAGCATCTCTATTTTACACACGTCCGCAGTATACTGGAGTATGCGTGCGTCCGCTGGGATTCATATACCAAGGGACTTACAGATAAACTTGAAAAAGTGCAAAATAGAGCAATTCAATTTGTCCTTGGAAATTACGACAGGATGCTTAGTGTGACAGAGAGCAGATAATCATTGAATTAGAATCTTTTTGAAAACCATAGTCGAAACCTCAGATTGAAACTCTTTCGTAGCATTTATCATTCGAGAACAGGGATAATCGGACAATGGTATTTTCAACCACCCAACTATGTTTCTCAAAGACGTGATCATCACTTAAAATACGCGAGATTCCTTTTGGGGGTGACGCTTTGGCGTGGCCCGACGGCAACCGGCGCGAAATGCGACATGCTGTTGCGTGCCGATGCGTTCCCCAGACAACACTGCGTTTTCCTCTTTTCGTGACGGAGAGACGGCGGACACGCTGAAACGCGCATGCGTCAAAGCAATGCAGCGCGGTGCACGCGTGCGAGTATGTGGCAGGACCGGCACCTGGCGTGGCAACACCGGCGTGATAAAACGAAATGAACGCCGGCTAGCGCCGCGTCACGTCGAAATGTATTGGCGCCTTGACTGTGGCATGTAGTCATGTTCTCACATGACACGCATCTCATGATAATGTTTGCACCAGTCCCATACCTTCGTCATCCATTGGCGTCAAGTAACACCAAAATTGGCATATGTGAAGCTAGCGAAACGGCCGCGAGCGCATCATGACTGCGGAATGTAGTCATGTTGTTACATGACACGCATGTCGTGATGATCATTTTTGGAAGTGTCATTTACCTATGTCGTCCGTTCGCATCACGTAATACCAAGTTTGGTACATGTAAAGCTAGCGAAACGGCCGCGAGCGCATCATGAGCTTAGCATGTAGTCATGTTGTTACATAACAGGCATCTCATTTTATCATGTTTGCACCAGTATCATACCTTCGTCATGCATTCACGTGCTGTACTGCTAAATTTGGTTTGTGTGACGCTAGCGAAACGGTGGTGAGCGCATCTTGAACGTGGCATGTAGTCATGTTAAATGCCACGAATGTCATAGTTATCATGTTAGGGTCTGTCATTTGTGTTCGCTATGCAATCATGTCATACCATGCCAGTTTTGCAACATGCCATGTGAACAAAACCACCGCAAGAGCAGCAGGACCATGAAATGCAAAACATAACAATCATGACATGCATGTCATGATTTTCATGTAATGACTAGTCAAATGTGTTCTTCGTACAGTCATGTTACGCATCGGTACAATTATCGAAACAGCCAGGAAAGCTTAGTCGTAGGTGGCTAGATAGATAGATAGATAGATAGATAGATAGATAGATAGATAGATAGATAGATAGATAGATAGATAGATAGATAGATAGATAGATAGATAGATAGATAGATACGCTCTAAGTCGCCGAAGTTCGCTAAGAAATGCTTCGCATTGAATAACGTGTTTTGTACTGAACTGCGATTGTGGGTATCGGACTTCTGCGGAGCGTGTGCCTCTCATCAAAGTGCCGCCTGAAAATGATCGTTGGCATAAATATGTGAATTCTCATAGTAACATCTAGCCATGAACAACCAACCACATGTTTTTGTGTGTTGTTTATGAAATACTTTCATGCGGTTCAAATATATATTTTGCGGAACAACTTCATTGCTCTTGTGTGCTTGATATCGAATAATTGCGTATTTCAAATATTTATTTATACGGCGTTGACATAGAACAAGCGCAACTATGGTTCAACAACCTGTGTAAATTAAAGTAGCGATACGCATGCAATATGTTTCTGGTGCAGTAGCTATCCTTTATTAGATAGAGGAGTAATAATTATTACTGGGGGTTTACATGTCAAAACCATGCACGATTTGATATCTAGAGACGCCGTAATCGAGAGTTCCTGACTGCTTTTGACCATCCGGGGCTGCTTACCATGCACCTGCATCTAAGAACGTGGGAGTTCTTAGCATTTTTCCTCACAGGGAAATATTTCGATGTACACTGTAAAAAAAAGTTACTCCGAGGTCGAAGTAAAACGCTTGTCCTCTAGCAATCCTTCCATTCGGAGTAATTTTTGCTCCGGAGCAAAGTGTTAACTCCGGCTGACGGGAGCAGTTACATGGCACATCCGGAGCATTTCTCGCTGATATGTCACTCCGGCCAGCCGGAGTAATTGCGAAGCGCCACCGGAACATTTTTACTGGCCTTTCGCTCCGGATTACCGGAGTGATTACGTGGAACCTTTTGAGCATTTTTCGCCGGTTTTTCACTCCCGCTTCCGGAGCTTTTGTGGTGCACTTCCAAAGTATTTTACGAATATTTTTACTTCGTCCGAACAAAATTTTAGTGAGATGTATGAGTATTTCTTTTTGAAGTGTTTGCTCCTCTGTTTAATTATTCTGTGCTTATCATGTCACGCGTCGGTTGTATGGAAAAATTCTGAATTCTAATGAGAGCACTGCAGAGTTAGTGTATTATTTTTCCACTGAGCTCTAGCAGATTAAATTCAAGAAAACACTTCAGTTCATATTCTTTGATTTATTCAAATAAGCGACAATTCTGGTTTATTGCCCATTACTTGGGGAAAAAACGAACATGTAAAAAGCCACCAAAAATAAAACGAAAGAAGGCAGATAGCATGAAATTAACAGCACTCAAGTTTGAAGCGCAGCGCTTCGAAATGAAGCCCAGAATGCTCTAAAACGATGCACGACAAACAAAGAAAGCGTGGACACCGAGAACAACTGTTCACAGTCCCTGAAGGACCATTCATCAGCTTCATTGGCGACCCAAGAGTTCAGCTGATTGCTTCCTGCATAATTGAGTAAAAAATATTTCAACATGGGAACTGCAAATCATGTAAGTGGCCCGAAATCTGAGGACACTGAAGCCAATGGTGCTCGTTAAATTCTGTACAGTCTGCGAGTACACGAGAATAACTAGCCTTGTAAACCGACCACACACACAAGAAAACCGGACCAGCGTTCAATATCAGGAAGTCCATTCTATGTACTCCGGTGCCAGGCAGCCGGTACGCCATAAAAACACACCTCCGTGACGCGAACAAAATTTAAAATGGACGAAATTCGCCCCTATATTCCTAAATCGATAGCCCTACTCTTGCTAACCATTCGAAAGCATTTTTTCCGCTAAAATGAGCGAATTTCGGTACATTCGAAGACAACATCAAGATGCCTCACCCGATCATTTCATAATTTTATCAAATAATATTGCTGATATTACACGCGTATTTTAGTTGGCACTCATATTCATACTTCAAGAAAATTAGACCCCTAAAGTATGTATGTTTGCGGCCTGTATTTAAAAAAAAGCAACCTTCATTCTGCTTTGCGAAGTAATCTTCGAGGGAAGTTAAAACTGTTTTCGTTTTCTTTTATTTTAATTAGTACTGCCCACTCTGTTTTGCTACTTGTCACAGTGAACATTTTTCAAAGTATAGTTAATGCATGAGCATGTATTTGCTTAAAAACGAACAGCCTAATTGACAAAATAAAGAAAAGTTTATCGCTACGTAACAAAATAACTTAGCAATAAAAGGTACTAACATCACGCCGCCAATTCCAACGCACTTTCATCATACACTGTCAGAAATGAGGGAAGGTCGAGCAGTTTATTTTTACAGGTCCGTGCAAACATAGGAGGTCATGGTAGGGGATGCATAGAGGCATCGCGACGACTTCACCAGGATTCGAGGAGGTTTCTTTTCTCCTGTCCTGTTCACAGGCCAGCGTTGTTGCTTCTGGTATTTGAGCTCTGTTAGTAAGAGAGACATATAAACAAGCATTTTTTTTTTCAGAGAGAAGGTGGACAGGTCAGCGAACATTTTGACTTTTACCTGTATGGTCGGAAAAACTTGACTACCACCCCCCCACCCCGAAAAAAGCTGCATTCATGGTCATGGAAGCTAGACTGAAAAGAAAAAAAAAACCCTGCAGCGTGCTACTGCTTTTTTTTTTCACGATAGTGGTGGTAGTGGTTAGAAGATGAGAAAAAAAAACACCCAATGTCTGCAGCCCGGTCGGGAGCACGCCGCAGTGCCTGATGATGAACACAGAAATTATGACTATATAGTTTCTCGAGATGGTGCCCTCTCTTTTTCTCTTACTCTCATAACCATGCCCCTCCGTTCTACATTGAGTTGCGCGGTCAAACGGGTTGCTGAAATGAGTCTTTTTAAATGTCGGGCGTCCCACAACCCTTGTGGACGGCGTTTTGCGCAAAATAAGGGCGAAAAAAAAGAGCACAGGCTGTGCCTGTGTGTGCTCTCTTATTTCTTCTCCCCCTTTATTTTTTGCACGAACTTTCATCTACAATAGAACACCAATTCGCCCAATGCTAGGTTCTTCTAAGCTCTACAACCTGTTATGCCTAGCGAGCCGACCATCCCTTCTTTACGCATTACTCGCCACTGGTCTCGTCATCTTCTTTCCTCCCTCTCTTTATTGTTCTAAAAGCAGGACGACCCCCAAAGGTTAATATTTGGGATAACACTTATACAATAAAAAAAATTTGACCAAAATTAGTGCGTGTATCAGTTCTAAAAGTCTGCACCAGACCAATTGACCTTGCTCAATTCACTATATTTAAAAAGAATTAGGACTGATTTTAATTATTCATGTTTTATTAGTACAGCTTACATGATAGATCAAAACGATTTACAAGCAGTGGTACACTCTGACCCGGTGTCGGTTAATATGGAAAGCGCGCAAATATTACCGCTTTTGTATGATGACAATACCAAAAAGATATCTTGACCTGTTATGTTTTTACTTATAATTATTATTACCTATTTATATAATCAACCCACAACCATGAAATCTTCCATTTGTAGTCATGTTGCATTTGTAATCAGTGCTCCCAATATTAGAGTGGTGTGAATAAAATTACCGAAGTTATGTTAAGAAAAGGGCGCGTAGGCCAAACGATGTTTTATCGGAATTTCCGCTGATGTTTACTGACGTCCTGTGAAATTTGCCTATTATTGATAACCTGTTTACCCAACATTACCTATCTTAGCACTACGTGACATGTAACTCAAATGACAGAGATATATAATTCAAGAAGAGCTCACTCACTGTAGTTTTGCACCGCATGAGCGACCGTCGTCTCTCACCACTTGGGAGATCGCAATGTGTCGTTCGCTGCCAGGAACGATCACACCATTAACGTTCGCACAACTCCCTTCTGTCAATGATACCTTCGTTGCTGCTTGTAGTCGCTTGTGACATCCAGAAGGTACACAGAACGATTTCTTTTTCCCGAACGAGGCCTCACTGCACCGGCTTGGTCTGCGCCATGTTGGTTTGTGGGGAGCGGCCTCCCGGCGGCGCGGCTGCCAACGTCACTCTTCGAACAGCCAGTAAATGCCGCTGAGCGATGAGCTACATCAATCGGGGAATATGCAGCAGGGCAAAAGCAATGTGCCGGATAATTTTCGGGGACACCACGGGAGCATAATCAAGGAATTGGCCCCGTTTTCCCCGGGTTTTTTTTTTCGTCCGGCACCCACCGGAGGAAAAAAAGAATTTATTTGCTCCAGTACAAACCGGTTTGAGTGAGGCCACCGGATCAGAGTTAACGCATCAGTCCCCGATTCCACCCAGCTGGGTATATTTTTGTTTACAGTGTAGAAATAGCACGCTGGCTAACGTTGTTTCTTAATAGTTTGTCATTGCATCAAGCAATGCTGTAAACCGACTAATATGCAAGTGCAGGCTATAGCGGTACTTATACCCGTGTCACACGGCCACCACCGAACTCTGTTAAACTCCGTCAACGTAAAGCTCCACTAGGTAGTTCGGCGGAGATGGAGTTGTACCAGTGTCACACGGCGATGACAAGGTTACAAAAGGTGCCGCGAGGGGGCTCAGCCAGCACTGTTTCAGTTTCACAAAAGTATTCCAATTTCATCTCTAGGTGCCTTTTTGTGAATCTTTGTTATGCGGTTTTTACGAAAACATAATAAGTACGTCTGAATGCAACAATGTATTAGAAAGTATTTCAAGTGGAAACACATTCACTAATTGTAGCAATGCTAACAGCGACGCTAGCCACCTTGTGCCTAACGCTATGTTTGTTTACAATTGCGCTGTGCTCGGCGACTTGTTGGTTTTGTAGCCCGTGTACTGAAGTTCTTGTGCTTCCTTCCCTCGTGAGCCCATCCCAAGTGGCCTCGAATTAGGTCTGGTCCGATTACCCATTCCTGCAGTCGTCGAAGCAGGTGACAATGATGCAGCGCTGTCAGTCATTCTTCTGGCGGGCACACGCAAACACGGTGACAACAAGAACCGCACGCATGGTCGATGCCATCCACACCACGCCAAAGAAACACACGTTATGAATGAGTACTGCAACAAAAGAATGTTTAATATAGCCAAAACGTATTGATTGTGGTCACTGCGGCAATTTAGTGCTCATTTTTTTTTCTGACTTGCCAATACTGGTAACGAGAGTACCTCGTTTCACTGCAAAGGGAGATCGTCGGACGTTCTTTGCGAAATGCTCCGTTTACTTTCGTTTGCAGGTTGCCGTGTGACACGGACCGCATCTCCCTTGTCGTAAGGATGAAGGAGCTAAACGGCGTTCACGGGTGCCCGTGTGACAGGGGTATTAGCTTTGAGTACTCCGTCATCGATCCGTGTTGACGACGTTCACAGCTTTCACAAGGCATTTTCGCGTTAATGAGTCCTTATACCTGGTTGATTGATTGATATGTGGGGTTTAACGTCCCAAAACCACTCTATGATTATGAGAGACGCCGTAGTGGAGGGCTCCGGAAATTTAGACCACCTGGGGTTCTTTAACGTGCACCCAAATCTGAGCACACGGGCCTACAACATTTCCGCCTCCATCGGAAATGCAGCCACCGCAGCCGGGATTCGAACCCGCGCCCTGCGGGTCAGCAGCCGAGTACCTTAGCCACTAGACCACCGCGGCGGGGGTCCTTATACCTGGTGAAACTTAATATTTTATCTGAAATGGCAAACTTCCTTCGCGCTTTGAGTGTCAGTCGCGCCACTAAGAACAATAACATTGGGCAGGCAGGGGAATTTCAATGCGCGCACCACTTCGTTGGGTACGTTGGCCACAGTGTCATCTGGCGGCTAACAGCACAGTGCGCCCGTGAAACCGAACATTATCCGGCCGCTCACGCACGCTCAGTGTCTCTTACATCATGACAAACACACACACACACACACACACACACACACACACGCGCACGCACACACGCGCGAACACGCACACGCACACACGCCCCGCCCCGCCGCGGTGGTCTAGTGGCTACTCGGCTGCTGACCCGCGTGTCGCGGGTTCGGATCCCGGCTGCGGCGGCTGCATTTCTGATGGAGGCGGAAGCGTTGTAGGCCCGTTTGCTCAGATTTGGGTGCACGTTAAAGAATCCCAGGTGGTCGAAATTTCCGGAGCCCTCCACTACGGCGTCTCTCATAATCATAAGGTGGTTTTAGGACTTTGAACCCCACATATCAATCAAACACACACACACACACACGCACGCACGCACACACACGTGCACGCGCACACACACACGCACACGCACATGCACACTCGCTCACACGCACACAGACGCGCGCGCTATATTTAAAAATAAGAAGACACCCAATTTCCTGCGGATGCGAACGCAGTTGCCGAGATCATCTGCGCGAAAAGCAACTATTTTGCCTCTCCTGCCTGTTAGTTGTTTACATACCCTGGAAAATCCATACAGGCGCGTGGACTGTCACTATATTGTTAAAAAACAGACCGGCAGCAGTACAACCAGCTCCACTTTGTAAATTGCTATCCCAATGATAGTGACCCGGCTAAGTGTGTTTAGAAAAAGTGTTTTATAGTTCAGAGTACTTGGTATGCTACTATGGCAGAGTGTAAGGCCGCCCCAGTCATGCGTTGCTATAGCCGAACTGTTCTTGTTGTAGAGTACTTGGTACGCTACTATGGGAGAGCGTGAAGCCGTCCCAGTTGTGGGAAACCAAGTTTAGAAAAAGTGTTTAGCGGTTCAGAGTACTTCGTACTCTACTATGGGAGAGCGTAAAGCTGTCCCTGTCGTGCGAAACTACATATAGTCGGCCGGTTATTGTTACTGTATTGGTGTGTCGTTCATGTCCACAGGTTTGTGCCTATAGTGTTCGATACAGACCCACGCAGTGCTGCAAGTTTTACATTGAAAACTTGAACGCCCTGCTAAGTTTCTTCAGGTATTCTGACATTGCTGCCCTGCCAAACATAATATTATGAGCAGCAATGATGAACCTTTAACTAATAGTGCCTCCCCAGTCTGGCTAGGGGGCGCTGAGTCGCGCTTGCTTCACCGCATTTCTAGTAAAGAACCGGCCGCTCGGTACCCCGCTCCCGCCTTTTGCCCGCGCTCTCTCTGCACGCGCTGTTGCCTGGTCACCCGGCACGTGCAGCCTCACCAGTGACTTGCTCCGAAGGTTTAAAAAGATTGCAACAACGTTTTCATGGTGTGAATCTCACCAGAACCGAGAGCGATTCATTGACAAACTTTGCAGGACCAATCAAGTGGAACAAGATGTCCTTGAGCGAGTGCTATGTGCGTGTCGTTGGTGAACAGCTGCATTTTTATGACATTGAAAGTGAAACGATGGCGTGAATGCTATATGTATGTTAGCAGTAAAACGCGCATTTGGTGGGGTAGTCGTGTCTTCTCGGAGCTGTCCGCAAAACACCACCACGCTTTCGCATCGATTGCTTGGATGTCAAGTTTGTCGTGTGACTTTAGATTTATCAGGAGGTCAGTGTGAAGAGACTAAAGTTACGTCTGTTCTGTTGAGTCCTTGGCACCATGGCAATGCGCAGTCTTCAGTTTGATAAGAGTTCCACTTTTGCCGATGTTTTCATCAGATGTTAACGTCGTCTTGTAAGTTCAATGCCACTTTGTATATTTTACAGCTCCTTTGAAAGCATACTTATGCGCACACAAAAAAGTATTTTATGCCCACTTCGACCATGAATGTTTCCCGTAGGGTATGTTTCATTTCGGATTATATGCGTGCAATTGATCACGCAGCGTGTTCACTGATTCGAATGTCTATTCGGTATTTTTTTACAGCTCACTTGGACTTCGTCATATTATACATAATACCCATTAGGATCGAGCATGTTTTTCGTTACGCCGAGATTCGCCCCCGATAACCACGTCTTAATTCGCGAAACCATCGATAATTTTATTGCCACCTTGGTTCTTTTTTCAACTTGTTTTCATAGTGGCAGTTGTACATCGCCCGCGGCTCAGGCGCATGCAAGGATACAATCGCATGCCAAAACCACGATATCACTTGTAGACAAGTCGTGGTTCGAGACTTCATGCAGGTTAACTGCGGCCGCTAGAGAGTTTTTTTTAACGTTCACCTAAACCTGTTTAAAGTTTAAGGCGGGATGACGACCACGGACAGAGGGTGCACACATACGGAGCGTCACTTCTGTTTAGATTGTACATAATCCCATCGTACGCTTGAAATATGCAATACCAACACGCCCTGTCTGCCATTCTTGCACCTAAATCGAAGTACAGGGCGACTATGTACGTTTCGCTCCTATGGAAATGCAGCTGGCGTATGCGGCAACTGAACTCATTATTTCAATCCTAGCATTGTCACACCTCAGCCTGCTAACTTATCGGCGGTTGCAAGAACTGTGCGTGGAAACGCTCAGCGCGAACGTTCAGCATAAATTTGTAGACACTGTGCATCGAAGAGAAATAAATATACAGCTATCAGCTGAATACGATTGCAGGGATCATGGCACGCTATTTTATATGTGGGGTTTAATGTCCCAAAGGGCACGGGATTTAAACAGCGATGTATTAAGCTAGCAAGTTCCGCCGCTTACGCATTACAAATGGTTGTCTCAGAAAGGCTATGTCCAATCTCAAAATCTACAGCGGTTGTCTATTTACTGTGGCTTCAGTTTACAAACGCACTTTCTTTTGATATGAGTCCAGCCATCACGTTTCTCCCCGTTCATAGTTGGCGATACTGTGCACGACGCAAAACTTCTTCAGAGTGACAAGAACGCGGATGTCTCGGCGAACTGCCACAATTCACTCTTGAGGCCATTGCTCCTCGCACTGCTTGCTTTGGAAACGGCAAAACTTTGAGGGCAGTTTCCATCTCTGCGATGTTGTTATACTTTTGTAGTTGGTAGGAATGCAGCAGGAGTTGCCTGCTTTCCAGGTTGACAAAGGAGCGGTGTCCATAGCGTGTATAACGCGAGATAAAAGCCCCAAGAAAGACGTTTTCCGTGTGCGCAATGGGAAAACCAAGCAAACGCAGCCCATCCGAGCGACCGAGGCTTTGCCCTCTCTCCGCTAGTGCGGTGAACGGCACTGCGCTAACTAGAGCCTGCCTTCCCTATATTAAACACTGCTTGTGGTTTCAGCGGAAACCAGCTAGCGCGACTGTCCTTTACAGAAATACCAGCGTGACAGCAAGCGATTTCACTGCAAGCGGTTCGGAAAAACGCCCTAATAAAAATTATGGACCCCCCCCCATACCAACCGCTATTGACCTCGCGATCTTGAAGTGGCACCCTAGCGAGTGTGACGTCAGTTTATAAACTCCGCTCTCAACTGTGCTGCAGCAGCTGCTGCTACTGTGCGCGGATCGTCTGCTTCGGGCGGGAATTTCCTCGAAAGCAACAGCCTTGCAAGGGTCCACTAAAACCCACAACGAATGTTTTTGAGTGCAATCAAGAATTTGTTTTAGTTGCAGCTTAATCGACCGGGTCAAGAGGCCTCCCAGATGGCCGATAAGCACGGCGATGCCACCGACAGCATAGCTGGTTAGAAAGCGAAACTATGTGTGAGTGTTCTCGCTCGTCATTTGCAGTTTCCGCCATGCGATACTGATTAGTTCGGGTGTTTCGAAATTTCAATGAGCGTGCCGTTCCCCAGCATCTACAGGCATGTAGATACAGCAAGCGAAACATGGCGGTGTCTCATCGACGGCGCGGTGCACGGTGTATACGACACCGGCCACGTTGTTGAATGTGCGCAGCCAACGCCGTCAATGCAAATCGCATCACCGTTGTGGCTCTGGTCCTGAAAACACGTGGACTTGCAAACCCGCCACACAACATCTTTGTGGCGATTGAGCGCTGCGCAATGGGGAAGTACTGCTTTGTGACTTGGAGTGCTTCGTCCGCTCGTGAAAGGGGCCTTATCTTTCACAACAATCCTATGAAGAAGGGCACGCCTGCTTTTTCCTCATGATATTTTCTTTTATTCAGTGCAACGACAGTGACAGTGAATGCGATGATGTTTGACAATGGCTGATTTTTGCCACTCTGGCATTCGCAAACAATACACGAGATGATTACTGCAGAGTAGCTGTTTAAATTGCTGCTTTGGCAGTCAATAGACCGTTCATGGCATTTACTAGAAATACAAAGCAACATCTTATTACCAAACTTGAGATAATCATGCTTGCTGTATTTTTGATGGAGGCGGAAATGTTGTAGGCCCGTGTTCTCAGATTTGGGTGCACGTTAAAGAACCTCTGGTGGTCGAAATTTCCGGAGCCCTCCACTACGGCGTCTCTCATAAGCATATGGTGGTTTTGGGACGTTAAACCCCACATAGTGGAGTAGTGAGTGGAGATAATCCTGCTTGGATTACAGTTATGAGTGTCGTCAGGGTGCAAGCCTCTGTTGTATCGCCGTAAGAAAAGTCTTGAGGGGTAGGTGCTGGTGTGACTCGGCAAGGGGCCAAGTTCCATCTTAATGCACCCCCTGGCCGATGCAAAAGACTGCAGTTTGGCTCAGTAAAGGTTGTTCAATGAGAGCGGCATCACGAAGTAGTTCGTGTTAATACTACACAAGGCCGTCACTCGTGTGTCAGAATATAACAAATAGTTATCGATGATTGTATTTACCGCGCACAGAGCTACAGTGATTATGTGACAACCTTTAGTCAATGTAAACTCTCGTACGAAACCTACGTCCACAGTAAACTCGAGTATGCCTCTGCAATTTGGAATCCACACCAATGTTATTTAATAGACGCCCTTTAAGCCATTCAAAATCACGCGGCTCGTTTTATAACCTCGGAATACAAATTCCGCACTAGTGTTACTACTATAAAATTATCACTATCTCTCACCTCTCTTGACCTCAGACAAAAAATAGCAGGCCTTTATTTATTTCGCAAACTGTCAATTATTCTTACTTATACATGGCTCCCTGCTTCTCCTACACATTCGAACTTGGAGCCATCTTTTCAATTTTTTGAGTGTCCAAAATTTAAAAGGTTCAACGAACGCTTTTCACAAATCTTTCCTCCCGTTAACAATTGAGGATTGGAATGGGCTTCCAAATGCAATAGCCAACGAACGTAATACTCTGAAGTTTAAAACCTTACCGGAAACTTATTTTACAACCGCACCGTCGTAATTTCTTGGTAGCCAGTTGCCTTCCATTTTTATGGCACTTTGAATCATGCTATTAGTTGTATAACGAGTTTAGTATTTTTATTATTGCCCTGTAATTCCAATTCTTGAATTGTAACCTACTTTACGTTCATGGTCTGTAATTGCCTTTGTGTATCCTTGTTCGACCCCCCCCCCCCTTTATGCAATACCCCGTCAGGGGCCCTCAAGAAAAAATAAGTGATGATGATGATGTGCACTAAACAGCGACAGCAGGTTTCGCTTGTGAATTTTTGTTAAGCAGTGCGCTAGGTGCGTGCTTGTCTTGATGAGTAAATTACTTATATATGTGGTACACCTGCCTGCAAAATAAGTCGAGACGAGCGAGCGACGGCCGCAATGATTAAAATAGAGTGCCTCGATGCGCGCAAAGGCATTCGCTCCGTTCAGAGTAGAGACAAGTGCGTCGTCTGCTACAGCGGTCGCCATTACTTGGCCCGCTCCTCAATGCACGCACTGCAAGCGTGCGGCTTCGCGGCTTTTCGCTTTAGAGTAAAAACACTCAGTGCTCGAATAGCCTTGACAAACGCAAGATCGTTCATGAGTACTGCTAGATATGAGTTTGTAGGTATGCATCTCTACAAGTGAATGAATGTTTCGCGCTTGAAACTGTTGCAGAACGTATCCATTCTGTCTGGCGACGCGGTCACTCGGCTGTTGGCGGTGGCTGAGAGATGCACAGCTGCCGACATAACTATTCCCTTGTATACTTCACGGGTGAATAAGTTCGTGTGTGTGCATGTGTGTGTTTGAAGGCATCGCAGGATAGCTTTATTGAGGCAAGTTAGAGATGCGGAACGCTTTTCTTTAAAAAAAACAGAAGTGGAAAGATATGATACCATTGACTGTCGAAACAAAAAGTCGTGCAATAACGCAGCTAACATTAAGGCACATAATATATGCTTTCCTGAACGTCTGACAGTATTCAAGGTTGAATTGTCGAAGTTCGACAAACAGTATTTAGATGCGCACTATAAATGTCCCCACCTTCTTAATATGAGCGTGCAACACATCTAGTGAAGTGAGTTAATTAGCGAAATATAAAAAATCATGGCACATCCACCGAGTGAATGATGATGAGCGGGGAAAAGCGTCTGTCCGCCCATCGTCCGTCCGTGCGTGTGCGTGCGTCCATGCGTCCATCTGTCCATATATATATATATATATATATATATATATATATATATATATATATATATATATATATATATATATATATATATATATATATATATATATATATAATCATCATCATCAGCCTGACTACGTCCACTGCAGGGCAAAGGCCTCTCCCATGTTCCGCCAGTTAACCCGGTCCTGTGCTTGCTGCTGCCAATTTATACCCGCAAACTTCTTCATCTCGTCTGCGCACCTAACCTTCTGTCTCCCCCTAACCCGCTTCCCTTCTCTGGGAATCCAGTTAGTTACCCTTGATGACCAGCGGTTATCCTGTCTACGCGCTACATGCCCGGCCCATGTCCATTTCCTCTTCTTTATTTCAACTATGATATCCTTAACCCCCGTTTGTCCCCTAATCCACTCTGCTCTCCTTTTGTCTCTCAAGGTTACACCTACCATCTTTCTTTCCATTGCTCACTGCGTCGTCCTCAATTTAAGCTGAACCCTCTTTCTAAGTCTCCAGGTTTCTGCTCCGTAGCTAAGTACCGGCAAGATACAGCTGTTATATACCTTCCTCTTGAGGTATAGTGGTAATCTACCTGTCATAATTCGAGAGTGCTTGCCGAATGTACTCAACCCCACTCTTATTCTTCTAGTTACTTCAATCTCGTGGTTCGCATCTGCGATTATTACCTGCCCTAAGTAGACATAGTCTTTTACAACTTCAAGTGCACTATTACCTATCTCGAAGCGCTGCTCCTTTCCGAGGTTGTTGTACATTACTTTCGTTTTCTGCAGATTATTTTTAAGACCCACCTTTCTGCTCTCCTTGTCTAACTCCGTAATCATGAGTTGCAATTCGTCCCCTGAGTTACTCAGCAATGCAATGCCATCGGCGAAGCGCAGGTTACTAAGGTATTTTCCATTGACTCTTATCCCTAACTGTTCCCCTTCTAGCGTTCTGAAAACCTCCTGTAAGCCCGCGGTAAATAGCATTGGGGAGATTGTGTCCCCTTGCCTTACACCCTTCTTGATTGGTATTCTGTTGCTTTCTTTATGAAGCACTATGGTAGCAGTTGATCCCCTGTAGAATTCTTCCAGAATGTTTATATATACTTCATCTACGCCCTGATTCCGCAGTGTCTGCATGACGGCTGATATTTCTACTGAATCAAACGCCTTCTCGTAATCTATGAAGGCTATGTATAGTGGTTGGTTATACTCTGAGCATTTCTCTATTACCTGATTGATAGTATGAATGTGGTCAATTGTTGAGTAGCCTGTTCGAGATCCTGCTTGTTCCTTTGGTTGATTGAATTCTAATGTTTTCTTTACTCTGTTAGCAATTATCTTTGTAAATAGCTTGTATACTACAGAGAGCAAGCTGATCGGCCTGTAATTCTTCAAGTCCTTGTCATCTCCTCTCTTATGTACTAAGATGATGTTAGCGTTCTTCCAAGACTCTGGTACCCTTTCCGTCAGGAGAAACCTCGTAAACAGGGTGGCTAGTTTTTCTAACACAATCTGTCCTCCATCTTTCTGCAGATCTGATGTTACCTGCTCCTCACCAGCAGCTTTGCCTCTTTTCATGCTCTCCAAAGCTTTTCTGACTTCTTCTCTCATTACTGGTGGGGTGTCATCTGGGTTACTGCTAGTTCTTATAGTATTAAGGTCGTGGTTGTCTCGGCTACTGTACAGATCTCTGTAAAACGCCTCCGCTATTTTAACTATCCTATCCATATTGGTAGTTATTTTGCCTTCTTTGTCCCTTAGTTCATACATTCGACTTTTCCCTATCCCAAGTTTCCTCTTCACTGCTTTGACGCTTCCACCGTTTTTCAGCGCGCGTTCAATTCTCTCCATGTTATACCTTCTTACATCGCATACTTTACGTCTATTAATCAACTTCGAAAGCTCTGCCAGTTCTATTTTGTCTGTTGTACTTGACACTTTCATGCTTTGACGCTTCTTAATTAGGTTATTTGTTTCCTGGGAAAGCTTGCCAGTGTCCTGTCTAACTACCCTGCCTCCAACTTCCACTGCACACTCGGTAATGATACTCGTCAGATTATCATTTATTGTATCTACGCTAAGGTTGGTTTCCTCACTAAGAGCCGAGTACCTGTTCTGCAGCGACACTCTGAATTCCTGTACTTTCCCTCTCAGTGCTAGCTCATTGATTGGCTTCTTGCGTATCAGGTTCTCTCGTTCCTTCAAGTTTAGGATATATATATATATATATATATATATATATATATATATATATATATATGTACGTGCGTGCGTTTGTCCGTCCATCCGAGCGTGCGTCCATGTGTCTATCCGTCCGTGCGTCTATCCATCCGTGCGTCTGTCTGTCTGCCCGTCCGCCTGTCTGTGGATATACTGCGCTGGCCACGCCGGCACAGCAAATCTAGAGACAGACGAATGTACATACGGACGGACAATTATTGCAGTTTATTATAACGGGGCAATTTTATAATCACACCTTCATGCATAAAACAAAATAAAAAGAGATGTCCACGACAGGGAAAGTACTATTTCCAAGCACATTTAGCAAAGAACGCCAAATCTATTAGAACGGTTCAAACGCCATGAAACTATTGGGGTTATCAGTTCGCTCAAGGTACGATCGTGTTAAGGTGCACACGTACGCGCACAAACACAAAATAAAACAACGCACATAACTTGTAATAGTGTAATCTGTGACTGTGTTACAAGTAACATACACGCTGTTTAAAAAATCGTCTCCCAAGTTCCCGACGTAGCAAAGGAAATGTGATAGGCAACATCAACAAAGGTTGCAATATTCTCGCTGCATACATGAGAGGCATTCGTCGGCTGCCACTTGTCGCTCTTTATTCTCAGTGTCAATAAAAGTTCTAACGTGATGGTGTTAAAGAGCTCGAGTCGGAGAAAACCTGCCGCCAGTGTCGGCCCCGTTGGATGTGAGCGAGAAATCGTCTGTGCTTCTGTGACCGAAAAATCAAGTTACCAAATAGCCGCGGGAGGCTGCTACTTGTTCATGTGTCCGCGCACGATCACACTGAGAAAGCCGCGCATTCGAAGAAAAAAAGTGCTCAAGGTCACAAGGCACGGTAGTTTCTTTGCCCTGCCACCCCTCCCTGCTTAGCTTACAGCGCCTTCGTCGGGACGGGAGAAGAGGCAATGCAAATGCAGCATGCGACAAACCTTTGTAATTCCGCTCACACTGCACGCATTCTTAAAACTTTGTGGCGTTGAATTCGTAAGACAATATGCTCTTCTGGTGAATTCATTCCATGGTTACTTGAAAAAGTGTTTCTGGGCCCCTTTACGCATTTTGTTCGACTGGTGTCACGACGAAAACGAGCCCATTCGGTGATAATAGCGCGCGCTAGTCCAATCTACTGTGTGCGTGTGTATGTAACAAAACATTTGAATACGTATGCGCTTAGCGGTTGAAGGGTGCCCTAGGGGCTGGATTTGGCTATCGCGTTCAACTCTTAAAGGCGAAGCTTAAGGGTTCCCCAATTTTTCTTTAAGATCGGTCGGGAAAGAAAACACTTCCCATTCCTTTCTAGAATAGTTCGTGCACTGTGTTGCACGCAAAATGTAGTCATCTTGCAGGACCTGCTAACTAATTAGACGGCGACAAGGCAGCAGGTGTCGCGTACAAATTTAACATGCGCGGTGTGGGCCACAACATAGCGGACCTTCGCGGCGAAGCGGAGTCAACCCTTTCAAAGAATGACCGCACTCTGAATGGGGGCGCGCGCATCTGCAGGCACTCTAGATAGAACTGAAGATCAAGGGGTTTTATATAAAGTTGACGCCGTGCCATTTGACGTGGTGAGTGCGCATGCGTGTCCTTTCAATCTCACATGCCTGTCTTTTTACTCACTTGTAGTGGACCACGCGATCATATAGTTTCTCAAAATTAACTAGAGGGCACTCTGGCGCTGAGATTGTTCAGCGACCATGGGAATGGTGGGAAGTACACACATTAGCCTAGTCTTCGTACTTGCGGGGGGTGAATTGTACTTGCGGCTTCGTTTATGGATGTGTTTCGATTTTGTTTTGAAAGAAAGATTCAACCTTTTTGAATTTTGTGACCCAATTTGGAAAGGCAATTCGAAAAATAATAAAGTGCTGAAGCGCAATCGCTGAACATTTGCTGATTTTTGTTTCGCGAGAAAACAGCTTAAAGCCACACGAACACACACGGAGCCAAGAGCAGGCCAGAAGTACGAATTTTACACAAATGTGTGTACTACCCATCATTCCCATGCTCGCTGAAGCGCTGTGCATTGCAGCTCCCATAGACACTAGCGCCAGAGTTCCGTCTAGTATATATTGGGAAACTCTATGCACGTGATTACATGTAGCGTTTTGCGATATGCGCCTCTTTCGTCTATTCGTGGCGCAGTCAATTCAACGCGGGCACGTTGGCGGTTAAGTGTATGCGGCTCGTTACGTCCTGATTAAAGAGATAACATCTCTTGTTTCAGCGGCGAACCAGTGCCACACAAATCATTACTTGTCATCTTTGCATGGGGCGTGAGGGGCAAAAAATGTTTGTGCGTGTAACAGGGAACACCTTCGTGTCACGCCGAACGCGCTGCTTTGATCCCCACGGGAACCGATATTATTTATTAGTTTATTTATTCACATCTACTATTTCTTCTCGCTAGCGGACAATGCTGATATTTTTTCGCTCTACCAAGGACACTTTCGAATACACCGACACTGGAATTTCTGCGAAAGGAGCTTTTAGCACTAGCACTCTAAACGCTGTTCTTATCTGTGAAGCGAGCTGCGTATGTTTTCCTGCCACTGTGCCAACGTCAAATTGGGCGCGTCACGGATTGAAGAAAGTGACGCCTAGCGAAAAACGATACCTGTAATCACTTGGTTCGATGTAAGCGAGTAATTAAGATATAGATGCGAAAATGAAAGGACTCGCTCGCACACTCACCACATCAGATGGCGTGGCGAAGCAGTTTTATATAGAGTTACTGTATATGCTACGTTTAGGTAGCATATACAGTAACTAAAGTTTTATCTAAAGCCCCTGGGTATATATTACATTTAGATTCCGGTCATCACTCGCGTGCCTGACTTATTTTGCAGATGGGTGTGCGTACACCAATCAAATAAAGCTGTAGTCTCAGATGCCCTGCGCTGCTCAGCTGCATGCGCTCACGTGGCGCGCTTATCTGAGACGATTCGGAGGCCGCATCGCCGGCTCCCTGTCTTTCGCAGTATGCTTTGGGACGGCACCTCACATAGTGAAAGTCGCTTACGCCTGTACGCTGCGTGCAATTAATGGCTGAAATACTTACTGGCGAGGCGCTGAAAGACATCTGAAACGACCCGACGCTGTGGTCTAGTGGTTAAGGTATTCGACTGCTGTCATACAGGTCGCGGAATCGAATCCCGGCTCCAATGGCTGCATTTTTCGTGACGGCGAAAATGCTGTAGGCCTGTCTGCTTAGATTGGGGGGCACGCTAAAGAACCCCATAATGTTCGACATTTCCGGAGCACTTCACTATGGCGTCTCTCATAATTATATGGTGGTTTTGGAACGTTAAGCCCCGCATATCTATCTATCTATCTATCTATCTATCTATCTATCTATCTATCTATCTATCTATCTATCTATCTATCTATCTATCTATCTATCTATCTATCTATCTATCTATCTATCTATCTATCTATCTATCTATCTATCTATCTATCTATCTATCTATCTATCTATTCTATCTATCTATCTATCTATCTATCTATCTATTTATCTATCAATCTATCTATTTATCTATCTATCTATTTATCTATCTATCTATTTATCTATCTATCTATTTATCTATCAATTTAAACACAGTTGAAAGCTTACCGAAAAGGGAAGGGTAGGGCGGGTATAGCAGAAGCCACTGTCAGCAAAGTGCTAGCTGAATACGGTCGATGAATGCGTGGGGCGCTTTCCCTCTTTTAATTATACTATTCACTTCTTCCTCAGCCTCAGGTCTTTATAGTGTAGTTGTGAAAGTTAACGCTCTTTTCGCGGGTGGGTGATGATATAGAGGAGCAGTACTCCACCATTGCGCAGACTCGCCGCAGAGACAAGCGGTCGCCGTTATTTATAAACAAAGCGATGTGCTTTTAAAATGAGCGTTAAAAGCGGACACCCACGGTTGTTAGAACAGCGTCCGCAGCCACCATACACTAGATCATCAATTGAACTGCGTGTTTGCCGAGTTTTACCACGATGGTGGTTTCGATACGGCGCCGCGCGAATCCCCAAACTGACGTTATACAAGCACACTTTACCGCGCCGCCATCAGTCACATACACACACACACACACACACACACACACACACACACGCGCGCGCGCGCGCGCGCATGCACGCATGCACGCATGCACGCGCATGCACGCATGCACGCACACGCACGCACGAAGAAAAAAAATTCCATTGCCAAACGAATGGTCACGCCCTTAAGAGATTACAAAGTGTCCTTCAACTTTTCTGTAGCCCGATGGTGAAGCTGAGGATGAAAAGCTTGCCTTGGGACCACACAACCTATATAAGGAACTAAGTAAGGTAGAAGACTGGGCTTGTCGGTTCAATGTGATTGCGACTACAGCGCAAATAAAACAGGATCAGGAAGAGCTGGGCATGACTAAAGGACCAACGGACCAACGCACACTAAGTTCTGTCGCAATAAGAACAAAAAATTGATTGAGAAGGTCTGGGTTGTGCTTCTGCTGAATACTTTGGGAAGCACACATGCACATTCAAAGCATTTGTAGATATCGATGGGGCTGCTCGCCGACATCACGATTCACCTGCGCCTTCTCTTACAGGAGCAATTGTAACGTAAAAATTGTAGTCGTGAATACGGGTCCTTGATTTGCTTCTTTATTTGTTAAGTATGGAGTCAAAGCATGCCGAGTTGCACCGAGTACTATATTCAGACACTCTCTCGTGTCATATACTGCTCTCACTGCAGTTACAGTGTCACAGGATAACTGCATTTTGCCATTGTGGATCTTAAATGAAATGAAGCGGTGCCAGTAGTTCTTCCCTCGATGTGCCTCGCCTTGAGCCAACATTCCCAGCTGTCGAGAGACGAAAGGGAGCATGCGGCGGCTTGCTCCCTCAACCCAAATACCTCTCGCATGGGCAGAAACGCGTGCCTCAAAGGCGAAATGCGTGATCGATGGGGACTTTCGTCAGTGCCACTTCACCACGTGCACGAGCGGACACACGTTTCCCCATCGGGCGTTTCGACCTCGCTGTGACCGACTTGCAAATCGAAAGCCACGCATTGCCCGAGACGATTGCGTAAGCGCTTCCACCGCGCAGTACCACGAGCAAGAGAGAAGTACAACTCACGCCCAGCAGTCGTGAGCGCGTTGCGCAAGTTTGGTAGTGCGTGTTCCTGCCGGTAGCAGGAGCGTCTGCTCGGCCGTGCGCACTGTATGCCGTCGCGGGAGGGTGGCCCAAAATAGACGGCGGGCCCACTCGTAACAGCGAGAGCACTTCCGAGATCAAATGACAGCCCCCGTTTTTGATAACGTTTCAGTCAGCGCTGTAAAATTTAGGAGTTTGTTCCTCTCGATATATCGTTAACCTTGTGATTTAAGCCTTCAAACCTGCCAGAGTCGAGGCCGTCTATTAGGTCAACCTCTTTTTATGGCTGTCAGATAAATAAATAAATCGATCAGACACTTACACAGACTATCAAAATGCAAGCCCGCTAAGCCAGCGACTTGAAATGAACCTTCTGCAGCAGCGGTTTCACGCCGTTTTTGCGCCCATTCACGCCTCTGTGCGCGTGGGCGCTCCTTCGATTGCCACTCTTCCTTCGAGCGAACGACACGCGTCCTTTACTTAGCGACTCCAAAGGGCAATTTCTAATAACAGTGCTTTAGTGTAGTGTCACGACAAAAGACAATGTGGCACAACGACTAGAGGTGTTAAGATCAGCGGGCCTCCCTTCGCTGCGGGAGCCGGAACGGATGAAGTGAGGCAGCCCCGTGCACTTTGCAGCAAAAAGAAAAGCACGAAAGGTGCGCTCGGCAGTTTTGCGTGAGGGGTCGAACTCGGCCCAAAACCAAACCATTGTCACTGGTTTGGAGCTGAAATGCGACACTTGAAGCCTCCGTGCCCCAATTGCGGCCACCATGCCGAGCGCCCCGAATACGGGGAAGTGGGGCCTTGCACTGCGGCTGTGTGTCTCCGGCTGACAGGACGCCTGCACACGGATCAGCACCAGCTGCCCAGACCCATGCTCTACGGTGAGAGGTGAACCGGGCATGCGGCCACCATTCGACACCATGCAGGGTCATCGAGCTCCTACAAGACGCACTCGCCGCGTCCAGCATGAAGGACGGCACTCTTGCGTGGATTACTGGAAACTTGACAAGGTGACCAAGAAGGACGCCTACCCTCTTCCACGTATTGACGACTCACTAGACCACCTTCGACATGCCCACTATTTCTCCTCAATGGATTTACGTAGTGGGTATTGGCAGATCGAAGTCTATGAGCGTGACCGCAAAAAGACATCATTCATAACCCCTGATGGCCTGTACAAATTCGAAGTGCTGCCATTTTGTCTGTGTTCTGCTCGTGCGATGTTCCAAAAAATGATGGATACTGTGCTGTCGGGCCTTAAGTGGGAATCATGTCTGGTTTATTTGCACGACGTTGTTGTACTTTGAAGAACCTTCGAACAGCATTTGGAGCGACTTCAGTCAGTCTTTTATACAATTCGTGCGACAAGCCTGTCATTAAAACCGAAAAAGTGCCATTTTGCTTAGGACGAACTAAACTTCCTCGGCCATCTCGCCAGCCATGATGGCATTCAGCCGGATCCAGAAAGGACATTGGCTGTTGCTGGTTTTCCGCCACCTTCCAACAAACGTGATGTGTGTCGATTTCTGGGTCTCTGCGCATATTACAAGCGTTTTGTGCGAAATGTTTCTAACATAGCCGAACCAATGACCCGTTTGACGAAAGGTGACGTTCCCTTTGTGTGGGGGCCCCGAGCAAAGAGCCGCTTTCTCTGACATTCAGCAGCGCCTGCAAACTCAGCCCATACTCGGACATTTTCATGAAGACGCCTCTACTGAATTGTACACTGACACAAGTAGCATCAGCCTTGGTGCAGTCCTCGTAAGAGGGCGCCGAATGTGCTATTGCTTATGCTAGCCGGAAATTATCTCCTGCGGAGGTGAACTACTGGACCACAGAGAAAGAATGTCTAGCTGTTGTCTGGGCGATAGCAAAGTTCCGACCATACCTCTACGGTCGTCCATTCAAAGTTGTTACAGATCATCACGCCCTCTGCTGGCTCGCGAATCTCAAGGACCCCCCCCGGACGTCTCGCCAGGCGGAGCTTATGCTTTCAAGAATTTGACGTAACAATCGTTTATAAGTCTGCCCGGAAGCACACGAATGCAGATTGTTTCGCGCGCTTCCCCTACAACGACCGCAACTGACGACGACATCGACGGTCGCTTCCTTAGCGCTATCCATGCGTCTGACATGGCCCAACAACAGAGAGCTGATGCCGAGCTTCGAAAATTCATTGAATATCTAGAAGAGGGCAATTCGTGCCCTCCATGATCGTTCTCACGTTCGCCATTATCCGTTTATCTGCGCAACAATGTTCTTCATAAGAAGAAATTTAACCAATACGCTGCTGAACACCTCCTCGTCATTCCACCCGCACTACGTGCTGATATTTTATCGGCCTACCATGATGAGCCTTCGTCTAGCCACTTGGGATTCACACGTCCCTTAGCTCGTATTGGCCAGCACTACTTCTGGCCAAAACTTGCACAGGTCGTCAAGCATTATGTTCAGACGTGTCATGAATGCCAGCGCCGTAAAGCCCCACCTCAGCACCCAGCTGGCTTTCTGAGGCCTATTGTCTCGCCAGCACAATCATTCCAACAGATTGGTATGGACCTGCTCGGACCTTCCCGATGTCTCACAATGGTGACCACTGGATCGTTGTCGCCATTTATTATATGACACGACACTGTGAAACCAAAGCATTACCACGAGGCACCGCCAGAAAGATGCCCACTTCATGAAAAACATCGTTCTCTGCCACGGAGCGCCAGCAGTAGTAATAACTGAACGTGGAACAGCTTTTACCGCCATGATGATGGAAGATTTCATGTAGCTAAATGAAACCGCGCATAGCAAAACAACTGCATGCCACCCGCAGAACAACGTCGTTGCAGAGAGACTAACAAGACACTTGATGCTTTCCGTGTACGTTCATCGAGACCACAAAAACTGAGATGACATCTTGCCATACATCACGTTCGCCTACGACACTGCTGTTGAAAAAACTACCGGGTTCTCACCATTCTGTTTGCTTTATGGCAGGGAGGCAACCACTATGCTGTGTGTCATGCTCTTACCCGACAAGTGCGCCGTTAATGTCAACACGAACGAATTCATCCCACTCGTGGACGCAGCTCGACCTCGAAAGATTTCTTAACCAGCAATGCGTCGACTCCCAGTAGTACAATTATCGTCATCGCCAGGTTATTTACCAACCCAGGGATCCCGTCCGGCTGTGGACCCCCTTTCACCAACGGGGCCTTTCAGAAAAGCTATTGCACCGCTACTTTGGTCCCTATAGAGCTCTCCGGCGGCTCAGCGAAGTGAACTACGAAGTTTTCTCCAAATATGGAGCTCGTCGATCCCGTCGTTCACCGCAGACATCGCTCAAGTTTCCAGGATGAACCCATTCTATGGCACAAGCGTTGACTACTCGTTAAACCTAAACGTCACTTTGCGAACGCTCTGTCACCATCAGATTGTGTGTCTGTGCGTTTTCTCTTGTAATCATGCACCCGCATCGCGACGATGCTCTCGGGGGGGGAGGGGGTACTTCCACAAGCATTTATTACACGGTGTCGTTTCTGGTGAAATTGTATGGGCCGCTAGAGAAAAGACGATGAAGAATATAGCGTGCGCAAGACGTTGATGCCTTCACTTTTCCAGTGAGCGGAGGAGCCTGATGTTCAGCCGACTTTAAGTTACGGGTCTCGGCTAATTATAACGTAAAATATAGATGGGTATACTGACCCAAGAGGCAAAATGATTATGAATATGTGTGAAAGGCATGATTTGATCATTTGCAACAGTACTGACAAGTGCAAAGGGCAAATAGCATGGGGAGTAGGATCGCAGCAGTCGACGATAGATCATTCACGATGTCACATATGATAGGCTCCGGGGAATGCACATAGATGAATGTGGCTTCAGAAGTCTCGGCAGTGATCACAAGCGCATCAAGCTAAGTTTTAGAACAGCAATGAAAGTGGGAAGGAGATAAGATGAGCAACTACAGGGGAATTTTTATTCAGAAAGGCAAATGTAATAGCTACTAAACAAGTTGAGAAAGTAGTCAATTGGGATAATAAAACTGTGTGAACGTACACGAACCTAATTAGACTGTTTGAGCTGGAGCTTGCTAAGGTATGTGACAAGTCACTCCAGAAAAGGAGACACAAACCCAAAAGTTGGTGAGATCAGGAAGTTAAGAGAGCCATAAAAAAACGTCAGGAAGCTTCTAGGGAACACAGACATGCTAAGCAACTGGGTGACCCAACAGTTGATGTTGAAAGAAAATTGGATATTTTTCTAAGCTGTAGAAGGGAAGCATCCCTTCTGACCAAAGAAAAGATTAGAAGAAAGGAGGCTCAGTGGCTAGCAGATGTACATAAAAAGGATAGAAAGGCAGCAGTGAAATTTCGGAACTATGTAAATTCCCTAAAAAAGGTGGCAAGCCTAGAGGAGAGGTTTATAACAACAGCTCAAGGTGTTAGGCTAGAAGGGGATGAATCTATTGAATATATAAGAACAAGGATGACAGAAAAGTTTTAACAAGGAAGTCCTTTATGCACCTCAAAGAAAAAGGAGGGATCAAGAGGTGCAGTGGCTCTATTTTCACAGAGATAGCGGGAAAGGGCTGAGAAGAGTGTTCCTGGTAGTACATACCGGCCCTGATGGCATCCAAATTATGCTGATAAAGGAATTAGGTCCCAAGTCTAAGCAGACTTTGAGAGAGGCAGCTGGCAAAACAATAATTAATGGGGAAGCCCCTGATGAATGGAAACTTAGCAGAATGAGCATTATTTATGAGGGAACAAGGGAAAAAGCTGACATAAACAACTATCGTCCTATAACAGTGACATCCATGGTTTGCAGACTGGTGATGCAGATTTAAGGAAAAATTTCAGGCACGGATAGAGGATAAGGGGGTGCGGGGGGAACTGCAAAATGGGCTTCGGAAACGCAGGAGGCTGGAAGACAGTGTGTTCTCATTGACGCAGTGCATCGAAATAGCAGAAAAGAACCACAGGCCCCTGTGGCTAGCACTTTTAGATATCAAGAAAGCGAACGATATCGTAATTCAAGAGACCTTGTGGGGAATACTAGACACAGTAGGTGTGGAGGACGGAGTCACTAAGCTCTTAAAGGATATCTTTAAAAGTAACAAGGTAGTTATAAAATGGAAGACAGGTCTCCGAGCCCACAGTGATAAATTGGGGGCTTAGGCAGGGGTGTCTTTTGTCACCCTTGTTATTCATGATGTACCTACAAGGATTAGAGACCAAGATATAGGAGAATGGACTTGGCTTCAGCCTCTGTTTCGTCAAATAAAGAAAACTCATTGAACAGGCACTACTAGCATTTATGTACGCAGATGATATAGTGCTAATGGCCGACATCAAGGAAGATTTGCAGAAATCGATGGACCTCTGCGGTAATGAGGGAGATAGGTTAGATTTCTGATTCAGTAAGGAAAAATCAGCAGTCATGATTTTAATTACAATGAAGGTAGTGAGCTTAGAATACAGGAGGTCACGCTAGATATAACAGATAAATACAAATATCTGGGCGTATGGATGAGCATTGGGGCCGAGTACCTAAGGGAACACGAAATATATGTGTCGACTAAAGGAAACAGGAATGCAGTGGTGACGAAGAGTTGGGCACTGTGGAATTACCATAAATATGATGTTGTGAGATGAATTTGAAAAGGTGTCATGGTTCCTTGTCTCACTTTCCCTAATGCGGTCTTGTGCAAGAGACCAAAGGTTCAAGCAGATTAGAAATTAAGCAACGTGGAATGGGTAGGCTTGCTTTAGGAGCTCACAGGTATTCACCAAATTAGGAAGTACAAGGTGATATGGGATGGACATCATTCGAGAGCAGGGAAGCTGGCAGCAAGATAAAATTTGAGGAGCGATTGAGAAGTCATTAAGAGAAATGGGGGAGGAGCGTTGGGCTAGGAAGGTTTTCAGCTATTTGTACATGAGGATTGCTTATATAAAATGGAGGAAGAGAACCAGAAAATTGACGGGTAAATACTTAGATAAGAGCAGGGACCAAACCAAACAGAACTATCTGTTAAGAAGTCGGTGATGGAAACCGAGACCGACATGTGTAGAATTCGCACAATTAAAAAGGCCCCACAAGTGATCTATTAAAATTTTAAGCAAGAAATTACAAAGGAAAGGATCTATGATAATACTCGGGGTAGTTCTCTAGTGCTTGAGGCCAAGACGGGAGTATTGCGAACCAAGACATATCGGACCAAATACGAAGGGCTAGACACAATATGCAGTGCACGTGTAGAGGAGGAGAAAACTTCCAAACACTTGATAATGTTCTTTAAAGGGCTTCACATAGTTCAGAATGACGGCGCAGAGTTCTTCAAATCACTGGGTTGTAGAGACAGGGAGGGAAAAGTTGACTTTAAGCGGGTACAATTAACTTGAAAGAGGTTATCTGAGTGGTGGCTAAAGTCAAGGCACGAGGGAAAGTTAAACTCTTCACTGCAAAGTGCCAGTGCTTAACTTCACCATTTAAAGAAAGAAAAGTTTAGTTTTTGTTCACTAACTATTGCGGCTAGGTGGCGCTAGCCACCGCCCGATCTAAAGGGTACAGCCATATCAATCCATCTATCCTTTCGACAACAGCGCTCATGGAGTGCGCAGCGCGGCTACGCGGCAACACTGTCCAGAGTTTCGGGCTCACAGAGGGGCTGCAGCACGGAAGCGCAGACAAGCGGATCTATGCTGACTTGCAGGCTTGCGAAGCTGCAGCGAAACGGACGCGCCGGCAAGCCGACCCAGAGCGGGGGGCTCTTGAAGCTGCAGCGGCACGGAAACGTCGGCAAGCTGATCCAGAGGGGGCGAGGGCTCGCGCAGCTGCAGTGAAACGGCAGCGACGTTAATTTAAGAGGGAATTCACGGTCAATGATTCCCCAGAGCTTCGCCCACTCATCATCATTCATTTCGTAGATATGATGTGGATTTAGAATATTTTGTGGATATTTTGTGGTATTTTGTGGATATGGCTTCAAACTTTCAGAGTTGGTTTCACGGAGAGTGTAAAACTGTCGAGAAATTTACGTTTGAAAGAATAATCCCAAGTTGGGACACTTGTAAGGGGCATCTTGTCCTCCCTTTCCCTTGATTGAACACAAGGGGCAGGCCTCCATGACCCCCATGATGTGGCATCACTGCTGAAAAGCAGAATGGAGCGATAGCGATGTTAGTTTTGTGTGTGAAACTTTTACGTAGATTATATCATATTTCTACTTAACACTGAACCCTCATTCGGTTTAAACCATCGAGTGAAAATGCTAGCACTATTTTGCTCACGCGTGAACGTACATATTTTCTTCAACTTCAGTTCCGTACCTCATCACGTATACATTTGATAAAAATAGCCTCTCATGACATACCCTTGAAAACTTCACGTAAAACGTGCACGTATATGCTGACTGGCAATTCTTTATTAAATAACGCAGCATAATAGAGGAATTGGATTCGTTCTTGATTGTCAGCGGCTTCCATGAAATCGTCAGCAAAGGTAAAGGTGTAGGGAATCGTGGATTACTTATTTACGGTTCATTTTCAATCGTCGCTTGTAATAAACATGGGCGGCACGTCAGAAGCAACTCGTAGCATTTCAGACAGATTGTGCTTGTCTGCGCCTTTTCAACCGAAAGAAAGTTTTCACTTCTGCCCTTCGTGCGTGCACTTTTTGGAAAGGCTTCGGGTTGCGACTTTGGTTTTATGAAAAGGGGGAGCCCTATGTACTGGTCAAGCAATACAAATATTATATTAACACTTATAGCGCGCGCGCCCGTGTGTGCGTGTGCGTGTACGTGTGCGTGTGTGTGTGCGTGTGGGTGTGTGGGTGTGCGCGTGTGTGTGTGTGTTGATCGATATGTGGGTGTGATGATGTGGATTGTGTGGCCCGTGACGGGGCGAAGAGGGAACGGCAGTTCTGCTCTGCGGTACGCCTTGAAGGCGAAGACGAGGAAAAGGAAGCGCGAGCGGGGCGTGCGGCTCGGGCAGTTGGAGCGTTACACAGTTCGAACGGCAGCTGCTGGTCGGCGGTTCGGGTCGCGACATCGCTTAACCAGGCGTCTGGCAGCCTTGCGGACCTGGTGAGCTGGCTTCCTGCTTCGGGCTGCGTCACTCAACCAGGTGTCCGGCAGCCTTGCGGACCTGGGACCAGCAGCATAGTCTGTTCGTGGCCTGAGGTCCTGGGGCCCGAGTGGTGGCACGAGGTGGCCGCGGCTCATGTTGGCGATGGGCCATTAACCTGCACTGCAGTGGCCTGGTGATCTACCGGCCTGCAGCACCACCATCACCACCACCACCACCTCACCACGGTCAATGCAGCGTGACTGCACAAGGAACACCGGTGACGACCAACCTCGCCGCAGCGGCAACTGTCATAACGGCGAGTAGGACAGTTCGTGTGCCGAGGCGCGTAGGACGTTTGGCATGTAAATAAGGAACGCTATAGTGTGTTCTGTGTGAATTGTAAGAGTTATCGGTTGTGTTAAAGTCTGTGTTGTGTGTACAGATTCACGTGACTGCCGGTTTATTTATTCAGGATCCTGGGCCCACATTACACCATAACAAACTTGGCGAGCCTGCCAGGATCCCGCCAGTAACATCCCGAACGCGGAAATCGCCAGTCAGGTGTGTGCACGCAGCACAAGACGAGAGACATGGATCTCGATATGTTAGCGGCTGTAGCAGCTCAGTTAGGCTTGTCTGGTGCGGAACTTCGCGAATGAATTGAGCGAGAGCAAGTTAGGCAGAGAGATGAGCGCGCAGCTGAGAGAGAAGAGGCCAAAGAAGCAGCCGAGAGACAACGGTTAGCGGACGAGAGGCAACGGTGAGCAGACGAGAGGCAGCTGCAAATCCTCCAACTTAAGCTCCAGCTTCAGGAAAGTGCTCTAAGTCAGCCATCTGCGGCGGCAGCACTCGCCCCATCGGCAAACCCGTCACGCCTGAATCCGCAGAAGTTACTACCGCTATTTGACGAGCGACGAGATGACCTGCACGCGTAGTTGCAGAGGTTTGAAGGCGTGGCTACTGGGCAAGAATGGCCAAGAGATAAATGAGGAGTAGCCGTAAGCATGTGCTTAACTGGTGAGGCACTTACTGTCAATGGTCGAATGACTGCTGACGAGGCCCTCGACTATAATAAAGTGAAAAAAGCCCTACTTCAGCGCTTCAGATTCACGGCACAAGAATATAAAGACAAATTTCGGAAAGCCCGGCCTGAAGATGGCGAAACAGGGAAACAACTAGCAGCAAGGATCTCGAGCTATTTTGATAACTGGATTGAGATGGCTGATGTGCCCTAAACATTTGAGGGTCTTCGTGACCATGTTATAGCCGAGCGATTCTTGCGTTGCTGTAATCCGAAGCTGGCCATCTTCCTGAAAGAGAGGGAATGCAAAACCCTTACATCCCTTTCAGAGTGCACCGACTGCTTTCTCGAAGCACAGGGAGTCAATAACATTGGTAAAATTGCAGATGATACAAAGGAGGCAAATAAACCCGGTGCTATGTCACAGTACAAACAGCCGAGTCTTTCTGTGTCACCGCAAAGGACATAGCGCTCCGAATTGTCGTGCGGTTCCGAAAGAGTCTGTGAAATGCAAAACATGTGGGCGGCTTGGCCACAAAGCCACCGTATGCAAGGATCAGAGCAAAGACAAGTCGGTGTCTTGTGCCATGATAGAACAGATAAAACAGGATTACTTCCCTATGGCCAAGTCCAAAGATGAGACATGCGCTGCTGAATGCCCCAAGAAGTGCGAGAACCAACCTATGTTCTTAGTCGACAACATGCCAGTGGTCGAAGGACGGGTGCTTGGACAACGCGCACGTGTCTTACGAGACACAGGGAGCAACACGACCATCGTCCGACGCGAGTTCGTGCCGGATCGATGCCTGACCGGGAAGACGGCAAGAGTTATGCTTTTGGACGGAAAGGCCAAGGAACTACCTGAAGCAAACATAGATACACACGCCCTACTTCGTTGGTGATGTAAACGCTTTATGCATGACTAACCCTTTGTACGACCTCGTGCTCGGCAATTTTCCAGGAGTAAAAGGACCACAGGAGCCAGATACTACCTGGGAGTACTCTGACGCCCTGTTCCCTGAATCGACTGTTTCGAGCGAAATCCCGGCATGCTGGGAAAAGTCAACCTTGCTTTCTGCCGTCGTCCGGACGCAGGGGAAGACGGAGAGTATGATGAAGATGTTGCTAGTTGGTTCGCTAGAAGTGACCCGAGTGCAGCTAACTGAGAGCCAAAAAGACGACCCAAGTCTGAAGAGTTGCTTCAGCAAGATTGGGAAGGAGTTTCACTCCAATAAAGACACGACGTACCACTTTTCTGAAGAGGCTGGTCTACTGTATTGATATTACCGCCTTTCTACGGGGAGGACCTTTAAGCAAGTAGTCGTGCCAAGGACACTTCGACAACACATTTTGAAGGTTGCACACGAGGGCATTATGGCTGGTCACTAAGGCGTGCGGCGTACCACAGACCGTATCCTTGGGGATTTTTACTGGCCAGGTATGCATGAAGAAATCAGACGGTTTGTCAAGTCGTGCGACGTCTGCCAGAGGACAACGCTGAAAGGGATAGTCGGAGTCGCTCCGTTGGGCAACATGCTTCTCATACGGACACCATTCTAAAGAGTCGCCATTGACCTGATTGGACCGTTATCTCCTCGATCAGATAAGGGAAACCGCTATGTGCTTACCCTCATTGACTTCGCTACTCCCTATCCTGACGCAGTAGCCCTACCCAGCATCGACGCTGTCAGTATTGCAGAAGCCCTCCTTGAAATATTTTCCCGAGTGGGCCTTC
Organism: Rhipicephalus annulatus; assembly: GCA_013436015.1. Lineage (NCBI taxonomy): Eukaryota > Metazoa > Arthropoda > Arachnida > Ixodida > Ixodidae > Rhipicephalus > Rhipicephalus annulatus. The sequence continues at coordinate 393,979 of WOVY01011625.1, read as the reverse complement.
CTCGAGAAGTGGTTACCGATCAAGTTAGAAGTTTCACGTCGGAACTCATGAAAGAAGTGGGCTGACTACTAACTGTAAAGGTTTTTCGTACCACCCCATATCATGCCATGGCCAATGGATTGGTCAAAAAATTCAACGGTACGCTGAAGGCCATGCTCAAAAGGGTGTGTCAGGAGAAGCCGCGGTCATGGGATCGCTACATTGCTCCTCTTCTCTTCGCTTATCGCGAAGTACCGCAAGCCAGCTTGGGCTTTTCACCATTTGAGTTAATCTACGGCAGACATGTGCGTGGACCTTTGAGTGTTTTAAGAGAGCTGTGGACGAACGAGAACATTGAGGATGAAGTGCGAACAACGTACACTTACCTTGTGGACCTTCGAAACCGACTCGAACACACCTGTAACCTCGCTCATGAAGAGCTTGGTAAAGCACGTGAAAAGCAAAAGCTTTATTACGACCGTAAGACCCGCCACAGAAGGCTACGGCCCGGTGACAAGGTTTTAATTCTCCTTCCTACAGACACCAATAAGCTTCTCATGCAGTGAAAGGGCCCATTTAAAGTTGCTGAAGCCAAGAATGATGTTCATTATGCAATTTACTTAGGGCAGAGCATCAAGGTCTTCCACGTGAATATGCTAAAGAAGTATGAGGAAAGAGAAATAACGTCTCCTCATCAGGTGGCTGCAGTGAATACTACAAGTGCAACATCTGGGGAAGAGGCGAACAGTGAGAGCAACGACTCTGAGGATACCATCCCCTCTCTCAGTCTATGCCAAACACAAACGGCATCAGACGTCAAGATATCGCCCAAACTGCAGACAGACCAACTTCAACAAGTTCGACAATTGTGCGAAGAGTTTGCAGACATATTTTCGGATCTTCCCGGAAAGACACAACTTGTCGAATGCTCTCTTGACCTCGTCATCGAAAAGCCGGTTCACGTGCCTCAGTACCCGATTCCTCTAGCGCTGCGTGAGAACGTCGAAAAAGAGGTACAGGAGATGCTTCGAATGGGCGTAATCGAGAAATCATAGTCGCCATATCATGCGCCGACCGTTGTCGTCAAGAAACCCGACAACACCATACGGTTGTGCATTGACTTTAGGGAGCTGAACAAGACCTTGGTTTTCGACAGTGAGCCAATTCCGAGATTGATTGATATGTGGGGTTTAACGTCCAAAAACCACTACATGATTATGAGAGACGCCGTAGTGGAGGGCTCCGGAAATTTAGACCACCTGGGGTTCTTTAACGTGCACCCAAATCTGAGCACACGGGCCTACAACATTTCCGCCTCCATCGGAAATGCAGCCGCCGCAGCCGGAATCCGAACCCACCCGCCAATTCCGAGAATTGATGTTGTTCTAGCTCTTGTGGGGAAACAGAAATTTTTCTCGAAATTTGATTTCACGAAGGGCTATTGGCAAGTGCCCATGGCTCCAGACAGTCGTGAAAAGACGGCATTTTCAAGCATGTCGGGGCTCTACCACTTCAAATACATGCCTTTTGGGATTAAGACTGCCCCAGCGATATTTACACGCCTTATGAGGAGAGTTCAAGGCGATTTGCTGAATGTGCATTATTATTTTGACTATGTGGTCATCGCTACTAGCACATGGCATGAACATATGAAAGCCTTACGTCTTGTCTTCGAAAGAATCCGCAATGCAAACCTCACAATCAAACCGAGCAAGTGTGAGATCGGAGAGCGTGCCATTACATTCCTCGGACATCGCATTGGCGAGGCGAAGGTAGAACCAATGCTGAAAACGCTGGACAAGATCCTAGCTGCCAGGCGCCCCACGACGAGAAAGCTGTACAATCCTTTCTCGGTCTTACGGGCTCTTACAGGCAGTTCATTCTGACTACGCAGAGATTTCCCAGCCCTTGACTGACCTTACCAAGAAAGGCCAACATCACATCGTATCGTGGGGACCGACGCAAGAAAGAGCATTCACCGTGCTGAAAGACAAGCTCGCCGCAAGTCCCATACTGCAAACACCGGATCTTTCGAAGCCTTTCGTGCTCCGTACTGATGCCTCAAGCACAAGCATCGGCGCAGTGCTTCTGCAAAACAGTGGGGACGATATTTTACATCCGGTTGCTTATGCTAGTCGCAATCTGCTGCCTAGAGAGGCCCGCTATTCCACAATAGAGCGTGAATGCTTAGCGCTCGTGTGGGCAGTTCAGAAGTTCCACATTTACTTACGCGGCAAACCCTTCATTATTCAGTGCGACCACCAGCCACTCCGGTACTGGCAGTCAGCCAAACACGTCAATGATCGAGTGTTACGATGGAGCTTACTAATGCAAGAGTACAGCTTTACCGTAGAATACATAAAAGGCTCAGACAATGTAGGAGCGGACTACTTAAGTCGCATCTGAATTGCTCTAATCTTTCTCCACTTGTGTATTTTTCATGTGTGTTTTTTTTCATTACGTGCTGTGTGGATCACAACCATTCGGATTCGTGTGAACTTGTTCCCTCTTTAGAAACGCGCCTGCACTTTTGCCTACTCACCGCCCTGCGTGGAGTGGAATAGTTGCTCACAACTATCTTAAGTGGGGGGTTGTGTGATGATGTGGATTGTGTGGCCCGTGACGGGGCGAAGAGGGAACGGCAGTTCTGCTCTGCGGTACGCCTTGGAGGCGAAGACGAGGAAAAGGAAGCGCGAGCGGGACGTGCGGCTCGGGCAGTTGGAGCGTGACACAGTTCGAACGGCAGCTGCTGGTCAGCGGTTCGGGTCGCGACGTCGCTTAACCAGGCGTCCGGCAGCCTTGCGGACCTGGTGAGCTGGCTTCCTGCTTCGAGCTGCGTCACTCAACCAGGTGTCCGGCAGCCTTGCGGATCTGGTGAGCTGGCTTCCCGCTCTGTGGCCGGCGCTGACACGGGGACCAGCAGCATAGTCTGTTCGTGGCCTGAGGTCCTGGGGCCCGAGTGGTGGCACGAGGTGGCCGCGGCTCATGTTGGCGACGGGCCATTAACCTGCACTGCAGTGACCTGGTGATCTACCGGCCTGCAGCACCACCATCACCACCACGACCACCTCACCACGGTCAAGGCAGCGTGACTGCACAAGGAACACCGGTGACGACCGACCTCGCCGCAGCGGCAACAGTCATAATGGCGAGTAGGACAGTTCGTGTGCCGAGGCGCGTAGGACGTTTGGCATGTAAATAAGGAACGCTATAGTGTGTTGTGTGTAAATTGTAAGAGTTATCGGTTGTGTTAAAGTCTGTGTTGTGTGTACAGAGTCACCTGACTGCCGGTTGATTTATTCAAGATCCTGGGCCCACATTACACCATAACAGTGGGGTTTATGTGGGTCGTCGCACTCTAGGCAAGCATACTTGCTCGGTCTTGCGGAGTACCCTATACGGCCTGCAAGCCCGTGTCTGCAGCACTGTGCTGCATCTTGGGTTAATAAACCCGTTGTTGTTATCCTGCCTCGTGCGTGATTTCTGCGTCGTGTCGGCGAAAAATAACGATGAACCCGGTCGCAACGTCTTCGCACGCAGCGGCGGTGGTGGACGTCACATCCCTACACGTTTGCGCATAGTAGGTAAGCCTAGTGCAAACCTATCTCCACATAACTGGCGCCCAACTTGGTTTCGGCATGACTTCAGAGCAGACCCCTTCTAGGTGCTCGTTCCTGTTCGATCCTGTGGTGACGGACTTGATTTCGTTCGAGGCGGACGGCTGCAACAGCACGGGGTACGGCCCTCTCGGCGACCCTCTGCTTTTGTTCACCGAGAGAGATCGCTTTTTCGGGGCCCCCTACGGTGATGCGAGTCACTTGAACGAGGACCCCAGTCCTAGGCAAGCCAGTAACGGGCTGTCTCAGCTGTTCAACGCTCACGCGCGTAGGGGCCCTTCCCCGGCGCAGTCTCCGCTCGCTGGCCTTTCCCTGTCAGCAGCACAATCGACAGCTCAAATCGCCGCATTCAGTCCTTCCTACCGGGAGCACTCAGGTATTCGCGAGAACGCGCTTACTGACCCGTCGTGGTCGTGAGCGCAAAGTTTGACGATGTCGTTCGCGAGCCTGCTCGCTTAACCAACAACGTCGCCGCGTTCACCGACGCTCGCTGGCCTGAGACTCGCGTAGGCGATGTTTTCGACGGACGTGGGCCACCGTGCTCCGCTGTCAACCTGTTTGCCAGCCGTGTGAGGCCTCAAGCACCAGTCGGAGCGCAAATGCTACCCTCCTCCATGCCGTGTACTGGCGCTTCTCCGTCGGACGCGCACGTTGGGGAACAGGCACGCGCACTTGTTACGGCCACGCCCGCGTCGGAGCAGTCACAGCTGCACGCAACTGCGCCGCAGCTCCTAAACGTTCTGTTGGAAGCGGTGTGCTCACAGCCTTGTGCTTTAAAGGGATACCCCGAGTCCCCTCAGCTTAAGGGTACCTCTACCTGAGTATAGCGGTTATTCGGACCACATCAGTGCCACAGAGTACCTCGATGCGCTGCACCGCTATCAGCAGGCTGAGCGACAGCGTTATGCTAGGTTCTGTTTTGTCCGTGTCGCTGACGGCCCAAGCGGCGAGGTGGTACCGCTTCGCTCGATGGAGGAGCTTAGGGTGCTCTTCCGTAGCGAATTCCTTCCTCCTGAATACGAGCGCCGCATATGTTGCGAGTTAGAGCTTCGCACACAGTATCCCGACGAATCTATTCTTAAGTACGTTCGGGCTTTGCAGGAGCTCTACCTCCTTGCCGATCCTACGGCATCAGACGCCGAGAAGGTGGAGCGAGCCATACGTCAGGCTCATCCAACCTTCGCCGCTTACCTCCGGAGTGCCCGCTGTCTTGACCTAAACGAGATGGCATCCGATGCGAGGCGTATTCAGGGCGACATCCTGGCGGCGCGAGCCTATCGCCCGCTGCCACCGCCGTCCGCGTCTCTCGAGCCTCGTTGGACGTGGGCTGGTCGTGACTTGTCACACTGGAGTTCCCCGAACCATGAGACGGCCTCTGCCACGAGAGACTGAGACGCGCTCGACGTGTCGGACCAGGCTCTGGACCCGTACTCGTACGCCCGGACGGCCATCGTTGCCCAGCAGTTTGAACAAGAATGAAAACCTCGTGCTCCAGTGCACGAGGGGATATCCGATCGTGGAGCCCCCACTGCGGCTAGCGAACGGACACTTCGTAGCTCTAAAGGATCGCCGAAATCCCCCCCCCCTGTTGGAGAAAAATGCGTTGTCTGCTTCCGTTGCCGTGAGCGTCGTCACACCGCATGTGAGTGCAACGCGCCCCAACCCACACAAGGGCCTGCTCGCCCGTCGAGAAATGGGGTGAGCCGTCGGTGAGCTCCCCCTTGCCGGTGGCTGCAGCAGTAAGAGAGCACGGGAGTGTAACACAACCTCTGGCGCGATGGCGTGTCGCGCTGGACATGACAATCCAGCCACGCCGGCGCCATTCATCGCCCTTACGATCGCTGGTCGACAGTTTGCGGCATTGCTGGATAGCGGGGCTTCTATCTCGCTGTTCGGAGAACAGGTTAGGGCTCATTTGCGCGACCGCTCTGTCCGCATTCGAGCTTGCGACACTGGCTTCCACCACGCCAGTGGTACCACCACCTCGTGCGGCCCTGCGCGGTTGGTTGTGTGTTGGGGGAATCGCGATCGCCTACAGCGCTTTGTGCATCTCCCTAGTCTTTCCGTGCCTGTGATTCTCGGCGACGACTTTCTCGCACGCACGGGTATCGTGATTGACGTCGCAAGCGGAGGCTACAGGGACGGTCCTTCCGGTGCCCTACGGCCTTTCGCTGCACCTTCCGTGGTCTCGGTTGCCAGTAAGTCCCCGGACGCCACGGAGGAGGAAGGAGGAAAGGAGACCAAGCGTTGCCCCCCCCCCCGGCCTACGTCTCCCCCTCCGACGCCAAGCCTGGTCCTTTGGCCGGCGCGGCGGAAAACGGTCCGTGCGTACAGCTTTCCCTCAAGCATAGCGCTGCCGCGGTTAACGAGGTCTCGGCTATGCCAGTGACCCCTCCCTCCCCCCCCCCCGCTAAGCAGCAGCTCGGATGGCTCGCTGCCGCCTTTGCCGGACAGCTTGTCAAAACACGAGAAAGCATGCCTGTCGTCGCTGTCGACACGTTTCAGCGATACGTTCACGGAACACCCGGGTTGCACCTCTTTGGTGAGGCACCGGATTGACACAGGCGACGCACAACCGCGGAAATGCAATCCTCGCCCCGTTAGTGCGGCAAAGAGAAAAGCAATTGACCAGGCACTGGATGAGTTCACTTCACTTAGCTTTATTTTCTTAAAGACCCCCGAGGGGGTATTACATAAGAGGTGGGTTAACAAATAAAGTTCTGTTATTTTTTTTATTGACACGGATTTTCATTGCGAAAGACGTGCAGACAGTTGGTCGAAAAATATTGATGGACAGGAAATGGCCACGACGTCGTGGGGAAGATCATTCCAGTCGTTTGCAGTCCGAACAAAAAAGGACATAGAAAAAGTGATCGTTATAATGCGTGGACGGGCAACTTGAAGTGGATGTCTAGTGCGGTGAGATATGCGGGCTGGTGGAACAATGTAGGGATGACGGAATGGGCTGTGAACAATTTTCTGAAACACGCAGAGGCTTGAAATGCGACGGCGAACGTCAAGGTTTTAGAGAGCAGATTTTTTTTGAGGGATGATACACTAATATTATACGAATACGAAGTATGAATGAACCTAGCAGCACGGTTTTGAACTGCCTCAAGTGAGTCGATGAGATATGTTTGGTGCGGGTTCCAGATTGCAGAGGCATATTCCAATTTAGAGCGAATAAGGGATTTGTAGGCCTGCAACTTGACGTCCGGCGGGGCGTGCCGAAGGTGACGTTTCAGAAAACCTAGGGATTTGTTTGCAGATGATATAATGTTGGTAACATGCAGGCGCCAGTTAAGATCATTGTTCAGGGTGACACCGAGATACTTATATGATTGCACGTGTTCGAGAGCGACGTTAGCGATTGAGTAAGGGAACAAAGAGGGGTTGCTACGGTGGTGGAAAGAGACTGTTTTACATTTGTTAGGGTTAAGTTTCATAAGCCAGCTTTCACACCAGTCTTGCATGTGGTTAAGGTCATCTTGAATAGCGGTTTGATCTGTCGGGTTAGCGATTGAGAGATAGATTACACAGTCGTCAGCAAACAAACGGATACTGGAGGAGACATGCGAAGCTAAATCATTAATATGAATTAAGAAAAGAAGGGGACCAAGAACGGAGCCTTGGGGGACACCTGATGTTACTGGAAGGGGGTTAGAGGGCACGTCATCAATTGAAAACAAACTGGGAGCGGTTAGTTAGAAGGTACTCAATCCAAGCTAAAACATCGGGATGTGTATTTAAAGATCTAAGTTTCATTAGCAGTCGCTTATGAGGTACCTTGTCGAACGCTTTCGAGAAATCCAGAAATATTACGTCAGTCGGCAGGTTAGTATCTATACTTGTGTGCAGATCCTGGACAAAAAGGGCTAATTGCGTTTCGCAAGAGTAACCCTTACGGAACCCGTGCTGGGCAGGATGGAAGAAGTTATTGGCATCAAGAAAGTGAATGATTTGGGTGTAGATGACGTGTTCCATGATTTTACAGGGTACGCTTGTTAGAGAGATTGGCGATAATTTAGGGGGCTGTCTTTGTTACCTGATTTGAAGACCGGAGTGACCTTCCCCACCTTCCAGTCGTCTGGTAAGATGCCTGTGCGAAGTGACTGTGAGAATAATAATGACAAAATCACTGAAGAAATAGATTTCGTGTTTTTAAGAATTTTAGTATTGATTTCGTCCACACCTGCTGAGGAAGACAGTTTCAATTTTTCGATAATAGACAAAACACCCGATGGAATAAATGTGATAGGCGACATGAAAGACTGGATACGTTTCGGTAACGCAGGAAATGGTATGTGGGTTTCGTTGGTAAAAACAGATGAAAAGGCAGCATTGAAAAGTTCAACGACGTCAGTGGTAGTAATATCATCGCCAGTTTAATTTTTCATTGTAACCGTATGGGATTCCTGGGGGTTAATAATTTTCCAAAATTTCCTGGGATTACTGGTTAGAATCTTCGGTAAATCTGTGTGAAAAAACGAGTGTTTTTCGCTGCGAATGGCGAGGAAATACGCTTTTTTGGCCGCGTAGTATTTATCCCAGTTCTGAGCTATAGGTTTTATCTTGGCAGCTCGAAATAATTGTTTCTTCTTATTACATAGCTTTTTCAGGGTTTTCGTGAACCTTGGTTTCTGACAAGATGCGCGAAATGTGGTTTTCGGTATGTACTTTGTTTCCAGTTCCCATATTTTGTTTTTGAAAATCGTCCAGTTGTCCTTTACTGATCTGTTTCAAAAGTCTGCTTCGAAGTCCGGCAAAAAATTTTGAAGTTCGTTATTTATTGCCCCGTAGTTTCCTTTGTCATAAAGACTGATAGTTTTAGGATGAGGCTTGCGGGACAAGTGGTCGAAATCCAAGACTGAGCGTATTACCTTGTGATCGCTGATTTCACGAAGGTATGTAAGTGACGAAAAACTTTCGGGGTGCGTTGTTAGAATCAAGCCCAGTATATTGGCTGAGTTGTATGTCACGCGGGTTGGCTCCGATACCAGCTGGGTGAGATTAAAGTTTAAGCAGATGTTTACAAATTCTTTTGTTTCAATACTGCTCCCTGCCAAAGCGACTTGGTCTTTCCAGTCAATATCGGAATAGTTAAAATCGCCAAAAAGTAGGACATGCGCGTTGGGTTGTTTAACAGTGAGGTAGTTCAGTATATTGTTGAATTTCTCAGGAAAGTCTGGACTGCTTTGTGGGGGACGATAGCACACTCTAAGCAGCGGAGTTACTGGCGTAGAACGAATACGAAGCCATAAAATTTCAATGTCAGATGTAATGTCGATAACTGAGCACGATAGCGACTTGCTAGTGGTGATTAAAACACCTCCCCCTCGAGCCCCTTTGTGGTCGTTCCGAAAAACGTCAAAATTCGGGAGATCAGCCATGATTTCATTGTCCGTAACGTTACTTGACAGCCACGTTTCGGTGAGGACGAGTATATTGCGGTCGGATGACAAAACAAGATTAGATAATTGCTCGCGCTTAGAAAGAAAACTACGGGCGTTAGTGTGGAATACGGAGGTAGAAATATTTGGTCGTAATCAATTGCATGAGCGGTGTGACGGTTGGCATTGCTTTTGGGATTGCTACGCCATTTCTTTGATGGTATGGGACATTTCATCGAAGACGTACCACTTAGAGCCAAGAAACAACGTTTTGTAGGGGCATGAAAAAGTGATGGATTTTCTCCTAGCGAAGGGAATGAGGTGTTTCCGTGCATTTTAGACAGAACTAGAGAAATCCTGACCTATTGCGTAAGTTGTGCCTTTCAGTTTTTTGCCGTTAGAAAGAATCGTTTCTTTAGCTTTAAACGATGTGAATTTTACAATGATCGGGCGGTGCTGGCCAGGCTTGGTACGACCGAGCCGGTGTGCCCTGTCAACTTCTTTCGCGTCAATTTCAACGTGCAAGTGTTCGCTGCAGAGGCTCAAAATTAGTTCTTCGGACTCGGAGAAAGTTTCAGAGTGGTTAGTGCCTGGGAGATCATAGAATATTAGGTTGTTCCGTCGCGAGCGGTTCTCCGCATCGTCAAAACTGGTCTCCCAGGTTTGAATTTGACGAGCTGTAGTGCCTGCACTGGTCTCTAGCGCCATTATTTGTGTTTGAACGGTTCAGAGGCTTTGTTAGTGTTTTCCAGCTGTGTTATTCTATTACTTTGGTCACTGATAGTTTTTTCTGTAGTATTCAATTGTGTTTTTAGGTCTTGCACCTCGGAAAGAAGCTTAGCCTGCCCAGAAGATATATTTTTTCGTTCATTGAGAATGACAGCACTAACTTTAGGGAGCCCTGGATTGCTCTCAATGTCCCCAGACAGTAACAACATTAAACAATGTATGACATCAATGCATTCGAAGGCCATGCATACACAACACTGCGGGCTCGGCAGCTGTACCAGACAGTAATTGCTGGATTTTTTGGAAAATAGCGAGCTTTGTCTACTAACCTGCATGGCGAACAGGAGCGGGTTACAGGACTGTTTTGTGGCGCAGCCACCGAGCCCACAGAGCGGCGCGCCGGGATGCTGCCGCTTTATAGCTGTTGCTGACGTCGATGAAGATGAAATTTGTGATGTCTGAAGGATCCATACTTCCTCGGGTGGGGGCGCCGCTTGACAGGCCAGAATGTTGGGGTTGGAGGCGCATTGGGTACTCGTACCCGCGCTGGTGTCGAGCCACAGAGGCTCGCAGGCGGCTGGTCCGTCAGTCGCGGCACCGAGTGAAGCCGAGGAGAGTAGATGGATGACGACCTTAGCATACACCTGCATGGCGAACAGGAGCGGGTTACAGGACTGTTTCGTGGCGCAACCACCGAGCCCACAGAGCGGCGCGCCAGGATGCTGCGACTTCATAGCTGTTGCTGATGTCGATCAGCCTACAGCGCTTTGTGCATCTCCCTAGTCTTTCCGTGCCTGTGATTCTCGGCCGCTACTTTCTCGCACGCACGGGTATCGTGATAGACGTCGCAAGCGGAGGCTACAGGGACGGCCCTTCCGGTGCCCTACGGCCTTTCCCTGCACCTCGCGTGGTCTTGGCTGCCAGTAAGTCGCCGGACGCTACGAGGAGGAAGGAGGATATGAGACCAAGCGTTGCCCCCACGGCCCACGTCTCCCCCTCCGACGCCAAGCCTGTTCCTTTGGCCGGCGCGGCGGAAAACGGTCCGTGCGTACAGCTTTCCCTCAAGCATAGCGCTGCCGCGGTGAATGAGGTCTCGGCTATGCTAGTGACCCCCCCCCCGCTAAGCAGCAGCTCGGATGGCTTGCTCGGACAGCTTGTCAAAACACGAGAAAGCACGCCTGTCGTCGCCGTTGACACGTTTCAGCGATAAGTTCACGGAACACCCGGGTTGTACCTCTCTGGTGAGGCACCGGATTGACACAGGCGACGCACAACCGTGCAAATGCAATCCTCGCCCCGTTAGTGCGGCAAAGAGGAAAGCAATTGACCATGCAATGATTGAGTTGATTGAGACCGGAGTTAATTGTCCAACTCTCAAACAGTCCTTGGTGTTCACCGGTGGTAATGGTCCCCAAAAGAGACGGCTCTCACCGGCTCTTTGTGGACTACCGCCGGCTGAACGAGGTCACGAGGAAGGAGGCTTATCCTATGCCTAACGTTGACTCGATCGTGGCTGCTCTAGGCGGTGCTTGCTACTTCAGCACCTCAGATGCTAGCCGCGGTTACCTACAGGTTCAGATGGAGCAGGCTGACGCGGAGAAAACTACGTTCACCTCTCACAGAGGTTTGTACGAGTTTACCCGCATGCCGTTTGGCTGTTCTGGAGCTGCAGCTACGTTCCAGAGATTGATAGACCGTGTTCTAGGGGACGCTAAACAGCAACACGTCATGGCCTACCTCGACGACATCGTCATCTTCTCTCGAACGTTCGAGGAACATCTTCACCACTTGGAGGATGTCCTTGGGAGGTTGCGTGCCGCCGGGTTGACTTTGAACCCGAAGAAAGCTCAAATAGCTGAGACTCGCATGTCACTATTAGGCTTTACCATTCAGAGCGGTCGTGTTCTGCCGTGCGAGGAGAAGGTACGTGCCATTGTGGAGAACCCAACGCCGGCAAACATTCAGGGCCTGAGGCGCTTTTTCGGCTACTATCGAGAGTTCATCCCAAACTGTGCGTCCCTTCAAGCGCCCTTGACTGCACTCTTCAAAAAGTCGGCAGGATGGAGCTGGGGGCCAGAACAAGAGCGAGCCTTCAAGGCGCTTTTCGAAGCTGTAGTGGTCACAGCCGAGTTAAAGCTGCCCGACCTGAACAGGGAGTTTGTTGTCCAAGCGGACGCGAGTGACCTGGGTCTCCGCGCGGTACTGCTTCAGGAGCACGACGGCGTCCTCTGGCCAGTCGCCTTTGCCAGCCGGTCACTTAACGGCGCCGAGCGTAACTGTAGCGTCACAGAGAGGGAGTGTCTCGCTATAGTTTTTGCTCTCCGGGAGTTCGACTGCTATGTCATCGGCGTTCCATTCGTGGTGGAAACGGTCCACATGGCACTCACCTGGCTTGAGCACTTGCGCGAGCCCTCGGGCTGCCTCGCGCGCAGGGCGTTGACTTTGCAGCGGTAAAACTTTGTTGTGTGCTACCGGAAAGGGAGTTTGAACGTCGTGGCTGACGCTTTGTCACGTGCCCCCGTTTCGGCGTCCGACACTTGTGTCCGCCACTCCCGAGAGCAATTGCATCAAGTAGACCCTGGACCCTCTGGCTCCTAGGGGTCGAAAGGCGCGAACCCCGATGGCTAAGTGACTTTCGAGTCGACAGCCTCGGGTGAGGACGCATACCTGGTAGACCCTGTCACGTCCACCGGTATCATCATTAGCAGAGAGAACGATTTGTTTTTAGCAGACAGGCACAGCAGGACCATTTGTTTTGTCAACACATCGTTGACGAACTTAAAGAGCTGAGCTCCCAAGCGGAGCGTGGCGGTCAAGCCGCCGGGTGCGAACAGACAGCTGGTATTGCTGTCGGCGCCGAATGCCGTACGCTGGCTGGTACTGCTGCGGGCACGTTGGACTCGTACCTGCTTGATGCCGACGGTGTTCTCCTGCGCTACGTCACATTTGAAGAAACTCAACAAGAGTCTTTCAAGGTGGTGACGCCCCGAAGTATAAAGAAAGCCACCCTAGGTTATTTCCACGACTCGCGGTTGGCCGGACACGTGAGTGGACTTAAGACTTTTCAAAAGTTGTGCCGCTCCGCTACCTTGCCTGGCATGAAGCGCGACGCCCTTCACTACGCCCGCTCATACCGTGTGTGCCAATGCGTGACGCCTCGCGGGGGCAAGCCTCCCGGGCTCATGCAGCCGATCGACATCCAACAACCTTGGCAAGTCGCGGCCTGTGACATTATGGGACCTTTCCCAAGAAGCCGGAGAGGCCATGTTTTTTTCCTGGCTCTCACAGATCACTTAACGAAGTAGGTCGAACTATTTCCCCTTCGGAAGTTAACGGCACGCACAATCTGGGACAAGTTGACCGAGCTCTTTACCTGCTTTGACTTTCTGGCGGAATTGATCACGGACAATGCGTCCTATTTCACGGCCAAGGTGTATGTTGATGCGTGTGCTGCCTTTGACATTAAGCCCCATAAAATAACCACGTATCACCCACAGGCCAACCCAACCGAGCGGATCAACCGGAACGTCAAGCCCTTGCTGACAGCCTTTGCGCATCAACACAGGGATCGGGATGCTTGTCTTAACGAGATTGAGTTCTCTTTACGGTCTACGGTCAATCGCTCGACAGGGTACATGCCCGCTTTCCTCAACTTTGGGAAAGAGCTGCCAAATCCCATGGACCGCGTCCTACAGGGCGGCGGCGGGGCAAGCGCCGCGAATGTCAGCCCGTTCGGTTACGCGGCGGAACTGCGCTAACGGATAAACGCGGCCCTCAACCTGGCACGTTCCAACCTAGCAAAAGGGCGAGCTGGTCAGAAGGCTCAATACGACTGGTCGCATCGGGATGTCCGTTACGATGTCGGCGATCTCGTCCTCAGACGCAATCACGTCTTGAGTGACGCCGCCAAAGGCATCTCGGCCTCCCTTTCGGCCAAGTGGTTGGGCCCATACCAAGTGCACACCAAAGTGTCACCCCTGGTATACAAGCTGGCTGACTCCCAAGGGAGACCAGTCGGCGGTCCAGTTAACGTCTCCGACCTCCAACATTTCGTTGCCCACAGCAACGACTTCGGGGAGGGGGAGGCGGTCACCGAACCGCAGGGAAACCGCGATAAGGCTGATTTCAAACAACGCCATCGGTACAACCTGCGAAAACGCACATTAAGCTGATTTTCGCCTCTGGAATGTAGCGGGACGTTATCCCCTCCATGTAAGGGAGCAGAGATTTATAGCTGCTGTGCGAGAGCCTATCCAGCAGCAACAGTAACGGCTACCTGGTGAGATTTCTCCCTGAGAACAACATTACACGCGCTGCGCGCGGAATATCCACCCAGTTCCCAGCGCTCCCGGCTGCTCGAGAGAGAAAAGCCCTTTCCACCGGTGGCTCACTCTCTCACTATTCGACTACGCGGTATCTTCACGTAGTCGGCGGGAGAAGAAAAACGTGCGTCCTATTGGCTCACGCAACCTTCAATTCGACGGAGTAGGCTCTCTTTAGTGGGCCAGCCTGTCGCGCCTCCGGGGCAGCACCTTCAGTTGCGTTTCGGCTTTTCATCGACACCCCACACTCTAAGCCGAAATTCTGCAAAGTTGGAATAACTGCAGTCGTTAAACCAATAGACGAACGGTTCGTCCAACAGGAACTAAATGTGTGACAATGCGTGTCTTGCGCAAACGCCCGGCAATGAAGGGACCAACGGGGAGGGCAACTGCGCCGCGATCGCCTCCTGTCGATGCTGCACTGCAATGCTCGGCGTGGTTGGCGATCATGAAAACAAGTTATGTAGGCTATACGCCACTGTGAAAGTGAAGCACTATGAAACGAATAGAAGATGTTATTAGAGGAAAGTAGTACAACACGCTGTCAGTGCACACAGCAAGCGCCCTCGCGTTTCCACCATGCCGGCACGGGCGAGCCGAAGCCAATGAAAGTCTCCGCAAACACGGGCAATGCCGAGAACTCGCTTTAATGTGCTGAATAAGTTCGAACTACGGTGAACACTGACAATGCTAATAAAGGTAAGCTGTTCATCAGCGGTCGTGTACCCACACAGTGACCACAAGTTCAAAGCGATATATAGGAAAAGTAGGCATCGTACGTCATCGGTATCAAGCGGGCTGCCGGTGTGAGTGCATTGCCGGCACAAGCGAAGGAAACGTCGCGTACAAGTTCACAAAAATAGTAGCTCAGGCAAACTTATGTCTTTTTATCCATGCGACAATCGTTATCAAAAATCCAACGTGTAGGCGATCGCGGATACGACTAATCGTGCGGCCAGCGGTACACAGGTTGTGCCTTACCAGCACGATGAAAGAACCGTGCCTGCGAACGGTCTCGTCGCCGTAAGTATACAGATATCTACATCACTCCGTAAGACACAGCGAACATGGGGCACTTACCTATTGTTCATTTGTGACTATAAAATAACGACGACGAAAATTCCACGCGAGCCGCATGTTGCGATCGCCGGCGGTCGTTTAGCCGTACTCGTCGTAAGCCTAGCGACGCCGTAGGCAAGCCGACACGGTATGGCATCGGCGGGGCGCCTGCGGCTGCTTCGCCGGCTTTCCCGCACAAGCGCCGCTGCTATGTTTGTGTTTGCGGACTCGTGCGCCAGCACTGCGAACGCTGGTTCGGCCGACATGATCGAATACCAGCTGATAATTTGTATTCTCGGGCTGGAGGAATGTTGAAGATTAGATGGATCCATATTAAAAGATCGATGCGCATCGGTGCTACGAATAAGCCCATGTAAATTTTCGCGTTACGGTGTCAATATTTATTGTTTTTTTAAGCCGAGTAAAAGTCGCCCACTGGCACTAGATGGGAGGTCAAAATACTGTGCTATATATACCCGAGAGTCTGTTCTCTGTAGTACAGCGCGGGCAGTCAGTGTTTGCGGTGTTTTACTTTGAAATAATAGTGCGTATGTATGTGTGTGTATGTGTGTGTGTTGCATGAATAACATACTATATTCTTCAGTGCTGATTAAATTGGAATAAACATAAAATATTCTGCACAAATGCAGTGTCGCCATTTTATTTTTTGCCATTGGTCCAGACGGTTCAACTGTTAGTCGCGCTGGAGCATTCTACTGGGGCCAACAGTTAAACCAAGTGGAGTAAGTGCTTGGGGTAACAGTTGAGCCCTTGCAGTTACTCCCGCAGTTAGTCCAAAATTGGTTCAAAATCTGTGGCAGCGCATTTAGACCCCTAAAGGACCAATGGCATACCCCACTTTGGTCCTTATCGGCTTAGAGTGCAGCTTTCGTTATGTCCTCCTCGATGACCCGTTCCTCCAAGAAAAAGCCCGGGAGACCAGCCGCGTGCTCAGTCGTTCCGCAGGCACCGGCCGCGTCCATGTCGCCTCCGTCGAACGCTCTCCCGGCACCGGCTAACAAGACACCAACGCGTCGTGAAGTCGCTACGTGGACGTTCCAACAAGGCACAGAGGCCCCGGTTGCCTTCGTGTCGAATCCTCGCTGGTCCAAGCAACGCATAGTCTGGGTGCGGTTAGACCCCGAGTCCGTCCCGCGTCCTTCTGCGGACGCACCCTTTCGGACCTGCTCGACGCTTCCGGAGGTGCCTCCATGCCGCCTGTTCCCGAGGCCTCCTACTAAGACGCTTTCGATGTCCTGCTGGTGCACGAGGCTACCCACCTCCGTTCGCGGTTTCACCGAACGAAGTCCGGCGGTGCCCTGGCGGTCCTTTCCACTGCGGCGGTGCCGCCTGGCCCGGGCCTGCGACCCGCCCTGTCGACCGACTCCGTTCAGGTTGTCGTGGTGGCACTCGTAACGGACTCTTCATTCAATGAAGTAGGCCATCGCTGCTACGGTGTCCGCCGCCCTCCCGCGGCTCCCGGGCTCCTGCTGAGACGCCGTTGAACGAAGACACCGGGGCGCCCGACGATCTCGTGGACGGCACGGAGCTGGACCTCAGTTTTTTTCGGTGTCGGTGGATGCTTTTATTACGGCGTTTTTAGGGCGGCCTCGGTCTTAGGAGGGGGATGTGGGAATCAAGAGCACCCTCCTACCTGGCGCCTCGTTCCCCAGCCGCCGTGCGCGCACCGACAGCGTAGCCCGGGCGCGCATAAGCACCGGCATCCGCCAAGATGGCTGCCAGGGCGCCTCTTGGTCGGGGCGAGTCAACTGTCGGCTCCTTACCGCGCTGGCATGTCTGGGCACGCTACGCTGGCGCACTGCACGGGCCTACGTCACAATGCAGCGCCATTTCCCTTTGGGCTCGCGTGGCATATCCTCCTCTCCTACGAGCTTTGTTGCGCCCGATGATTTGCTCGTCGCGGCAGATGCTCTCAGGCCTTCACGAGGGGTTGACGCGCTGCTAAGTAGGCGGCTTCTTGTTCGTGCGTTCGATTTGGCCCTTGTGCGGGAGTCGTCGCGTCCTAGGCAAGCGTACTTGCTTGGTCTTGCGGAGTACCCTATACAGCCTGAAAGCCCGTGAGTGTCCCACTGTACTGCATATTGGGTTAATAAACCCGTTGCGGTTGTTATCCTGCCTCGTGCATGGTTTCTGCGCCGTGCCGGAGAAAACGACGAACCCGGCCGGAACGTCTTCGCATTCAGCGGCAGTGGAGGACGTCGCATTCCTACACGGTTGCGCATAGTAAGTACGTATCTCCACAGTACCTATCTCCATGGTACCTATTCCCACAGTAAAGGTACCTATCTTCATAGTACCTATCTCCACAAGACAGCCAATGAAGTCTCTCTGTCGTCGACAAAATATGGCAACGCAGTGATGTTTTTGAGCCTTAGTTGAGCGTGATTCATAGCATCATAGTGTTTGGCACCGTCACCACCACCGGACTTACCCGAACTACAACGTCGTCTGCTTGAGAAGAGTCGACTCAAGATCAAGGCAGCGATTGCGGTGACGACGGCGAAGAAACCTGCACCCTGCAAGCACTCGTATTGAGACTGCGTATCAGAACCTTCGCTTGCGTAAGCCCGGACCACTAGTTTCCACTATGTATACACATACTATCGGAGACATCGTGGTTGATGGCTCGAAACGATGCTCAGTGCTGTGGCTCGCTGAGCAGCTTGTGAGAACGAACGTTGCACGTTGATAAGTTGTGCAAGCGGCACTGTCTGACAAACACAAGGTTGACGTAGCGAGGAATAAGCGCTGGACACATAGTGCGATTCAGCGTCCGATCCGGCGTGCGACGCCGCACGCGGCGTACGACGATTCACGACACATGGGGTGAACGAGCGGTCAGTGCTCATGCTCCGTCCACGTACGGCATCTCAGCTTGCACACTCGGTAGACATCGTATCCTCTTACAAAATAAAAAACCTCACACAGTCATGGTTGGTTGCCTAATAACATTGCTAACAAAGCTACGCCTTTACGAGCGACAAACATTGCCACAGTCCACCTTTATTCTCGACTCCGAGCGTAGGTTTTGGCCGACGTTCTCAGTAGCGCCGCTCGCTTTCCAACGTGAGCTCCTTGTCGAGCGCTTGACTGATTGATTGATTAATTGATATGTAGGGTTTACTGTTCCAAAACCACCGTATGATTATGAGAGACGCCATAAAGGAAGGTTCCGGAAATTTCTACCACCTGGGGTTCTTTAACGTGCACCCAAATCATAGCACATGGGCCTTTAATATTTCCGCCTCCAGAGGAAATATAACCGCCGCGGGCGCGATTGGAGCCCGTGACCTGCAGGTCAGCAGCCGAGTATCTTAGCCACTAGACCACCAAGGCGGGGCTTGTCGAGCGCTTTTTTTGACATGATAAAAGCTTGTATACTTATATATAATGCTTTACCCGTTTTGTCGACGTCCTCGATCTAAAGAGCAAAGGTGGGAACGAAGCCGGCCGGTTTGCCGAGACGGCAGGTGCCACTTTTTGTTTACTTGCAAAAAGACTTTCAATCACGGCTCGATATCTCGTTCGTAGTCCGGCAACAGACGTTGCCTTGCAAAAATAGCACAATTCAAGCATCAATTTATTCAATCATCAGTTATTTACCATCAGAAACAGTTTATTTAAAGTTTTCTATGCTGCCGACAACGACGATATGCACAAATACCAGTGCGATTGGGGCTATCGGAGCGGCGAAAAAAAAAGCTTGCAACGGACGCCCACCAGTGGCGCACCGTGTCATGCAGCTGCGCGGAAACCGGTGTAGTTGCCGCGCAGCTGCATTCATCAAGTTGGATGCTTGCTCGGCAGATCACTCATTTTAATTGCCCAGCATACAACTCAAAGTGCTAAAGTTGCTCTATTATTTTTTATTTTCTAGGTTTCTTCAAATTACTTTGAAGCAATATAAAGCCAGCGCTGGGCTTTTAACTTTTTCTAATGTGACGTTTCACCGACGTCACATATTAGTGCCTATAACGGCCAATGGTTGCGCGTGGTCGCTAGCGATCCCCAAAAAACTGCGACTGCTAACGGTCGTCATTAATTACAGAATGAATATTGTGCCGAAATGTTTCGAAATTGGTATGTGTAATTTCAATTGAATCAGAAAAAGTTAAATCGGGTAGTTTCAATTTTCGTTTCGCGACTCCCTTAATGCATCGCCTTTTGAGTCCCTTTAACGTGGGGGGGAGGCGCTGCGATGAAACAATCACTACATACGCCAGTAGTATCAGCTCATCTAGGGGACCTGATATCGCGGGCGTAAATGACGGGTGTGCTACTTGTGAGCGTTCACGTTTCAACTGCTGTGCATGCGTTTAAAATATGCCTAACTTCTTTCGATGGAGGCGAAAATGTTGTACGCCCGTAGTCACAAACAAGCGTTCAAAAAAGCGCGCGCTTCCGTATGCTGGCAAGGCGGCGATACCGCGCGCTAGACTGTCACTCCCGAAGCCAGCATTAAAGATAAAAACAAGCATCAAAAGACTCATTGAGCGTGACGTCTCATCCCTCGGAAGCGCAGCTTCACCGACCAACCTTCTCGCATCAGTCACCGAGAGATCGCTGGAAAAATCTCGAAGGGGCGTGGTGATGCAGGTTTGCGTCACCTTACGAGAGAGGTCCCACCCTTTCCACAGCTTTGATGGTGCGGTGCACCGACGAAACGACTAGAAACGTCTCGCCCTTTCCCCAGCTTCGGCTGTGCAGCGCACCGACGAAGCTTTAGGCACTGCGCTGTGCTCCCTTCCGGGCTGCAGAAATTAGGTGTCTTTCACCACTACCACCACCACCATCACTACCACCGAACTCCGGGCGAACGTATTTAAGCAAGCAGCAGATGGTGAGGACCACGAGATGAAGGAAGTTTTGCGCCAGTGAAAGTAGAACAGGAGATGCGAGGTTTTCGGCCGTAGGGTGAAGGCGTATGTCTTCAGTGACAGAGCAGTTGAGATGAAGAGGTTTCCCACCTGGGGGTGAAGGCTTTGCTACAAGCAGAAGAAAGGTGTGTGTCTATCGCCATTGAGCAAAGACGCACTCTGCAGTCGCGGCGCGTGAGAGGCCGACGTGTTACTTGCGAAGAAGTTTGGTGATCGGAGTGCGGACATTTGACAACGCGAGGTTTCCTGGAAGAGAAACTTCGGGGGTGGCGGAACGAAAGCAGCGCTGGACTTTGAGTGAGTGGTTCCTGGAAGAAAATTATTTAGGTTATTTCCAAAAACTTTCGACTGGATGAGTTTGACGAAATTTTTAGTCTTTGAGTGCGTTGATTCAGTGCATGGGATTGCATCGTAGCGCGTGTTGTTTGCGTCCGTTGTTTTGAGTGTATCTGGTTGTATTTTGTACCCCGTTGTTTTATTAGTGACATATTCTAGTAGACTATTGCCGAGTGTGAAAATTTGTGTATTGTTTGATCTGACATATTTGAGAATATATTTGTTTGTTAACAACTCTCGGCTCTGACTTGCTCTTTGGACCACCGCCGGCGTTCTCTGGCGGGCCTAATAGGACCAAATCTAAAGTTTTTGTGCTTTCGTGGTGCAGTTCGGGGGGCTGATACGTCGGCCCTTGGAATTAGCGCGCCGCTTCGCCCCACTCATTATCATTCACTCCATAGATATTCTGTGGTTTTGTAGGGGATGTACATGACTCACATCTTCAGTGACCAAAGTTTTAATGCTTGAAATGTACGGGATGCGACAATTTCATATTATGTGCGAACATAACGTCTAGGTATTTTTATGTCGACACTCGGGGAACTGCCCTTTAGTTAAATGATTATGCATATTACGATGAAGGATTGCTGTACACCATAAGTAAGTAACACCCGTGTGCTGAGATTTGGGTGCACGTTAAAGAACCCCAGGTGGTCAAAATTTCCTGAGCCTTCCACTACGGCGTCTCTCATAATCAAATGGTGGTTTTGGGACGTTAAACCCCACATATCAATCAATCAATCAATCAAGCAATGGGTGCACGTTAAAGAACACCAGGTGGTCGAAATTTCCGGGGCCTTCCACTACGGTTTCTCTTATCATCATATGGTGGTTGTGGGACGTTAGACCACACTTATCAATCAAACCGCCATATTTCGGATATGTTCAGGCAAAGTGCCGAAGAACGACACGTGCGTTCAGGGCCTTTTCGCCGACGTTCACGTAGCGCATTGAGGAAGCAAAGTGACGCCCGCCGCAGCAGAAGAACGACACCGAAGCAGGTTTTCTGTTGCTCACATTTGTCCACCATTAATAATGCACTTTTATGAGAGTTGCCCAAGATAACCAAAAACATTTAGGTAGCAAATTATATTAACGAGAAAATCTTCGCTGTCCGACTGCTTCGTCGCAGATTCCAACTTTCTGCAAATATCGCTGTGCCGCAATCTCTTCTTTCTTCATTAGAGAAGTCCTGAGTCATACTTTTTCGAGTAATCATCGAATGTCCTGAATATCAGAGCGGAATGAATTGACGAAAAAAATTCGAATTTGTCAACGTACGAAATAAGTTTTAAGGGCACTCGTTTTTCTTTTGCTATAGTTATTCGATACAGGAATATGAGAATCAACAAACAATCAAGTCAAGGAAAGTATAGGGGACGTAATTTTGCCGTAATTATTTCATAGAAGTAGAAAAAAAGAAGTAGTAGAAGTAGAAAAAGTGGACAAAAAGACAACTTGCAGCCAGCATGAGGCGAAGCTGCAAATTTCGAATAACGCACCCGATGCCTTATATACCTATTGAGCTACAGCGGCGGTCGTCCTCTTGTCCGCTTTGTCTAAAAAAAGTGAGCACTTTAATTCCCCTTCTTAAGTTCATTCATTGCGAGGATCTCATTCTGCGGCAGACTTATAAGTGACTAATGAAAGGGGAATAAGAAAAAAATAAGTGCAGTTCCGTTACTGCCTCTCTCAATACAGGGTACCTCCACAGTTCTGCGCAGGAGATGGGGGTAAGGAATATTAAAAAGGCAGACCTAATTCAGGCAGTATGTGAATGAATATTAGTCAGCGGCCAGCTCATAAAGAAACGACGTGCTATTCGCGGCGAGATCGGGATATAGGTGGCAGAACCGTCCCCACGCATGTGTGGTTCGTGGCGCATATACAAATACACCCAGCGGCGCTTCTTTGCGTGTGGTCTGAGCCAATTTTCGCCGTATAAAATGCGTTGACAAAACCTTACTGTTAATATCTACGCTGTTTTCTTCTGAATCTGTCCAGGACGTCTATGCAACGTTAACATCACACGAGAGTAAAGCGCATTCTGCCTTTCATAAAAAGTTTTGCCCTGGGTGACTCTCTTCACGCTTTCGCACTAAATCACGCCTTTGCTGTGTTGTTTGTACGTGGGTAGCTTGTGTTCCGCCTCCTACGCACTGCTGTAGCGTGACTGAACTACTTATTTGCGTATTTATCATCTGCGTACTACAAGAAGAGAAAAAAAAAAGATCGTAGAAAGCCCACATATATGTGCCGTGTTACGAAAGCCGGGTGACGCCAACACGGTCCCAAAGGCGCCACTGCGCCGATCTCCACCGACACGGTCACCAGCCGTGTGGTAGCATAGGCTTCTCAGCTCGCGACTGCTTCTGCACAGAGCTGATGGACGAGCGGACGAGACGACAGGGAGTTAAGGCAAAGTTTATGTACAGCAAGAATTAGAGGCGTTACAAATTTGGCACTGGGGCCGACATCTTGACGACTCGAAGAGCCGAGATGTCTTCTCTCGAACGCTGTTACGACGCGCACCGCCGACGAGGTTACGATGGGCGCCACAAAACTTGCCGCTGCCAAAGACACAGGGCGCGCCGACTGCGAAGGGGCTCGAACCGACGAGAGGCTTCTCTCACACATGGGCCAGCTGCTGGCGACGCGCCAAAGGGCTGTTTTTAAGGCACCGGGTGGATCCTTTGAGTAACCAAATGTCCAACCAGAAGCGCCGCTGGCCGTGAGGTCAGAATCCTGCAAAGGGGCTCGCCGCTGGGCCGCGTCATTCCCTTAAAATCCTGAGCCGCTGCGCGTGGTTGCAGCCAAGGACGAGTGACGTCGCCACGCATTGCGTAAGACTCGCTAGACTGGAAGGCGCCGATTGCCTCGACGGGCTCGTGGGCTGAGGGGGCTCGCTGTGCGTTGTGCGACAGACCGGCGCCGCCGCGTGATGACGCCGTTGAGTTGTTCGCGTCAGGCGGGCTCGCGTGCTGGCCTTGACACAGATTGCCTTTTTCAGAGGTATGGACGTTCGGTGCGGACTCGCAGGCGTAACAGCGCCCCCGCCGCCAGACAATGCGCCCGAAAGACGAGCTGCTTCCATATGGCTCGGATGTCATGTGCGCTCATTCGCCAGGTCCCTCCAGGTTCGCCTCCAGGACCATGGGGAGAACGCAGCTCCAGACTCCGTTCCGTGAACATATCCCATTCTTGAGGACGGATCCCAGCTCCACTGGCTTGTCGCCATAAATTGCCCGCCAGCTTCGCTCGTCCCTTCTGACGATTTTTGATCTCAGCACTTGTCGATGGTTCTGCAACTTGTCAAGAACGGTTTGACAACAGACAACACACGACACAAGCAAGTGCACTCAGTCACCCGACAGAACACCCGACAAAGTATAGTACAACATATGCCTAGCTACGTGTCTATGGGAATTTCCTTCCCTCTACATCAAGAGGCACATGTGGGACACAAGACTCTTAAAATGACAACTCAAATTTTTTTTCACGTACAACAAAGCAACAAATTAGAATACCACATCAAGTTGGCCCCTGGAGATCACTCTGAACGAGAGCACTCAGCTCAGGTCGTGATGAGGTCAAAATTTTGCCCCGAATTGCCCGCTAGAAACCGAAAGGTGGAGAAGGTACTAACTAAACGCACGGCTGAAAAGCGTCTGCATTAGCGTTTAGCTTTTTTTTTTTGCAGCGAACGTCAAAGCTATGCTGTCGGAGTATCATGCTCCACCTCAGTAACCGTCCACTTTTAGGCGACATGGTATTTAACCAAGTTAAAGGACAGTGGTCCGTTTCGACTACAAACCTTGAACCAGAGACATAACAGGCTATCGTTTGAACGGCCCACACGAAGCAAGCGCATTCCTTTTCAGATGTACTGTATGCCTCTTCCCTGCCGCTGAGTTTTCAACTTAAATACTCCCCGCAGGGGCGCCTGCGCAAGTAGGCGTTTGGTGTGTAGCGACACCACGGACCCGAGCTGACGGGGGAGTTTCGGCTCCCTCCCACGCCTAGCCGTGCGTGGCTTTGCCGTGTCCGGGGAAAAAGGGGATCCTGGGGGTTGAGCCAAAGCTGGGTGATTGGACCTTGAAGGCCCCCCGGCAAAGGCAACACACCTCTTTGGCCCCGGCTTCACGTAGACGGCACCCCTGGGCTGACCCACCCAGGGGAAATCGGCAGTCGCCTTTTCCTATCTCTCTCATCCTACATCTTAGTCTTTTCTCGTCTTTAAATCGGTCCTGTCTTCTTCTCTCTTCCATTTACTTCCGATTTTTCATGGCGGCAAGGGTTAACCTTGTGTAATTACTCAACCTTGAGTAGTTATATTTGGTTATAGTGGCAATGTACGGCTGGCATCTGCAGCCTTATGCTATTAAGTGCTTCAGCGTCCCCTGGTTGGACTCCATGGTGGGTGGTCGCCATTGCTGCCGAACAAAAAGTACACTACTATGGGAACACCTGTATTTCCCCGTCTCCTAGATCGTCTACCGTCTAAGAGGGGGCGCACCGATGACATATCAATTTTCAGCCAACCTAGACAATGCTTTCCCAAATTCCATGTTGTGCACAGCGAAAACCCAACAAAACAAGCCAGAGCGATATCTCCATTTCTTGTTGCTAAATCTCTGACAGAGGTCTTTGGCCCAGGATACAAGGTTACAAAGATGGCTAGCGGAGACCTTCTCCTTGAGCTGCCTGAAAAACACCACTATGAAAAACTTGGCAGTCTCGTAGCATTTGGTAATATCCCAGTATCTATTTCACCTCATAGATCAAAGAACACCTCACGCGGAGTTGTTTCAGAAGCAGACCTTCTTGAAATGTCTGAACAGGAACTGCTTGAAGGGTGGAAAGAGCGAAATGTCACAGATGTGAAACGAATTGTCATGAGACGAGACAACAAAGAAATACCTACCAAACATTTAATACTCACCTTCGCATCTAGCACACTGCCTTCATCTATAGCCACAGGATACATCAAACTCTCTGTGCGTCCCTACATTCCCAATCCAAGACGGTGTTATAAATGTCAATGATTTGGTCATGGCTCGCAGAACTGCCGGGATCAGGAAACTTGTGCAAGATGTGGTAGCCACGGCCACCCATCTGATAACTGTGTTACTACGCCTCATTGCGTGAATTGTGACGGGGAAAACGCCGCGTGTTCGCGTTCGTGTCCTAACTGGAAGAAAGAAAAAGAAATAATCATTCTTAAAGTCAAAGAAAACATCACATTCAAAGAAGCAAGACGAAGAGTGTCACCATTTTACGGCGCAACATATGCTGATGCGGCGCGTCAGGGGGCAACGCCACACCAGCCCTCGCCACCCCTTCAGCCTGCGCAGAGCGAGCCGTCGGCTGTGGCACCTGCCCCCAAGGCGGCTGTAGCCCAGGCTACAGCGCCTACCCCCAAACAAAGAGCGGAGACTCCAGAGTCTTCGGGTCTCAACGCCTCCCCTCACCAGGCGAGGCCCAAAATCCAAACTAACAGCCCGCACGTGCGGGCATCTAGTGCCTCCGAAGAGGCAATGGATACGTCGGCACCCTTGGTGCCGAAAGAGTGGCGTGGCTCCTTGAAGCGTGCCAAGAAAACAAAAAAGCAAACAACAGGGCCTGGTGACGGCCCTGCTAAGTGAACTCAAACTCCCCGTCTAAACAGTCACTCGCTCTTCGTACACACAGCATTATTTAACATTCACCATGAACACTCAAATTATACAATGGAACGGCAGGGGCCTTCTCAGAAACATTGACGACATCCAACAACTCCTACACGAACACTCACCAAAAGTGCTGTGTGTACAAGAAACACACCTTAATTCAAAACACACAAATTTTCTTCACAAATACGTTATCTTTCGAAAGGACCATAATGATGCCATGACATCATCCGGAGGTGTTGCCATCATAGTGAATCAAGGAATTGCATGCACACACTTACAACTCCAAACATCCCTTGAGGCAGTGGCTGTTCGAGCGGTTCTTTTTGATAAACTAAGCACAATCTGCACTATTTACATCCCTCCTAGCTATCAGCTGCAAAAACGTGATTTACACTCTTTAATTGATGAACTTCCGGAGCCTTATGTTCTCCTTGGAGACTTCAATGCGCATAGCGGGCTATGGGGAGACTCTCGTTGCGACGCGCGAGGTCGACTGATTGAACAATTCCTTCTCTCGTCTAACGCATGTCTCCTAAATAGAAAAGAACCAACCTATTATAATCTCGCACATAACACCTACTCCCCCATAGACCTAAGCATAGTGTCTCCATCTCTTGTGCCTCCAGTCCAGTGGAAAGTCGTCAGTAATCTGTACGGAAGTGACCACTTTCCCGTAGTTTTGAGCACAACTACAGCAACTGAGTGTGCACCCCGTGTTCCCAAATGGCTCATAAACAGAGCCGACTGGGAATGGTTTCATACCATCGCTCGTATAGATTGGAGTGACATATGTACTTTAAGCATTGATGTTGCTGTCGACTACTTCACAGCTTTTTTGATTGATGCTGCAACAAAATGCATCCCACAAAGAAATGGGCACCCAGGAAAACGGCGTGTGCCATGGTGGAACTCTGAATGCCGAAACGCGCGCAAACAGCAAAACAGAGCTTGGAGGCTGCTTCGGAACTCACCGACAGCCGAAAATCTTGACACCTTCAAGAAAATAAAGTCTCAAGGCAGGAGAATGCGTCGGCAGGCCAGAAGAGAAAGCTGGCAGAAGTTTTTGTCAGGGATCAATTCATACACACAGCAGGCTAAAGTCTGAAACATGGTCGGTAGGATAGCAGGAAAACAAGTACACACACTTCCACTCGTGCACACTCGGGGTGATACCTTGGAAGATCAGGCAAACTTCCTCGGGGCACACTTCGAACAGGTGTCCAGCTCATCCCACTATACTGACACTTTCCAAAAATACAGAACAAGAATAGAAAAGCAGAAACTTGAACACAAATGCTCTAGATCCGAGGCATATAACCAAGCTTTCAGTATACCTGAGCTGCAAATGTCTCTAAACTCCTGCAGTACTTCTGCCCCAGGTTCTGACCGTGTGGTGTATGAAATGTTAAAAAACCTACCAATCGAAACACGAAAAACCTTACTTTGTTTGTACAATGCTATCTGGTTTTCTGGCGCTATCCCTACCTCCTGGAAAGAGGCTATTATTATTCCCATTTTGAAAGAGGGCAAAGACCCTTCTTTACCCTCGAGTTATAGGCCTATAGCACTTACAAGCTGCTTGTACAAAGTCTTCGAAAAAATGATAAACTGCCGACTTGTACATTTCCTTGAAACAAATAATTTGCTCGACCCATTTCAGTGCGGGTTTCGAGAAGGTAGATCCACCACAGACCACCTTGTTCGTATCGAGGCACAAATTAGAGACGCCTTCGTCCATAAACAATATTTTCTCTTTGTGTTCCTCGATATCGAAAAGGCTTATGATACAACCTGGCGTTTCGGAATTCTAAGAGACCTTTCCCACCTTGGCGTGCGCGGAAGAATGTTTCACATAATCAAAAGTTACCTGTCAAACCGGACATTCCGTGTCCGAGTGGGCACGGTTCTTTCCCAAACATTTGTTCAGGAAACAGGCGTGCCACAAGGTGGTCTACTTAGCTGCACACTTTTTCTCATAAAAATGAATTCCTTGCGCTTGACCATCCCTCGAATTATGTTTTATTGTACATATGTCGATGACGTCCAGCTTGGCTTAGGGTCTTGCAATCTTGCATTATGTGAGCGGCAGGTTAAGTTACGTTTAAACAAGCTCTCCAAATGGGCAGAGGAAAACGGATTCCGACTGAACCCACAAAAAAGCACGTGTGTTTTGTTCTTTCGAAAGAGAGGCATGCACTCGGAACCTGACATTCGACTGAACGGGCAACGTCTGTCCGTCAAAGCCGAGCATAAATTCTTAGGCTTAATCTTGGACAACAAGTTGACTTTCGTACCGTATATCAAGTATTTAAAAACAAAATGCTTAAAAGGCATGAATGTTATAAAAGTGTTGTCACGAACTACGTGGGGTAGTGATAGGCAATGCCTCATGAACCTCTATAGAAGCCTCATTCGCACCCGTTTAGATTATGGGGCCGTTGTCTATCAGTCTGCTACTCAAAGTGCCTTGAAGATGCTGGACCCCGTGCACCATTTGGGCATCCGCCTTTCTACAGGTGCTTTTCGCACCAGCCCCGTAGAAAGCCTTTATGTTGAGTCAAATGAGTGGTCGCTTCATCTGCAGAGAACTTACATGTCCTTTGTTTATTTCCTTGAGGTGAAAGCAGACAAGGAGCACCCCTCATACTCTACAATTAATGATTTGTCGAGCTCAACTCTGTTTCAAAACAGGCCTTCGATGAGGCAGCCCTTCTCAGTTCGCCTGAAGTGTCTAGCTGAAGAAACTGCAGTGTCACTTGAACACAGTTTAATGGCTCCTGTAGCATACCCGCCACCGTGGGAGTGGAAGACAATAGACTGCGATGTGTCTTTCCTAGAAGTTACAAAACATGCACCTATTGCACATATCCGAACATACTTTTTGGAACTTCAACACAAATACACACGTCCTGAGTTCTTCACAGATGCCTCCAAGACTAACTCCTCTGTGTCCTACGCTGCTGTCGGCCCATCCTTTTCGGATGCTGGCCCTCTACATCCACGCACAAGTATCTTCACAGCGGAAGCTTACGCGATACTTGTGGCAGCTAAACACATCAAACAATTACAAATACAAAAAGCAGTAATTTATACAGACTCCCTCAGTGTTGTAACGGCACTGCATAGTCCTAAAAAACAAAAAAACCCGGTCCTTGTCTCACTTTACTCCATTTTGTGCACACTCTACACACTCAAACTACATGTTGTAGTGTGCTGGGTGCCAGGGCACCGTGAGATCCAAGGCAACGTGAGGGTGGATCAGCTCGCTGCATCCGTCCATGAGAGCACCGCCATTACATCCATATCAATCCCGGCCCTTGATCTTAAGCCGTCTCTCAAACGAAACCTCCGGGACTACTGGCAGAGCAAGTGGGATACACACACACAAAACAAACTACACGTTATTAAGCCACACCTTGGTCATTGGCTGCCTGTATCGAAATCGCGTCATACAGAGGTAATACTAACGAGACTCAGGATAGGACACACATACACGACACACACATATCTTTTGTCTGGTGGCGATCCACCATTGCGTGACAGATGTGGTGAACCATCAACCGTCCTTCACATGTTAATCCAGTGTAAACACTTAGAAACTATAAGAAAACAACATTTTACATTACCCTACCGACAACATATACCTTTACACCCTGCAATGTTCGTTGGTAGAGAACCGCTTTTTAGTCATAAATCATTGTTAGCCTTCTTAAAAGAAATTAATAATTTTCATATCATACACCCGGGCATTCCGTAGCACGACCTCTCTAGAGAGGTTTTTGCTGCGGCGGTTACACAAGAAAGCACTTGCCTCACGGCCCTTGGACGCAAGGGTATGAACGAGTGAGGCACTTGTGCTAATGCCATTCATATCCGCCATCGTTTTTTATAATCACCAACTCTTGTCATCTGTCCTCACCACACACACCTTTCACGGCATGGTCATGATTTTATTACTTGTATGTTTTTACCCGCCTTACCGCGAGGAATTTTATGGCCCTTATACAGCCGCTTATCATTATCACAATCATTGTCCATCTTCTTAGTAACATGAACTGGCGCTCTTTGGCCGTGATATGGCCCTGGCGCCACAAAACGCCAAACATCATCATCATCAACTTAAATACTATACTGGCCTTTCGTTACCAGCACTGTCTTCCTGGTACAATATAGCTCCCATGCCGCAATCACTCGCATCGCATTGAATCACAAATCTCTTAGAGGAATTGTGTGCCATGAGAAGAGGATTTTCGCTTAGGGCCTGTTTCAGCTGGCAAAACGCATTCTCCTTTTCTGAGTCCCATACTACTTTAAATGGCTTGGACTTTCTAAGTGCGTCAGTTAGAGGGCTGGCAATGCTAGAGTAAGTTTGCACGTAATGCTGTTAGTATTTAGTTAGGCCCTAGAATGCCCTTATCTCAGATTTTGTGGTTGGTCGTGGATAATTCACGATGGCGGCTACCTTAATTTCTGAAGGTCTACGCCTGCCCCGCCCCACAACGTGTCCCAGATAAGACACCTCGCCGCACCCTAGGTGGCACATAGTAGGTTTCACGGTAAGACCAGTTTTTTTTCAACCTGTTCAGCACGACGCGTAAATTCTCGACATGTTCTTCCCAGTTGGTCGAGGAGAGGGCAACATCGTCAAGATACGGCAAAGCGAACTCAGACAGGCCTTTAAGAACGCGTTCCATTAAACCTGAAAAACAAAAGGGCGTATTTTTCAATCCAAAGCTCAGCTTAAGTAGACGATACGTTCCAAATGAAGAAACGAATGCGGCATAGCGGCTAGCCCGCTTCGTAAGGGGGACTTGCCAATACCCTCGCACGAGGTCATACGTGGAAATATAGCTGGACTGTGACACAGTTTCTGCCCACTCCTCTAGGTTTGTTATCGGGTAAGTTTGGTCTCGTGTTATGATGGCGTTAAGACGACAGTAATCGATGCTGACCTCGAATCTTTTCCTCGCACTTGAACCAATATTAGAGGGTATGTATAGTCACTCTCGCCCGGTACTACGACTCCCAACTCCAACGTTTTAGCCATCTGCTCTTTCATTATCTGCTTTTGCACAGGGGAGCAACTATACAGCTTGCTACGGATTGGCTCCTCACAAGTTAGCTCGATATCGTGTTCAATCACCGTCGTGTTTCCGGGTTGAACCAAAAACACGTCTTCAAACTTGGAAACAATCCTTGTCAGGTCCTCCGGCTGGACTTCACTTAACCTAGGCCCTAGGGTCAACTGCTCCAAAGTTACCTCCGAACCCCTTTCGATTACATCAGTAGAACTCAAAATTTCTGCTTCCTCTACCTCTGAAGCATTCAACAGAAGATTTACGACCGCTTGACGTTGAACGTATGGTTTCATCAAGTTACTGTGGTAAATTTTATTCGGCCGCCTTCTTAACTTCACTTCATAATTGGTCTCAGAAAGCTTCAATATTACTTTGGCGGGCCCTTCCCAATGAACCTCAAGCTTGTTCTTTTTGGACAGCCGCAGCAGCATTACCTGACTACCTACTTCAAAAGCGCGCTTCTTCACCGATTCGTCGTAGTACTCCTTCGACTTGTGCAGCCTTCATGTGGCTATCCACAAGATCTTTATACGAGAGGTTCTCACGCTGCTCTCGAATGAGTGTTTCTATTTCAACCCTTGACAGCTCACTCCAACTTTACGCTACAAGCAAGAGCATCGCACCCCTCTCGCTCTGACTCAATGCCGCCATGTTGTCTCCTCCGCCTACGGAGACCGCGTCAGTCGCTTCGGCAACGGGCCACTCGAGTTCCTGCTCAAATGACTCAAACGGAGAATTTCCGGTCTGAGGTTTCGCCGACTCGCCGCCAAGATCACACAGACCAGCAGCTTTTTCACTTGGTGCATCGCCAGATTGAACAAGATTAAATGCCTGCAAAAGCTTGCGCGCTTGCGATCGCATGAGGGCCATGTACGCTAAGTTGGAGAAGAAAGATTTACCCTGCTCTTTGAGAAGCTGCTCTGAGTTATTAGACAATAGATAAGGAAGATGATCGGGAAGCGCGACAAAACAGCCGCTTCGATGCGAAGCTTACCGAACGGGCCTTCAATGACAACCGTAGCGATTGGTAAGCAAGCACTCTGCTCCTCGGCGACTTGACTGATCCACGCGCATTCTCCTGTAAAGTCATCCAGAGACACCAACGAAGGATGGACAACGTTCATGGTTGCTGCTGAGTCTCGAAGTGCTTGACACGTTTTCCCATTCACACAATTTCTTGGAGATATGGCTCCAACAAACACATGTTCGTTTCCGATTCTCGGACTGTTAAGAAAGCAAACTTTTGCTTACAGTTTATCGCGATGTGCCCTTTCTTTTTGCAGTTGTAGCAGATTAGCGGCTTCCATGATTGAAATGCCCGTGTGGTATCAGTGCGCTGTTTAGGAAGCGCACTCGATTTCTCCGCTTCCGTTTGCCCTTCCCCCATAGTGTCCTTCGTAAGAGACAGGTCCTTCTTGATACTACGGTGCGGAGCGGTTTTCCGTTGATCAGGTTTATTTGAAAAGCCCTCTTTGCTTTCATCCTTTTCAACGCGCACTGCCCTGCTAAGCAACTTTCGGCGAGTATAATACTCCTCAGCTAACTCTGCTGCCTTGTTTAGCAGTGTTTCACTAACTTTGTCCTGCAGCCAAAGCTTGACATCCTCCTCAATGCAGAGGTAGAATTGCTCCAATGTAATGCGTTCCACCACTTTATCGTGATCGTCATAAACACCTTCGCCTTTGAGCCATTCACTAAATCGGCTTTAGGACGAAACGCGAAGTCAACATGTGACTCATTTCCCTGTTTAGCTTACCGAAACCTTTGCCTGAAAGCCTCGTGTGAAACTTATAACGTTTCAAGAGCACTTCCTTAACCTCTTCATTGCTCCCAAACGCTTCCCTCGACAAGCACGTTATCGCGTCGGACACTTCGCCGGGAAAAAGAGCTAACAGGTTCTGCGCCCAAACAGACCGCTCCAAAGCATTTCTCTCACAGACGTGTTCAAAATGGACGAGATACTTCGCCATGTCCTCGCATACTACGAACGGTGGCAGTTGGTCCCGAATTCTATAACCACTGACCTGAACTGTCGGAGAACCTACGCTAGGCGCCTACGAACACTGTAGGATTGCCAATTCTATTCGTTTCAACTCAAGGTGCTCCTGTCTCTCGGCCTTGTCATGCTCGCGACGTTCGCGCCTTTCAGCTTCTTCACGTTCGCGAACTTCTACTTCTCGCCTTTCAGCCTCCTCGCAGCGTGCTTTGATATCCACCCAGGCCTCATCGACTTCCTCAGCCGACACTCCTTCATCCTTCATGATCTCAATGATTTCTTGCTTTCATTTCGCACGGCCCAGAGTAATGCCGGGTTCGTCACAAACTTCGATGAGTTCCCTCACTTTACGGTTCTCCATCGTTCACACTAGCCTCTTGCTGTTTGCCCCTGTTAAGAATCTACTTGGCGTACCCACTATAAGTCTACTAGCAAGACGCGCAAGCAATTTTTAACACTCCCGTGTTTACACCCTCCGCATTAACTTTGGTTTCAAAGCGCTCTAACTTGGCTTGAAACAATCAAAGCTCACTCACCAAAGCTTCACACAGCCCTTTTCTAAACTATAACCTGAGCTAAAGTAGTCTGGTGAACTGAGAGGAAAACATCAGGCACTCACCGCATTTGATGTCGCTGACGCCGGCCGATACCGCAGCTGCCAACCACTGGTACGTAGACGGGTGACGCCAACATGGTCCCAAAGGCGCCACTGCTCCGATCTCCGCCGACACAGTCACCAGCCGTTTGGTAGCGTAGGTTTCTCAGCTCGCGACTGCTTCTGTGCAGAGCTGATTGACAAGCGGACGAGACGATGCTTAGTTAAGCCAAGCTTTATGTAGCCAAGGCCTTACTAATGCGGCACTGCGGCCGACTGCTTAATGACTCGAAGAGCCGAGAAGTCTTCTCTCGCACGTTGTTAGGAGGCGCACCGCCGATGAGGTTTCGATGGGCGCCACGAAACTCGCCGCTGCCAAGGACACCAGGTGCGCCAACTGCGAAGGGGCTCGAATCGACGAAAGGCTTCTCTCACACATAGGTCAGCTGCTGGCGACGCGCCGCAGGGCTCTTTTTAAGGCGTCGGGTGGATCCTTTGAGTAACCAAATGTCCAACCAGAAGCGCCGCTGGCCGTGAGGTCAGAATCCTGCAAAGGGGCTCGCCGCTGGGCCGCGTCATTCTCATCAAATCCGGAGCCGCGGCGCGTGCTTGCAGCCAAGGACGAGTGACGTCGCCACGCATTGCGTAAGGCTCGCCAGACTGGAACGCGCCAATTGCTTCGACAGGCTCGCTGGCTGAGGTGACTCACTGTGCGTGCGCGGTAGAGAGGCACCGCTGCGTAATGACGCCGTTGAGTTGGTCGCCTCCGGCAGGCTCGCGGGCTGGCCTTGACACAGATTGTCTTTTTCAGAGGCATGGACGTTCGGCGTGGTCTCGCAGGAGTAAGAGCCGCTAGTTCAGTACCCCCGTTCACACCTTATACGCATATAATTTTTTCTCTCTCATTCTGTTCACCATGAAGTGTAGGACAGTCGATAAATCTAGTCAGGAAAGCTTAGTGGCTGATGGCGGTTTGGGCTGCACTGCGTTTACCACGTGAACGTGCATGATTTTGCACAAGGTAAAATTTATGAAATATAAGAGTTTAGCGAGAAGCTTTTGTCGATGAATTAGGTGCATGACAGTGCTATAACGAAGGCCCGGTTAATGGAACAAGCATTTTTTAAATAAAAAACGACCACTTGTTCTGTCAGTCACTAACAATGCTACACAAAGGCTGAAAAAACGATAAAATTTTCAGTGAAATTATATGACATTACATATAAGGCAAGACGTCTGAATCTATTGTCATCATTTGGGCTCTTTGAAGCGTTCTTAAATCTAAGCACACGGTGGCGCACCGTAACTTTTTTTAGTACAGCTTAAGTACCGATGTGTCACAGCAATGTGATAGTAATATTTCCATGCAGTTGTACCACGGCCAGATGAACACAACTAAGGCTCCTCGCATGATCCATAAACTACAGTGCCGTAGTTGTGCACCTACCAACAGCGCGCAAGTGCATAGCCTATAGCCTGTTTTTTTGTTTTTTTTAAATCTCGTCGCTATTCAACGCTGCATGCGCACACTATTTAATAGTCCTCACGTGTGGGAGGATGCTGGGAGTATTAGGCGATGTGCTTGAAACAGAAAGCGTCATCCTTCCTGAATGTATGCTTGTAAATGGAGGGCACCACGTCAATAAACAGCACTCCGGGAAGTTGCACTCGCCAATCTTAGTACAATACCTTAGCAGTCGAGCAAGGCCAAATGCTTTCGTACGTCGTTTCAGGCATACGTAGAAACAGTTACACTCGCACTGACATGACAGGCAAACCGCACTTTAAGAACGTGCATGACGTACGCACACATTAAAACACAGAAAAACGAATGGAAAAACTTTATTAAAAAATAAAAAACAAGAAACCCAGCAGGGTTACCGGCCCGTGCTCAGGCCACCCCGGCGTTTTGTGCGCTGAGGCGTAGCCTTTCCACCGCTGTCCGGGCCCGCTGGATTGCCCACAGTTGCTCGTGTAGATCTGAGCTAGTCAGCGGACTTAGCCTACGCTCCTCGAGAAGGTCCGGTTTTATATTGTCCTCTCTGTATATTACTGTCACCTGTGTGCATTGCCCTAGAATATGTGTCATATCTGCGTGTTCGTGCTTACAGAGAATACAGCTTGTTTGTGGATATTGTCTGGAATTTACTCTGTTCAGGTGTACTGGATTTGAAATGGTTTTGGTTTGCAATCTTTGCCAACCTGTTTCTTGACATCTGTCAAGCTATTCGTGTGGTGGCGGATATTCTCTCGTTGTCGCCTATAGTGCGCCAATATGTCATGCATGATACGTGACCAGTCTATCTCTGTCGTCTTGTATCACATATTCATTATTGTCATCACCTCCATTGTCGCCATCACCTCCACCGGAGTCGTCCCCTCTTCTGTGGTGGGTGCGGGGGGCCGGGCCGTTGCTGTTCGAGCTTTGGTGGTTTAGTTCTCGCACGGTTTGGCGGGCGTGCTCATTGAGGTTTTGAGGGATGGTTGTGTCATCGATGTTTAGTTCCCCCGTGTGCGCAGGGATCCACTTGAGGTATTTGGGTACAATTTTACCGTTCCGGAAGTCTTCTGCTCTTCGTTTCAGCAGTTTGGCTGCTTCGGTGGAGACTCATCCCTTTGTGAAATTCCTAATGACCAACGTGGCTAGCAGACGACGCACGGAGCAGTCCACACTACGCCTGGGATAGACCACACCACGGCCGGGCTAGACTAAAGCCCCTATACCTTCATAAAAGTACAGCCTTCTTTTGCGCTTCCCCTCTCCCCTCTCGTGGTGCGTTACAGGGGGTACCACTGTCGCAAGCGAAATAAAAAAAAGCGAGGCGCCGAAGAGGAGGTGGCGACGGGGGAGCAGATCGCAGTACTTTTACGAAGGAAAGGTACAGCATTCTTTCAATCTGCGCCACTTCTTCCTCTTTCCGTGGAGCGTTACAGGGGCACCACTGTCGCAAGTGAAAAAAAAAAGCAACGCGCCTGAGAGGAGATGCAGATGGCAGAACATTTACAGAGTATAGGGGCTTTAGGCTAGAATGCACCTGCGCGAAGCACGTGTAGGTGCAGTCCAACCCAGCCGTGACCACACTTCCTCTCTTCGGCCAGTTGCCACCAGGTAGCGACTCTGCTCGACCTCACGGCCTATACATGCCACCACCAGGCAAAAATAGAAGTGTTTTAAATTCGCTGTGATGGCCACGAGCGGTGCTGACGAACATTCCCAGGTTTGAATGCACCGGCATAAGCC
This sequence comes from Rhipicephalus annulatus, assembly GCA_013436015.1. NCBI lineage: Eukaryota > Metazoa > Arthropoda > Arachnida > Ixodida > Ixodidae > Rhipicephalus > Rhipicephalus annulatus. Next base: position 357,067 of record WOVY01011625.1, on the reverse strand, counting down.
TGTTCGAGAAAACACTGAAAGCAAGGCCTCCACTACTTCAACCGAATTTACCTCTCTCAGTGGTATGGCTTCCGGAAACTTCGTTGCAGGACATAGCATAGTCATTATATACTTGTAGCCTGAACTAATTGTGAAAGGGGTCCTACTACATCGACCACCAGGTGCCTGAATGGCTCAGTTATTATAGACACCCATTTCATAGGGGCAGCTTGGGTTTCGTGCGGCTTTCTAATCGTCTTACACATTTCACATGTTTCAACATGATTCTTAACGTCCCGGAAGCACCCCGGCCAGTAAAATTCTCTTAGTAGCCTATCTTTAGTTTTCTTTACTCCCAATTGGCAGGCCCAGCCTTTGCCGTGGGACAAGTTGAGAATTTGGTCTCTGTATTTTGAAGGAAGAACTAGCTGGTCATACTGAACCCCTTTCTTATCTTTGTACTGATGGCACAAAACCCTTCTACGACGTTGGAAGCTAACGTTTTTATTTCCCACCCCTTTCTCAAGTCTTTCACTCAAGCTACGGAGCGAGGAATCACTCTCCTCTTCCGCATCTGTTCTGTATCCACATTTAAAAGATCAAAGAAACCCCCCGAATGGGGCAATACCACGGCACTTTCTTGTTGCTCTGCAACCATCGTTTCCTGAGACTCTAAGGCCTCGTCACCGTCACACTGGTCGCGGCCTTCTACTTGCGCATCACTTGAGCTTTCTGTTCCATGAATCTCGTCGGGCTTTATCTCAGCTGCGATCTCCTGAGCTTTTGAAGGCGTCAGTGGCAGTACTGTATGGTCACTAAAACAGAGGCCCTTTTTTTAAAGCATATCAGACTGATTCGAAAAAAGGTAGGGATATTGCGTCGGTAGGTTCTGTGACAAGGCGGCCTCTGTCACGAGCAGTCTGAAGGGTCTCTCTACCTCGACGCGTGCTATCGGCAGGCATACACTGTTTTCCTCGACTGCTTGCCGGATCCACGCGCACTCACCAGTAAAATTTTCAGGTCTTACGTAGAAGGGATGTACAGTGTCCATCGTTTGGGGCACAGTCACGCAGTACCTGACATGGATTTCCGTTGACTATTAGCTCGTAAAGGTAGGGCTTTAGGAGCTCTAAGCTATCATCGTTGCTCTCGGAAAAAGAAAAAAAACATCTTTCGGCTTTTGGCAGCCTCTTGAGACATGACCAGGCTCATTCCACCTGTAACAAACGATTGTCTTTTCTGCCTCAAAAGCCTTCTCTTTTTTTCTTGTTTTCTAAGACACTTGTGGCAGTTTCAGTCTCGGCAGCTTCACCTTTATGTGGTTCCCAGTTCATGGTTTTGGTACCCCTACTTTGAAAGAGTTGCATCCTGTCGTGTCTGCGAAATTGTGAAAAAGGCTTACTGCGTGCTCTTTCAGACTCCCGACGTGCCGTGAACTCCTCCGCTAACTCTGCAGCGCGTCCCACGTCCCCTTCGCCCATTCTGTCATGTACCCACAGGCGCATTTCTGGGCTTAGTGAACTGTAAAACAGTTCCAGGCATATAACCTCAACTACCCTGTCGTGGTTTGCAAACGCGTTCTCCTTCTTTCGCCACTGAATAAAGTCAGCATTGACCCCGCAGGGGCGCCTGCGCAAGCAGGCGTTTGGTGTGTAGCGACACCACGGACCCGAGCTAACGGGGGAGTTTCTACTCCCTCCCACGCCTAGCCATGCGTGGCTTTGCCGTGTCCGGGGAAAAGGGGATCCTGGGGGTTAAGCCGACGCTGGGTGATTGGACCTTTAAGGCCCCCTGGCAGAGGCAACACACCTCTTTGGCCCCAGCTTCACGTAGACGGCACCCCTGGGCTGACCCACCCAGGGGAAATCGGCAGTCGCCTTTTCCTATCTCTCTCTGCCTATATCTTCGTCTTTATCTCTCACTATCTATCTGTCCTGTCTTCTACTCTCTTCTGTTTACTTCCAATTTTCTTGGCGGCAAGGGTTAATCCTGTGCAAATAGCCTACCTTGGTCTAGGCGCATTGGGTTATGGCAGTGTTGTACGGCTGACGTCTGCAAGCTTTCAGCACCTGTAAACTTGCAGCGTCCCCTTGTTGGGCTCCGTGGTGGGTGGCCGCCATTGCTGCTGAACAAAAATAAGACCGGCATGCATGGCGCATTCCCTCTACTATCTGATCGTACCGGCCTAAAGCGGGTACGCACCGACGACATAAATCTCTTCAACCAGCCAATAGAAACTTTCCCCCACTTCCACGTCATTCACTGCGAAAAAACCGGAAAGCAAGCCAGGACCGTATCTCCTTTCGTAGTTGCCAGGTGTCTTACGGAAACTCTCGGGGCTGGATACAAAGTAACCAAAATGGCGAGCGGAGACCTTCTTCTAGAAATTCGGGACAAAGCACAATTTGTAAAGCTAAACAGCCTCTCAACGTTTGGTGACGTACCGATCACCGTAACACCACACCGATCCATGAACATCACTCGCGGAGTGGTATCTGATGCAAACTTACTTGAGCTCACCGAGACTGAACTTTTGGAAGGGTGGAAGAGCCAAAATGTCAATAATGTACAGAGAATTATCATCAGAAGAGATAATAAGGAAATACCAACGAAACACTTGATACTCACGTTTGCATCCAGTAAACTACCAGATTCCATTCAAACAGGGTACACAAAGACATCTATCAGGCCATGTATACCAAACCCTCGTCGTTGCTTCCAATGCCAGAGGTATAACCATGGCTCTAAAAACTGTCGTGGTCGCCAGACTTGTGCACAATGTGGAGTCCTAGGCCACGTGTCTGAGAACTGCAAACAACCGCCACACTGTGTAAACTGCGAAGGAAACCATGCCGCATATTCACGCTCCTGCACATACTGGAAAAAAGAAAAAGAAATAATTACATTGAAGGTGAAGAGAACATTAAGTTTAAGGAAGCACGGCGAAGAGTCGCTCCATTCTATGGACCAACATACGCTGATGCGGCGCGTCAGGGGGCACCGCCGCACCAGCCCTCGCCACCCCTTCGGCCCGCGCAGAGCGAGCCGTCGGCTGTGGCACCTGCCCCCAAGGCGGCTGTAGCCCAGGCTACACCGCCTACTCCCAAACAGAGACCGGAGACTCCAGAGTCTTCGGGCCTCAAGGCCTCCCCTCACCAGGCGAGGCCCAAAACCCGAACTAACAGCCCGCACGTGCGGGCATCCAGTGCCTCCGAGGAGGCAATGGATACGTCGGCACCCTTTGTGCCGAAAAAGCGGCGTGGCTCCTTGGAGCGCGCCACGAAAACAAAGAAGCAAATAACAGGGCCTGGTGTTAAGTGAACTCAAACTCCCCGTCTAAACAGCCACTCGCTTTTTGTACACACAGCATTATTTTACATTCACCATGAACACTAAATTATACAATGGAACGTCAGGGGCCTTCTCAGAAACCTTGACGACATCCAAGAACTCTTACACGAACAGTCACCAAAAGTGCTGTGTGTACAAGAAACACACCTTAATTCAAAACACACAAATTTTCTTCGTAAATACGCTATTTTTCGAAAAGACCGTGATGATGCCATGACATCATCCGGAGGTGTTGCCATCAGAGTGAATCAAGGAATTGCATGCACACACTTAAAACTCCAAACATCCCTTGAGTCAGTGGCTGTTCGAGCGGTTCTTTTTGATAAACTGATCACAGTCTGCACTATTTACATTCCTCCTAGCTATGAGCTGCAAAAACGTGATTTACACTCTTTAATTGATGAACTTCCGGAACCGTATGTTCTCCTTGGAGACTTTAATGCGCATAGCAGGCTATGGGGTGACTCTCGGTATGACGCGCGAGGTCGACTGATCGAACAGTCCCTTCTCTCGTCGAGCGCGTGTCTCCTAAACCGAAAAAAACCAACCTATTATAATCTCGCCAATAACACCTACTCCTCCATAGACCTAAGCATAGTATCTTCATCCCTTGTGTCTCTACTTCAGTGGAAAGTCGTCAGTAATCTGTACGGAAGTGACCACTTCCCCGTAGTTTTGAGCACAAATACAGCAACTGAGTGTCCACCACGTGTTCCCAAGTGGCTCATAAACAGAGCCGACTGAGAACAGTTTTATACCATCGCTTGTTTAGCTTGGAATGACATATGTACTTTGAACACTGATGTTGCTGTCGACTACTTCTCAGCTTTTTTGATTGATGCTGCAACAAAATGCATCCCACAAACAAAGGGACACCCAGGAAAACGGCGTGTGCCTTGGTGGAACTCTGAATGCCGAAACGCGCGCAGACAGCAAAACAGAGCTTGGAGGCTGCTTCGGAACTAACCGACAGCCGAAAATCTTGACACCTTCAAGAAAATAAAGTCTCAAGGCAGGAGAACGCGTCGGCAGACCAGAAGAGAAAGCTGGCAGAAGTTTTTGTCAGAGATCAATTCACACACACAGCAGGCTAAAGTCTGGAACATGGTCGGTAGGATAGCAGGAAAACAAGTACACACACTTCCACTCGTCGACACTCAGGGTGATACCTTGGAAGATCAGGCAAACTTCCTCGGTGCACACTTCGAACAGGTGTCCAGCTCATCCCACTATACTGACACTTTCCAAAAATACAGAACAAAAATAGAAAAACAGAAACTCGAACACAAATGCACTAGATCCGAGGCATATAACCAAGCTTACAGTCTAGCTGAGCTGCGAATGTCTCTAAACTCCTGCAGTACTTCTGCCCCAGGTTCTGACCGTGTGGTGTATGAAATGTTAAAAAACCTACCAATCGAAACACGAAAAACCTTACTTTGTTTGTACAATGCTATCTGGTTTTCTGGCACTATCCCTACCTCCTAGAAAGATGCTATTATTATTCCCATTTTGAAAGAGGGCAAGGACCCTTTTTTATCCTCGAGTTATAGGCCTATAGCACTCACAAGCTGCTTGCGCAAAGTCTTCGAAAAAATGATAAACTGCCGACTTGTACATTTTCTTGAAACAAATAATTTGCTCGACCCATTTCAGTGCGGGTTTCGAGAAGGTAGATCCACCACAGACCACCTTGTTCGTATCGAGGCACAGATCAGAGACGCCTTCGTCCATAAACAATATTTTCCCTCTGTGTTCTTCGATATCGAAAAGGCTTATGATACAACATGGCGTTTCGGAATTCTAAGAGACCTGTCCCACCTTGGCGTGCGCGGAAAAATGTTTCACATAATTGAAAGTTACCTGTCAAACAGGACATTCCGTTTCCGTCTGGGCAGTGTGCTCTCCCAAACATTTGTCCAGGAAACAGGCGTGCCACAGGGTGGCGTGCTTAGTTGCACACTTTTTATTATCAAAATGAATTCTTTGCACTTGTCCATTCCCCGCAATATGTTCTATTGTACATATGTCGACGACGTTCAGCTTGGCTTCAAGTCATGCAACTTGGCCATGTGTGAGCGGCAGGTTCAGCTGGGTCTAAATAAGGTCTCCAAATGAGCAGATGAAAACGGATTTCGACTTAACCCACAAAAAAGCACGTGTGTTTTGTTCTCTCGAAAGAGAGGCATGCACTCGGAACCTAACATTCGACTTAACGGGCAACGTCTGTCCGTCAAAGCCGAGCATAAATTCTTAGGCTTAATCTTAGACAACAAGTTGACTTTCGTACCGTACATGAAGTATTTAAAAACAAAATGTTTAAAAGCCATGAATGTTATAAAAGTGTTGTCACGTACTACGTGGGGTAGTGATAGGCAACGCCTCATGAACCTCTATAGAAGCCTCATTCGCACCCGCTTAGATTATGGGGCCGTTGTCTATCAGTCTGCTACTCAAAGTGCCTTGAAGATGCTGGACCCCGTGCACCATTTGGGCATCCGCCTTTCTACGGGTGCTTTTCGCACCAGCCCCGTAGAAAGCCTTTATGTTGAGTCAAATGAGTGGTCGCTTCATCTGCAGAGAACTTACATGTCCTTTGTTTATTTCCTTGAGGTGAAAGCAGACAAGGAGCACCCCTCATACTTTACAATTAATGATTTGTCGAGCTCAACTCTGTTTCAAAACAGGCCTTCGATGAGGCAGCCCTTCTCAGTTCGCCTGAAGTGTCTAGCTGAAGAAACTGCAGTGTCACTTGAACACAGTGTAATGGCTCCTGTAGCATACCTGCCACCGTGGGAGTGGAAGACTATAGACTGCGATGTGTCTTTCCTAGAAGTTACAAAACATGCACCTATTGCACATATCCGAACATACTTTTTTGGAACTTCAACACAAATACACACGTCCTGAGTTCTTCACAGATGCCTCCAAGACTAACTCCTCTGTGTCCTACGCTGCTGTCGGCCCATCCTTTTCGGATGCTGGCCCTCTACATCCACGCACAAGTATCTTCACAGCGGAAGCTTACGCGATACTTGTGGCAGCTAAACACATCAAACAATTACAAATACAAAAAGCAGTAATTTATACAGACTCCCTCAGTGTTGTAACGGCACTGCACAGTCCTAAAAAACAAAAAAAAACCCGGTCCTTGTCTCACTTTACTCCATTTTGTGCACACTCTACACACTCAAACTACATGTTGTAGTGTGCTGGGTGCCAGGGCACCGTGAGATCCAAGACAACGTGAGGGCGGATCAGCTCGCTGCATCCGTTCATGAGAGCACCACCATTACATCCATATCAATCCCGGCCCTTGATCTTAAGCCGTCTCTCAAACGAAACCTCAGGGACTACTGGCAGAGCAAGTGGGATACACACACACAAAACAAACTACACTTTATCAAGCCACACCTTGGTCATTGGCTGCCCGTATCGAAATCGCGTCATACAGAGGTAATACTAACGAGACTCAGGATAGGACACACATACACGACACACACATATCTGTTGTCTGGTGGCGATCCACCATTACGTGACAGATGTGGTGAATCCTAACCGTCCTTCACATGTTAATTCAGTGTAAACACTTAGAAACTCTAAGAAAACAACATTTTTCATTACTCTACCGACAACATATACCTTTACACGCTGCGATGTTTGTCGGTAGGGAACCGCTTTTTAGTCATGAATCATTGTTAGCGTTTTTAAAAGAAACTCATAGCTTTCATGTCATATACCCGGGCATACCGTAGCATGACCTCTCCAGAGAGGTTTTTGCTGCGGTGGCTACACAAGAAAGCACATGCCTCACGGCCCTTGGACGCAAGGGTATGAACTAGTGAGGCACTTGTGCTAATGCCATACATATCCACCATCGTCTTTTATTATCACCAACTTTTGTCATCTATTCACACCACACACACCTTTCACGGCATGGTCATGATTTTATTACTTGTATGTTTTTACCCGCCTTACTGCGAGAAATTTTATGGCCCTTATACAGCCGCTTATCACAATCATTGTCCATATTTTTAGTTAGATGAACTGGCGCTCTTTGGCCGTGAAATGGCCCTTGCGCCATAAAACATCAAACATCATCAAAGTCAGCATTGAGTTTGAAGCTGAATTCCTGAAACGACTCATTCGATCTCTTAGCTGCTTCCCGAAAACGGTGGCGGAAGGCGTCGGCGGAAAGACGGTATTTCTTCAACAAGACGGTTTTTGCTTTAGCGTAGTCACCGGCATCCTCTTTCTTTAGCCTCGCGATCATTGCAGCCGCTTCAAAAGGGAGAACACTCAGAAGCCTCTGCGGCTAACATTCAATTAGAAATGCATGGCCTTCACAGAGCCTTTCAAAATTTACAAGAAACAGGCCCATTTCGTCATTGAACTTATAAGATTCCATGATATCTTTCATTATTTCGTCTCCCGTTATTCGATTTATTGGTTGCCTGTGACTCTTGCAAAGCCAGACGCCTTGATTCGTTTGTCCTGTACTCCTCTGCTTCTTTTGGCCTTTTTTCACAACTTCCCAACACTCCTCAGTCACATCATCCTTCGCACCCTACTGCTGAATTGCCCTGATCAGCTGCGGCTTTCTCCTCTCTCCACCTCAATTCCCAGCTTTTCACACAGTAGCAAGAGGTCTAGCTTCTTTAGCTTCTTTACCAGTTCCATGGTCTCCATGAGTTAAGAATTTCTTTCTTCGTAATGTTAGGTTGCGAATCAGCGAAGCCTACTCATACGTTAAAGTTACTGCCGGTTTAGAATTTGAAAGCTAAACATTTGGTGAATAGCTGTGACTTATGGTAGCGGTACAACGAAGCCTATACGCAAAGAAGATTACACACTGTTTTAGAGAAGCTAAAACCTGGCAAAACTCAGAGAAAGTCAAGCACTCACCATCTCATTGAGGCCCGAGTCAAGCATGGGACATCCCACCGCTGCCACCAGTTGATGTAGGGGGGGGGGGGGTGTCTGCCCATAAGACCGCAGCCAGCCAAAGTCCCGGTGAGATGTCGAAGAGAGAGCTGGTGCGGTTAACAGGAGCGTTTATTTACATTATATACAGGTGAAAGGTAGCGTGATACTACAATATCTTTAGTAGCATGTCTTGAGCGTCTCTGCGTTCATGATTTTAAAGTCCATGTCTTCCCAGGATCCCTTGCAGGGAAAACAATGCAACCCAGGATGGTCCAATAAATTGTCCTCTTCACCTCCGCCCTCGAAAGGGGAGGTTGAAACACGGCCTCTTTCCTAATGCAGGAAAAGAGGGGAGAGGCATGACCAGTTCGCACCATGGTGAGGGAGAAAACACCGCACGAAGACTGCACCAGGTGCACGACACAGCACAGTGCGAAGATATTGGGTTCTATGTAGAAATCAAATCTGTAATTCGTTACAGTTAGGATTCAACGGCGCCAGGCAAGCCGCGGTTTGCAGAAACGATGGCATGGCGGCAGCACAGAGAACTTGAGAACGCACTCGAACATGGACCTCAGTCGCTTGGTCATGGTTCGCGGCACTCCAACGAGCAAAGACTTACACACATAAAAACACTTTTTAAGCCGCTTTGACTGTAAACAACCCTTCATAGGCTGTCAGTCAGGCGGGTAAGTTCAAGGAATTCTACGAGGGGAGACGTCGGCCCACGAAATTCCAAGTATGGTTAGCGTGTCGTTGTCGCTTTTAGTGCACCTTGTAGTGACACGCATCCCGAAGGAGTATGGCCACTAGCGTGGGTCCGGTCTTAGCGAGCCGCAGGGCACGCGTTAACCGTCGCCATGGCGAGAACACAGAACTGCTCAAAGTCGCAACACTCTATTGTCTGTGGCAACACAAAAACGCAGTACAGTCCGTCACAAAGGCGCGGCGGGAAAGCAAATGGGCTTACCCATGCCACAGGCGCAAAGTACCACACAGGGTGCAACGAGCACGTCTCCATGGTAAAAGTGATTCACGGAGATACCGGGACCAAGGCCCGGCTGCTTGAGCGAGGGAAAATGCGCTCGCGTTGGCTTCGGAGAGATGCGGGTCGGCGTAGCCTGGCCACGCACTAGGAACCCGCACCACTCTTCGGCCTAGCGTTCAGAAGGGGGGAGGGGGAGGTGCCATAAGGTAAGCGTTCGCCGCGGGCGCAAGGCGCTGTTGGAGAAGTCGGAACGAACCCCACAGAGAGCTGACGGACGGAGAAGAAAAGCGTGCTTACCCCCATGTTGTCCCCGGAGAGGCCTCTCTCTCGCTCCTGATACACGCGCGCAAAACCTCTCGGGAGACTCCGCGCGCGGCGCCACAGTCAAAATCCGCTAACGGGTGAGGGGGCTAAACGTCACTCCACTCCCCCAGCGCGGCAGACAGTGGGAAGAGGAGACATGTCGGGACATGAGAACGGAGAAAGAGGCTGCAAAGCCCGCGCAAACGCAGCGGGCTGGCCTCAATTCCCACATCCCCCTCTCCTAAATTTGCCCTTTACGGGTCTGCAAAGGCAGGCGGACGTCAAACATGCAGTTAAAATGGCACTGCTATAAGCGACAGCTAACCTTCGCCCAGCCCTGTAAGTGCTGCTAAAAATGATGGCAACGGAGAAACAAAAACATAAATAACAAAATAAACAGATGACACTATAAACATAATTGCGGAAGGGAGCACAAGAAAGTAGTAGTAGTGTTCGTGGTGCTGAAGCGGAATAGCGTCCACCGCGCGGAGGGACGGAAGGGCGTGACAACGTCCGGTGGTTGGGATGCCCGAGTGCGAGGTAGAGGCACGGAAGGGGGCTCTCTGATGGCTCGTTGCTGCTCTTGATTAGCCGCGAGTCCGACGAACGCCGCTTCGTTTGTGGTTCAGAGGCCCCGCATTTCTGGCTCGATGAAGGAGCTGGGACGTTGCGGGAAGCCGGGCCTCTCCAGTGATTAGGGAGGCCGAACCAGAATTGGCTGCGAGGCGCCCTGGTGTTGGCGGCAGCATATAGCTGCTTTCAGCTGGCCTCGCGCAGGAGCCATGGTGGTAAAGGCAGCAGGGCTTCTTCGTCGACGGCCAAGAGCAGAGCACAACGTCTGGTGTCAGTGCCCCGAGCACCTCTAGTGTCCGCGTCGATGGGGGGAAGCCATGATGCACTCTTTACGGGCACACACTGAAGCGTCACGCACTTACACACTCACAGAAGCACGAACGCACACACACTGCCGACCGACAATCAAGGTCACAACTTCCTTCGCGGTCGACGAAATAAACACGAAAAAATTAAACAGAGCAAAATGACACTCAATCTCCTGCTAAAAGAAAAAAAAACATACAATACTAATAACACTTATTATTAAACCAAGGAAACATAAAATAAACATGAACACTTACGAAAAGAAACACTGGCAGCAGACTGGGCGGGGTCGACTTCTCTACAAGAAAAGGCCGTAAGGAAGCTAACCTATACTGAGGCTAGACAGTAAACTGAGGGCCTTTGTTTGCGGAGAAGTCCGCCATCCGGAGAGAAATCACAAAGGTGACCACTTCCTCAGATTATACCGGTGCAGGGTACGAATGCGGTCCGCCGCTCCGGGTGTGCCCTGTTACGAAGCGCGCCTCCGACGACGTTACGAAGGGCACCACGAACCTCACCGCTGCAACCACTGTTTTGAAAGACGGCGATGCCAACACGGTCCCGAAGGTGCCACTTCTTCGAACTCCACCGGGAAGGTCCAGCCATGGCTTCGTCGTGAGAGGATCGCAACAGTGTGGCTCTCAGAATTTTGGGCATAACCACCTTAGACGGGTCGATGGACTCGTCGTCAGTGGCTACATAGTTCAGCAGAAGCCCGTCATGGTCCAGCAAAATGAATCCGCTGGGGACTGAGCGACACGCGCTGTTTCAGCCCCCTAATCGTGCCCGTCCCAGAACAAGCAGCGTAACGACGCTCCGCGCCTCTTCAAGATGGTTTATCGGCGCCCGCCGCAGAGCAAGCAGCGTATACGGCGCTCCGTTCCTCCGAGACTCGAAACGAATCACTTTGCTGAGCCTTCAGTACCTATGCACTGCCGAAAGCGATTCCCATCCTCCCAAATGGGGGAGTCTGGTATCGCACCCACTCAAGACCGCAGCAACCCCCTCGTGCATAGCATCACGGTTTCGCCCTCGGCACGGTGGCCTTCGGAAAGTTCTCCCACTCGGCCGCCACGCAGTGCGCCGCCCTGGACAGCAGCGGAGGTCGTCCTCATGGGGACTCCCCCTTTTCGCCGCTGTTTCACCCCCGACACTTGCATTTGCTGTGACACTTCGAGCGGCCGTCGCACCGAAATCCAGGTTCTCGGCAGACAACAGGGGGCACGAGATAGCGCGTCAGCTACCATGTAGGTTGTGTATTCACGACAAAAGGGGGTGACAACACAGACGAGCGCCCTAGGGCGCCCGTCGATAGAGGCGGTGGCCTTTTTGTGCAACGTGGCATGCCACGAAGCCGGCATGTTGCGATGAGCGCGAATCGCGCGGGCGAACTGACTCGCTAAGAGCAGTCAAAAGCTAGAGCTTTTGATACCGCGTCGGGTGCCAGTGTAGTGACACGCATCCCGAAGGAGTACGGCCACTAGCGTGGGTCCGGTCTTAGCGAGCCGCAGGGCACGCCTTAACCGTCGCCATGGCGAGAACACGATCTTGCTCAAAGCCACAACACTTTATTGTCTGTGGCGACACCAAAACGCAGTACATCCCGTTGCAAAGGCGCGGCGGGAAAGCAAATGAGCTTACCCACGCCACAGGTGCAAAGTACCACACAGGATGCCACGAGCACGTCTCCACGGTAAAAGTGATTCACGGAGACACCGGGACCAAGGACCGGTTGCTCGACCGAGGGCAAAGGCGCTCGCGTTGGCTTCGGAGAGATACGGGTCGGCGTAGCCTGGCCACGCACTAGGAACCCGCACCACTCTTCGGCCTAGCGTTCGAAAGGGGGGGGGGGGCTCGACATAAGGTAAGCGTTCGCCGCGGGCGCAAGGTGCTGTTGGCGAAGTCCGAACGAGTCCCCCAGGGAGCTGAAGGACGGAAAAGAAAAGCGTGCTTACCCCCATGTTGTCCCCGGAGAGGCCTCTCTCTTGCTTCCGACCCACCCGCGCAAAACCTCTTGGGAGACTCCACGCGCGGCGCCACAGTCAAGATCCACTACCGGGTGAGGGGTCTAAACGTCACTCCGCGCCCCCAGCGCGGCAGACAGCGGAGGAGAGAAACACGTCGGGACATGAGAACGGAGAAAGAGGCGGCAAAGCCTGCGCAAAGGCAGAGGGCCGGCCTCATTTCCAACAACCTCTGGGAGCGCTGTCCAGCAACCGTCTCACGTAAGCGGCGCCATTCCAGGGTGGCCGATCACAACAATGGGATTATAGCCTTGAAGGTGTGTTTAGCGTGTCAGAAGATGTGTTTAGCGTGCCTCCTGTGCACATTCACCCTGTATGCAATAACTACGTGATATAGCTCTGACTGCAGTAAAGCGTGCGAATGTTTGATAGTGAGCATGTGCAGCAACTTATGCGATAATTGCACTACTGGCAGATTTAGGCTACACACTTTGATGTGTTCTTAGGTTGACTATGCGGTAGATTTGGACAAGCTTGTTCTGCGTTGTGATAACCAGCACGTGACATACCATGAAAAAGAGAAAAACATGTGTAAATGCACTCGATTTACATCTAAATCTACTATTTAAAAATAACTGCAGCTTACGCGTGCCTGAAGATGTTCACACGCTCCAGATGGTGCCATTTGAGGCGAAAAATGTATAGACGACTCGCCATGTGTGCCTCTCTTCAATGAGGGCACAATCTACTGAAGTGTAACCTGACAATGTGCTGAACCAGTACATTTAGATTTCCCATCATAATTCCACACACGATGAAACAAATTCAAAGTAACCTGTCATAAATAAACTCAAGAAAGCAAACGTAGCGGAAAGAAAATCAAGGTGAATTATAGCTAAGCCTATATCATTTCACTTTTGTGTGTGTGGTCCGATTTCTTACGCTGTACATTGTCGATGCTAAGTAATTTTTTGATGAAAGGCGGAGGAGCTGAAATGGATGTATTGCATTTATGAAAATGAAGTCGCTAAAAGAAACATGCTGTTTAGTAAGGTCTGTGATTAAGATATGTAGTGTGTGCACGTAGGTACACTCTTAAAAAAGTTTGTAGAAAGGTTTCAACGGCAAGCACATAGGTAGTAACTTCAGCGGTTACTACCTTTCTTGGACCGTTACTACCCTTTTGCTACCTCTTTACAACCTACGTTAGTAAACAGTTACTAGCTGCAACAGTTACTAACTTTTTGCGACCTGTTTATTACCTACGTTGTAAACAGATAGTAACTGGAAATTAAAAGGTAGTAACTGCCGCCGTTACTACTTTTCCTGCCCCATTACTACGTTTTTGCTACCAGGCTGTTGACCATCTAATCCAAAATAGTGTGTCGTACTGATTCTCATAACTTATGAGAAGAGTCATCATAAGCTATCATTATTAAACGGGAAAATGACGCAGAAGTTATCCATGGACCAAGAAAATAGATTTTGTTTTAAATTGTGCAACCGAGATATGTAACCGTCATTCTGATATTGTCGAAACAGAGAATTACAAGTTAACGAACCATAAGCAAGTGCTACACGCGTCGCAATATACAATTGCAATAAACTTGGTAAATACAGCAAATTAACGAGACTGGTGGAACCAAATATTCAGACGGTCACAATCAGCCACGAGCACGGTCAAAATTAATCCACTGTGAATCGTCTCCAAATATTGTCATTGTTACGGCGCGTCAAACTCCAAAAACGATTATTACATTTTAACCGCTGATATATTAGCCGTGTGAAGCATTCAAATGCACCGAGAATGCATTCTGTTCATTGTTTTGGTCACAGTACATAATGCCTTTTTGTGCACTGTTTACAAAAAATGAATAATGCATAAAATTTTTTATCTGCAAGGCTGCTTACAAGTCTTGTGCTGCGTCCCCAAACAAATGCAACCAGGTAGTAAAATATAGTGTCATAGGTTCACATTTGTTATAATTCATTCTGAAACACAAGTGCTCCCTTGTGCAGGACATGTACCTGTAAAGTAGAGGCTATGTATACCCCACATCTACTTTGACTGTAAGCGTTAAAATAGTGAACCTATAGGTTTGTGTATTCTTTTGTATTCTTCACACTCGTGGCACACCACGCTTCATTACCTGAAGTTGTATAGTAATGAGACATTGATTGACCAACACTAGCAGTGGAAAAATGATGTGCCAAAATGAATAAACAAGGTAGCATCGGCTACCACTTTTTTTTTCTTTAAAAGTTAGTACTCATGGGTGGTAACGGCTAGGGTAGAAACAGTTACTAACTGCTGGTAGTAACAGCAAAGGTAGTAACTGTTACTACCCTCGCCGTTGCTAACTGTGCTTACTACCAGGATTGTAACATGTGTGAGAAACCATTACTACCCCAAAGCTAGCTAGTACTACCACCTTTTTTCTAATAGTGTAGAAGCGTTTTGCTTCTGTTATTGGATACTATTCAACTCATGGCAATCTGGTGTTCCAAAGGACAAGAAAGCTGGGCAATGATCACACTGCAACCACGATCTAACTATCATAAATCACATCTGGTGTTTATATAAACAAAAGTTATTTTGAGGACCAACTGCGCTTGCTTGATATGTAAAGATACTAACAAGAGCAAAGGACGAGGACAAATAAAGCAACTGAGCCAGTCATTTAATTCTTGTATTGTTTGTGCTGTCAGTTTGTTTAATGAGGCAGCTGTTAAAATTCACACTTTTGAAGCATTCACATATTTTTTATATTGTTGCACTCAGGACTCACGCTACGAATAGTATCACAATGGATTCACAGTGCAAAACTATCGAATAATTGAAAGAACTCCTTATTTTCTGCATCTCCTGGCTTGAAACTTTTCAGGGCATTAGAATACCGTTTCAATAAGTCTCCTGCTGACAATAAGGATCTAATCAGTGTTTGAAAGGTGTATAAATTTTGCATTGGCTACACAAAAGCTTCAGGGCTGTCAGAAAGCATGGAACAGACCTTGTGCAATCAAAAGTAACCAACGTCCCTGCCTTCCATGCTTTTGGGACGGGGGGTGGGGGCGTTGACGATAGAATAGACGCAGCAAGATTCAGCAGCAATGTCGTTGTGCCAACCAGCCCGGTGTGCAATTTCAAGAAATCGATAACCGCTCAACGATGTTAACCGTAACATAAGGCCAGCTGTGAACCATAGCGTATCCTAATTGGAGATGATCACACATGAATGTGGCCAAATCGACGCGTATTCGTAGTAGTAGGTCGGCGAGCTCATTCATGAGTCGACTCACCCGGGCTCGCTCAGACTCAGATCGAACGGTGAGTCTGAGTCTGAGTGAGTTTGGGTGAGTAATGTTTTGGCGAGTTCGTGTCTGAGTGAGTCCAGCTGAAGAAAATGTTCGTGAGTGTGAGTTCGTGTGAGTCCGGCTCGGGAAACTTTTTGTGAGTCTGAGTCTGAGTGATTTGAAAGCTCAAAATATATTTCATGAATGAGTCTGCGGGAGCTCCACAAGTTTTGCCAACCTGTGCATAGCTCGCTCAGGAACATTGTACGAACCTTCCCACCTGCACATACTGTGTCCCCACTCACCGATTAATCCGGTTCACTTCGTGTCCTAAAGGCGTTTTTCGGGAGGAGATGTGTCGCGTAATTTTCTTTTACCGCAATAATACAGCTTCCGCTGTAAAGATATGGCTCCGTGTTGGTCTATTCGTATAGGGAGCCTTCATGTGTGCGCGGCCCCTCCGTTTTTTAGGGTGGTGACAAGTTCGATCGTAGTTGCTTATTACGGGCTTTGGCGGCCGCTATACATGGCGGGCCGCCATGTTGGTTCTCAGCGGTCGCTAGTTTACATTGAAGGTAGCGTGGTTTTTTACTAGAGCAGGTTGGTTTTTTTACGTAGCAAGTTCTGAAAGTGGGAGGGTTGTTCCCTGAGGTTATTCGCCATTTCCTAGAATAGGAAGACTGTGTTCGTTGACTCGAGTTCATGTAATATACTTTAAAAACAGTTCGTTTCTCGCAGTGCACCCGCCGCATTTGGCCAGTGGTGGCGATTTTATAGGGGCCTATGTTTGTGATGCGGCGAACCTTGATATCACGGTGAACGTAACTAAAAGTCTGCGCAGCATTCTTGAAGCAAAAGTCACCTTGTCACTGCAGGCAGTTCAAAGGTGTTCTGGTGCTGGGCAGGAGTCAAAGATATATTTTTTGATGGTGCCTGTGACCACAGGAAAGGCGGATGAAACAATCGCGTAGTTCACGATGTTCTCTTCACGCCAAATAACTTCGGCACCTTGTTTGTCTCGCCCTATATATTGCTTCTATGCGTAATAAAATTCCTGCGGAAAGTTTACTTCCTGCGTGCAAATATATACAATGCACTGCTTAGAGACCTTACAGGTATTTAGCACTGGCGAAAATGAGAAAACTCAGTAATATCGCACCTACTCCTCTCCCCCCTCCCCCTTCAGCCAACAAGCCAGTAAATTAGGCTTGACAGAAGACAAAGACACGGGAGCAACAAGGAACGTTTTATTAGTAATGATAACAACATAACAACGTTAGCGATTGAAACAAGCAGCAATGTGCACGATTACCGATCAGAGCAAAGAAAAACATTACATAAAAAGAGGCACACAAAAATTGTAAAATGTCATGTTGTGGATTCAACTTTTCCCCCTTTATTTCGACATATGCCTTCACGTTTTGATACGTAAGGTAAGTTGCTTGTTTTAGTGAATATGTATTTACATCGAAAATCCAAGGTTGATTACACATAAAACACATAACAATTGGTGCGTGCATTCGTTATCACGTACTAAGCTTAGCACATTTTCTGCACAAGGACCGCTCATCAAAAAGAACAAATGAAGTCAGCTACACGAATGTTCATTTTCATAGTAACAGACAGATGTCAACACAGTATGCTCACAGAAATGCGTTCTTTTCATAAGCAGTAACGTTTAAATTGGATTGGGGCCTTTGAAAAAGCTGCTACTCGAGGTTCACTGCAGCACACCTCTTACTTGACTGACCATTCACCCTTTGCGCCTGTTTTTGCCTAAGATGAATCGTTAGCCTTGTTCTAACATACTTTTCCAGCAGCAACTTTTCTACCTGTGCATGATGGATTTTGCAGGGCTCCAGTCGCACAGTTGCTGATCTGTGCAATGCACTCAAAATGCTCGCGAATGGGGTTTTTAGCGCCGAAATTTTGTCTTCACCGGCAAAGGCCTTGAAGCGTTCTTTGCATTCAGTGAGCACTTCTATGACAGCTCGGCTAGGCTGAATGAGCTTTCCAGCGCCCCTAGCGTATTCTTTAGGCTTAACGAGAGTGCTGTATTTATCTTGATTTCCTACCAGTGCCGCTTTGCAGTCCTTGCACTCGTAAATAAATTTCAAAATGGACTTCAGTAGAAAACTTCCTACATATATAAGAATGCCACGTTCCACTGCAGTGGTTGCATACTGAAGAACGTTTTCGAGCTCTTCTGCTTCCTCGTTCTCCTCACGTTCTTGCGCAACTTATGCCTTGAAACTGGGGTCCAGGAGGTCAGCTAAGTGCAAGCTGTCATCCTCGTTATAACTAGATGACGTTGGCGTGTTCAAGTATTGGCTGGCACATATCTTTAGAGCACACTTCACATCATACGCACTTGGGATGGGCTTCCTGAGTCTTACAACAGAGAAAACATTTTCAAGACAGTACTGTATCAGTCTACCTGTAAGCAGGTACCAGTAGCCACGTTTCTTCAGCAGTTCGTCGAACAGGCACAGCACAACTGTCGTTGATATCAAGAGACCGGCTTGGAAAGGTTTCCAGTGAGCAGTATTGCCCATGTTGATGCGGCAGAAAGTAGTACAAGCCAGTTGAAGGATTTTAACTGCATCTTCATGTTTTGAGGGATTAAAATAGCTCAAAGCAACCACTGGGTGCCGTGATGACATGAGTGTGTACCATTTGCTCACTAATTCATGAAACCAAGCTGTTGCCTCTGCTTCAGCCATTAGCTCTCCTTGTTTGACCAGGTATCTGATAGCAGGAGGGGCTTCGTGAAACATTTAAACGGCTACATTCACCTTCATCTTAAGGAAGTGCCCACTGTCAATGTACATGTCAGACAACTTGCTCGCAATCTTCAGGTCATCGTCAGAGTCAAATTCTAGGTCTGCTTTATTATGATCAAAGCTTACAATCTTAAGGAAGTGCCCACTGTCAATGTACATGTCAGACAACATGCTCGCAATCTTCAGGTCATCGTCAGAGTCAAATTCTAGGTCTGCTTTATTATGATCAAAGCTTACAATTTCTCCAGGAAGATCTTGCTCTTTAACGGTTTCTTGTCCTAGTGGAAATGTTTTTGAACGAAGCAGCTGGACGCGAATGTTATTCAAAACATGCGCTGGGTCAGCCATAAAAAACAACATCTGGTCTGCAAGGTGCGGATGTGGTACAGAACACACGGTCTCTGATTGTCTGTTGCTCGAGAATCTCAGTAGGCGCCATACTGCCCGATTAGCTTATCCCATGTCATTGGTTACCACAAGCACTCACAACGAGATATTAAAGCAGAGCTCAATTAAATGAAACACAATATTTTTAAGAGTGCCCCGTCGACTGATCGCCCAGTGAAGTGGTAGGCTATCACCTGCTTCCACCTCGTGTTTAGCCCACTGATCATGAACACAGGGGCATGGTTGGCAACTTGCACATTTGACTGTGGCAGCGTGTTACCCCCGAAAAGGCAGTCTAGAGAGCGGTCGTGATCGAAACCCTGGCTGATTTCCATCTCATCCAAGAATAACACGCAGTCCTTTTTTATGTAGCGCATTGTCTCACTTTTGAGCTTTAAAACATATAGTACCTCATGAAGAATGCCTGGCAAAAAGTGGATGTTCAGAAGGGTTCTAATGGGGGTCCTGTTCGAAGGTAATGGATACGACAACGACATCAGTAGTTCATATCCTGTTGTGCCACATGCATGTTTAATCTAAAGTGCTACTTTTATAGTCTTTTCAGACCATTTCGATCCCTTCGTAGTTCTTCTCGCCAGAGCAGCTGTTTGGTCATTGTTCAGAAAGCTTGCAGTAGTTAATTCGCGTATTTCTTTTTCAGCAGATGCCAGTTTTTTTCTTGCTCTTTTGAGCTGTGATTTCGCTTTCTCATGCAGTCTTTGTAGGCTCTTGTACTTGCGCATCAGGTCAGCGTTTTTTTTCGAAGTTCCGCATTCTCTCGATGAATCAGGGTCGTACCTACCGCTGCACTTTTTGCAGTTGTGAAGAAGTGTGAAGATAGCGCTTCTACTTCTCCACATTAAGGCTGATTTTTCAGTGTTCAAGTACCATTTTCAATTGAGGGTGACCCACTTGGTACAAAGCTATGAGAAGATTCAAGACACGACATCTGGGTTCTATTCTGAACATATGTGTCACTGAAATGAAAATACTGATGCGCTGAGGCTAGCGATTCTATTGTGCAGCAGGATTGATCAGCACTGCCACTCTTAACGTTATCAAGAGGGACAGATGGCACAAGAAATTTCTGAGATGCGCTTTGACAATTTTTGGGAACATTTCCTGTAGTAGGAACAGACGCTGCTGCGCTCACAAGTACAACTGGCAATGATGCGCAATGAATACGTAAGTCAAGAGCATCGCCCATGTCAGCTGGAATACCAACTGAGTTAGCAGCCAAAAATTCACAAGCAGAACTAGCGCTACCAGAACTGTCAGCGGTGTTGCTTGGGGTGTCACCAGAATGTAGACTTAGCTGAACAGTGTCTACATCTGCGGAGGCACAGTTTGGCTCCACAGCACTGCTTGCTGCAGAAATCACATTCGGCACTGGAGCCACCTCTGATACCTGAGCACTGGCTGTCCTGTGTGGTACGCCGGCGACTCTGTCACTTGAGAAATCTGGATGCCGAGGCGGTACGTTTGATACAGCAGTCTGATTCGTTGGGGGCAATCTGTGCTTTGGAAGAGCTGAAAGAGTTAACAGAGCCACTTTAGTATAACAAAGCTGCTTTAGTATTATTGCTGACAAGTACAAAGGTGACATTTCAGATTTCCCACTCACTATTGGAAGAAGTAAGCCATTATTGAGTTTGTAAAAAAATCACACTCAAACTCTGGCTTTTAGGTAAGTCTTTTTGACAAAGCTCGAACAAAGTCACAAGCGTATTTTACAAGCATTTACGCATGCGCGAGCAATGAATTGTCAAAACATTTAAAAAGCTCATTCAACTGAGCTCACTTACGGCGAAAAGAAACAGCGTCGGCATAGCATCTGGCCTTAGTTTCTTCAAACCGTCCTGCCTCCTTTGCTCGAAGCTCGTGTCCTCGAAGTGGGCCTTGAACAAAGCAATAATGCGAAAAGTCATTGAGGGCACGAAAGACACAAACGTCTACAAATGTAGTCCAATACAGCACTAAATAAAACTGATATCACGACATAAAATCGTCGTTGTGGCAGTTTATGAAAAACAGGACAAAAAATTCCGATGCTGCACCACTCTCCCAAGCAGCATATTTGAGTTATGAGCAAACAATTAGAATCCTTGGTGCTGCACAGAAACAGACGTCTTTAGGACAGACAGAGAGAGAGACAGACACAGACAGACAGATGGACGAACGGACGAACGGACGGACGAACAGACAAGCGGACAGGCGGACAGACAGGCGGACAGGCGGACAGACAGACGGACAGACAGGCGGATGGACGGACGGACGGACGGATGGACACACAAACAGACAGACAGGCGAACAGACGGACGGACGGACAGACACACAAGCAGACAGACAGGTGGACAGACGGACGGACGGACGGACGGACACACAAGCAGACAGACAGGCGGACAGACGGACGGACGGACGGACGGACACACAAGCAGACAGACAAGCGGACAGACGGACGGACGGACACACCAGCAGACAGACAGGCGGCCGTACGACGGACGGACGCGAACAGTAAATCAGTCGCATTCTATATCATTAAAATAAAAAACTGTACTGGCACAGTTGAGCGAGTTAGGGTGTTATTGTCACGTGGCCGTGAAGCGAAGATCAAATACCCCGTGGCAAGACGCGCAAAATTTAGTTGTTGCGTTGCAGTTGTGCAAGGCTGTACCACGGCCGGACTGGACAGGCACGCGAGCCGTGACTCTAAGGGAACGCGTTCGTCGGCTCGTTTGTCCACATCTTCAATTGCACTTTAAGCGTCCGAGGTGAAAGTTGCAGGAGCGCGCACATCTGCCAGCAAAGCAACACGCGAACGCGAGCGTCTGTCGGTGGTTTACGGGCACGGCGTTTCTCGCGTCGAAGGCGGCGACGGCTTTGGAAACTCAAGAAAAGAAGACAGCGAGTGCATGCAGTACGGCCCGTATAACTAGCCATTTCGTTCGGTTAGCAAACTGCGCTTCGGCGACGATAATAAACAAGCGTAACCATTAAACACGCTTTCGTTGGCATAACCAGGCCTAGCTGAGCTAAGCTGCAGCCAAGATTTGTCACACGACAAAGCAAATCATTTCACGAAATTTGCGGTGATAAACACAGTCCGCTCGCGAGTCGCAATACAACAGGTACTCACCTCACAAACACGAGAGGAAGCAGTCGGCTCCCAGCAGTCTCGCTTATTGCGCAATCCAGCGTGGCCGCTCTGACTGCTCCACGTTACTGCTCCACGAAATCAGCGTGGAGCAGTGGCCGGGAGAATCAACACAGCGCTTGCATCGTCCCGTTGCCATGGAAACCTGGACTAGCAACATTGTGTTCTGGTGGGCGGCAGCAACTGGTGGGTCAAAGGCTAGCACCACCCTAAAAAACGGAGGGGCCGCGCACACATGAAGGCTCCCTAAGGTCGTAAGGTATAAGCCGCAACCTGTCGTCTACGCGAAGATTAACTTTGTAAATTACATTTGATTCCAGCAACAATTAATTCAAACTTTTCACTTTTATGCTGCACTTTTTATAGTTTGACAATAAAAGGTGCAAGGATAGAGCATCCTAACATCTTTCTGTACAATATCTAAGCCTTAAAACTACAGGTAATAGCGCAAAATTTGTTCCGTATGAAGCCCTTAAGCGGAGCAATGTTGCAGGCTCTAGTTAGTGAGGAGTTGTTTTCAAAACTGGCTCCCACGAAACCTAAGTGCCGGGATTACCGTGATCAAGAAGGCGGTATCCCCAGGGAGAGGCTCGAGCGTTGTTTTGCGCTCGTGCTGACCCCGGCCTCTACTTGATCAGAGGGGCACATAATTTTTGGTAGTGGGGAATAGCGTTCGCGCTATCCCCTTACAATCTAAGGAGAAATCAGAATTGTGACACGGTGTTATTCGTACCACGCCGGGTGGCTTTTTCTTCTTGTTTAAGGACAAATGGACTTTCAAACAGTTCAGAAAAGAAGGCGAGGCGAGCTACGAGTCAGGTGCAGTTGGGAGGTGATAGGCGGTCAGGTGGTATTCTACAGAGCTAATAAAGGGCAACAAAACCTCCTACTTAGATATAGCGCATCAGCCTAGCATGCCATGACAAAATTCGGTTCCAATACGCATGCCGTGACCCACCCAGGGGAAATCCGCAGTCGCCTTTTCTTATCTCTCTCTCCCTACATCTTCGTCTTTATCTCTTACTATTTATCTGTCCTGTCTTCTACTCTCTTCCGTTTACTTCCGATATTCATGGCGGCAAGGGTTAACCTTGTGTAGGTATCCCACCTTGGATAATTACATTGGGTTATAGTGACAGCGTACGGCTGGCGTCGGGAGGGCTTGTTTCAACAAGTCCAACCGCGTCCCCTTGTTGGGCTCCGTGGTGGGTGGTCGCCGCTGTTACCGAACACATTCATAGTTGTAAGGCTTTACAAGCATCCGCAGACCTTGATCGGTCTCGCAAGAGAGGCCGCACCGAAGGAAGTTATCACGTCTCGAAAGAAGCTAAAGTTACTTTTGCGAAGTACCACATTATCCACAGTGAGAGCACAACTCTAAGAAAACTATCCCCATTTTTGGTGGCCAAGTGCCTAAAAGAAAAAATAGGACCCACATACAAAGCATCCAAAATGTCAAGCGGTGACTTCCTTTTGGAGCTAACCGAAAAAGACCAAGTGCCTAAGCTATCCCAACTAACCAGAATTGGAGAAAAGCTGTCACCGTTTCGGTCCATCGCTCTCTAAACACCAGCAGGGGAGTAATCTCTGAGGAAGACTTCTTAGGCCTTAGTGACGAAGAGCTCCTTGAACTTTTCCAAGACCAAAACGTCATCAAAGTCCAAAGAATCGTAATGCGTCGCAATAATCAGGAAGTGCCCACCAAACACGTAATACTAACCTTTGGAACATGTGAAATGCCCACCTCTCTTAAGGCTGGGTACTTAAAAATAAATGTCAGACCCTACATTCCCAACCCCAGAAGCTGTTTCAAATGTCGGAGATTCGGACACGCTTTGCACTCTTGCAGAGGCAAAAAAAACATGCGCAAAAAGCAGCGCAAACGACCACAAATCAGAAAACTGCTCATCCTCACCCCACTGTGTTAACTGTGACGGGGAACACCCAGCGTATTCCCGGTGATGCCCATGTTGGAAAAAAAAGAAGTGATCGCTCTGACCGTCAAAGAAAAAATATCATTCAGCGAAGCGCGAACACGGCTATCATATCTTTTCCACAGAAGTTACGCCGATGTGACGCAGTCGGAGGTAGTGTCACAGAGGCCTCAGGAGTCGACCGCTACCACACCCAGTGGTTCTATGGTGACTCAAACCGCCCCCGTAAAAGAAGCAGCGCCAGCTGCTCCATGCACATCAAAGGGCCCGCAGACTCCGGTCGCCCTGGGCCCTAAACTCAATAGAGTGCCAAGGCCTGAGATCCGTTTCTCAGCGCCTCACTCTCGATCTTCCAGCGCCTCAGGCAAGGCAATGGAGTTCGACCACAAAACTCCGGTGTCATCGACAACGAAGGACAAGCGCTCTCTCGAGCGTACCAAACAGGACAAGGACAAAGTCCCAGTAACCACAATAAGTAAGCGATAACCGTAATGGTTATCGTATTTGTTTCTATTTCTATTTCTTAATATTGCCACCTATCATCTTTTATACCTATCAATCCCCAGAAGTATATTTACTTAACTTTATTCTGCCATGGCTTTTATCGTACATTGGAACTGTAGAGGCTTAATTCATAACTTAGGTGACATAAAGGACATCATTAACAAATTGTTACGAGTAGCGTTCTGCTTCCAAGAGACAAATCTTGGTGCAAAACACAGCCACTTCTTAAAAGGCTTCAAAGTTGCCCGAAAGGACCGCGAACATTGCAACCGTCTTTCAGGAGGAGTAGCCATAGTGGTGCAGGGCAGCACTCCTACGCGAGATGTCCAAATAAACACATCTTTCGAGGCCGTAGCCGTCACCATCCTATCATACAAAACCATCACCATCTGCTCACTGTATATCCCACCCACACCCTTTTCACCACCAAAAACTTAGAAAATCTAGTGGAACAGTTGCCAAAACCATTTATCTCAGTTGGGGATTTCAATGCTCATTCAACCCTTTGGGGTAGCGACAAAACTGACGCAAGAGGGCAAGCCATAGAAGATTTCATTTTATCAAATGACATCTGCCGTCTTAATTCCGGTGCTTTTACCTACTTTTCACCAACCTCGTGCACTTTTAGTTGCTTAGATCTTGCCATGTGTTTATCATGTATTTTTAATGATTTTAAATGGGACGTCGTCAACACATCTTATGGTAGTGATCATCAACCCGGCATCATAAAACTCATACCATCCTACCCAACTCTAACAAGCAGGCCACGCCGGTGGAAACTACAGCCCGCGAACTGGCCAGTTTTCACAGAAAACGCTAAGCTCAATGAAGTTTTCTCATCGGAGCTTTCTGTTGAGGAACTAAACGAAGAGTTTGTCAAAGTTTTAATCTTAGCAGCAGAAAAAGCAATACCGCAATCATCCGGCATCGTACACAAAAAATTCAACCCTTGGTGGACAAACGAGCGTACTGATGCCAAAAAACTACAAAATAAGGCCTGGGGAATTCTACGAAGATACCCCACCTACGCCAACCTCATCAACTTCAAACAGGCAAAAGCCAGAGCCCGATTTATTCGAAGAGAGACAGAAAAGGATTTATGGCAAAAATACATATCATCAATTAACAGTTCAGTCACATCTAAACACATCTGAGACCAGGTGAGGAAGTTCAAAGGAGAGTACTCCTCCTACACAATACCACTGCTCACAAGTCCAGACACACAATCAACACTAGAAGACCAGGCCAACCTATTAGGAGAACACTTTTATAAGGTATCATGCTCAGAAAATTACACCAATACATTCCTGAAGTATAAACAAAATGCAGAAAGACAAAGATTGCCTACTAGCAGTACCTCAAATGAAAGTTATAACCTTCCACTTACGCTGCACGAACTGTACAGGGTGCTTTCTGCCGGTAAAAAAACGGCAACAGGGTCTGACCAGATACACAACGAAATGTTGGCACACCTATCCCAAGCATCCGCGAAGGCACTTCTCCAATTCTTCAACAAAATATGGGACTCTGGCATAATGCCTGAAGATTGGAAAAAAGCCATAGTCATACCATTCCTAAAACCTGGTAAACCTCCAACAACCCCAAGTAGCTATAGACCCATTGCATTAACAAGTTGCCTTGCAAAAACTTACGAAAGCATCATAAATATTAGACTTACCTTCACTCTGGAATCGGAGCACCTAATAGACGCACACCAGTGCAGATACAAAAAGGGCTGTTCCACTACTGATCACATTGTTAGGCTGGAACAAGAAATACGACAAGCATTTCTACACAAACAGTTCTGTCTCTCGGTCTTCTTTGACTTAGAGAAAGCATATGACACAACTTGGAGATACGGAATTCTCAGAGATCTAGCTAACTTAGGGATTCGCGGAAGAATGCTGAACTGCTTACACGATTTTTTATCGAATAGAACTTTTCAAGTACGTTTGGGTACGGTACTGTCACGAATATTTGTCCAAAAAAATGGTGTACCACAGGGCTGCGTTTTGAGCACCACCCTGTTTTTAGTGAAAATGAACTCCATCAACAGGACTATACCCCGTACAGTCATGCACTCCATCTATGTTGATGATCTGCAAATTGCATGCCGAGCCTCCAGCCTATCATCCTGCGAAAGGCAACTCCAAATTACAATAAATCGGCTTACGAAATGGGCTGACCAAAATGGTTTCCGCTTTTCAGCCCAAAAAACCACAGCTGTTCCCTTTACGCAAAAGAGAGGATTGTTCCCTGAACCCGCTCTCAAACTGTACAACATCAACATGCCGGTAAAACAAGAACACAAATTTCTAGGAATCACATTCGACCGAAAACTAAACTTTCTGCCACACACAAATGCACTGAAAACTAAGGCAAACAGAGCACTCTATGTGCTCAAAGTACTCTCCCATAAACACTGGGGTTCCGATCGACTCTGCCTTATACGTATTTACCGATCTCTTGTACGCAGCATTTTAGACTACGGATGCGTAGTCTACGACTCGGCGCGAAACTCATACATTCGCCGTCTTGACCCTATACACAACCTCGGTCTCCGTCTGTCAAGTGGTGCCTACAGAACATTACCTGTGCAAAGTCTATACGTAGAATGCAATGAGCCCCCTCTATGTGATCGAAGAGCATTACTAACCTTGTCATATGTTTTAAGAATGAGGTCGTCACCTGAACACATCTGCTATGAAATTGCCGCAAAATGTGACTCGCGCTCACACTACCTCAACAAACCGAACCTAATCAAACCACTTGTCCTACGTTTCGAGGAATACTGCCGCTTTTATACCATCCCTGATGGATCACTAGATGTCGCTATTAAACCACCAAGACTGCCGCCATAGTTCGACCTGTCACAGCTATGCGAATTTTCACTAAGCCGTTTCAAGAAAAAAAGCACCCCACCAGAACACATAATCCAAGAATTTTATACACTTCAGCACCAATATAGGGATTACGAATAATTTTACACAGATGGCTCAAAAACGGAGGACCACGTGGGTATTGGGATTGTGACGACGAAAAGCGCAATTTCTGTGAAAGTACCTCGTAGTTTTTCTATTTTTTCAGCTGAAGCTTATGCCTTGAGTGAAGCAGTTTGGAAAATCATCGCTGAAAAATACGAGAAAGCAATCATATACACCGACTCACTAAGCACACTAAAAGCACTACATATAAAATCCGAATGTGAGCCTATAGTAGGCGACATTCTAAACATGGTATACTTAAACAGCCAGGCAACCTGCATCCGTTTCTGCTGGGTCCCAAGTCATGTTGGGATACCTGGAAACGAAAAAGCAGATAAGTATGCTTCCCAGGCAGCCCATAAAACAGTAACAAAAGTAAAAATTCTCCTTAAAGATATCCAGAAAACAATTCGCCTGGCCTTACTAGCAAAATGGCAAAAGCAATGGGACACCTGCACGAAAAATAAGCTCCACCTGGTGAAATCCACACTCGGGGAATGGAAGACCTGCCGTCACCAGCAACGGTTCATTGAAGTTGTATTATGCCGATTTCACATTGGACACACACACTTGACACACAACTTCTTACTCGCAAGGGAAGAACAACCAACGCGTGAAAAATGCCAAGAAGCGTTAACACCTATGCACATCCTAATCACATGTCCTACCATTGAAACACAGAGACAAAAACATTTCAGCAAGCTATACAAACAACACGTACCTTAACACCCTGCTTTGTTCCTAGGAGATGACCCTCTAGTACCTCTGCATGACTTGCTAAACTTTCTGAAAAAAATGTAACCTGTTAAATAAGCTTTAAAATCTCATCTTTTTAGCGTCCATTACTGAAAGTCTTGTGTCTGGCGCAGCATAGCCTTAGCAGCTTTTGCGTCATAAAAAACCAAATAAATAATTAATTAATACGCATGCCGGACCATTCTCAATCGTATATTTACATAAAACGCGTGATGAAGGGATCGCTAAAAAACAAGAGTTCTGAGGCGTGGCCTCACTGGCGACCAGCTGCTGGTAATGCACTCCTCACCAGAGCAGGATGACCACCCTGGTGCAGTACCTGGTCCCAACCTCCTATAAATAACGCAATTAACCCTTGGCCATCAGTCCCCAGCGGCTGCGAGGCAACTGTCCAAAGCGGTGGCCCGACCTGCGACGCAGCGAAGGGTGCTGTTATGCCTGCGAGTCCACATCGAACGTGTATGCCTCTGAAAAAGGCAATCTATGTCAAGGCCAGCACGCAAGCCCGCCTGACGCGAACAACTCAACGGCGTCATCACGTGGCGGCGCCTTCCTGTCTGGCGAGTCTTACGCAATACGTGGCGACGTCACTCGTCTTTGGGTGCAGCCACGTGCAGCGGCTCCGTATTTGATGAGAATGGCCCGGCCCAGCGGTGACCCCATTGGAGGATTCTGACCTCACGACCAGCGGCGCTTCTGGTTGGACATTTGGTTACTCAAAAAATCTATCCAGTGCATATAAAGAAAGCCCTGCGGCGCGTCGCGAGTAGATCTATGTGTCAGAGAAAAGAGCTCGGCTCTTTGAGTCTCTAAGCTGTCTGCCCCAGTGCCGAATTTTTAACGCCTCTGTATATATGCTGTACATAAACCTTGTTTAACTCACCGTCGTCTCGTCTGCTCCTCTATCAGCTCTGCGCAGAAGCAGTTGCGAGCTGAGAAACCTACGCTACCAAACGGCTGGTGACCTTCCCGGCGGAGTTCGAAGCAGTGGCGCCTTCGGGAGCGTGTTGGCATCACCGTATTTCGTAGTAGTGGTTGCAGCCGTGAGATTCCGGGCGCCCTTCGTAACGTCGTCGGAGGCGCGCTTCGCAACAGTGCTAAGAATCTCTGAGTCGAGACAGGCCGCCATTGTAATCTGAACTTGGCTGCTTTCAACGCTAGAACGCTATCTGCTAGCCTAGATGTGCTTTTGCTGGAATTAGAAGGTGTTAAATGGGATGTATAATGGCTCAGCTAAGTTAGGAGTAAAGACAAATGAGGCTTATACAGTGCTGAAGAACGAACACGGCCGATGCTACCGTGGATTAGTTGAAAGGAAAGGACTACAGGTGGGATTTCTTATACGAGTATCCCTGTCCTCATAGAATCACTATAGCATCAGTGAGAGGGTGGCAAGTATCACAATTAAGTTTATAAAAGGTACACATTTCGACAGACGCAATCTGCTAGAAGCCCATGTTCTGATATTTAGAAGCCCCTTAACCCCACGTCGTCGAACTTTCGGGGCCTCCACTACGGCATCTTTCACATTCGTACCGGGTATTTTTGGACGCATAACCACCAACATTTATCATGAGAAGTATAACCGCTTTCTATGCAGCAAGGGAAGGCCAAGTAGTAGAAAAAAGTCCAAGCATATCTACGGAGTGAATGATGATGAGTGGGGCGAAGCGTCCGTCCGCCTGTGCGTCACTCAATTCGCCTATGCGTCCGTCCGTATGTCTGTCTGTATGTATGTATGTTCATCCCTATAGTGACCACTTCAAGTACCACCATCTGAAATCTTTTCATCATATACTAGTACCACCATTCAGCGGAAATTTCAAGAACTGAACGAGAGGTGGCTACTACGACCACGACACGGGACATTAGATCCACGGCGTAAGGAGCTTCACCCCTAAAAGCCCCAAAAATACAGGGACGACAAGTCAACTTTCACTACAACCCTACAGCAAAAACCAGCGTCACTGGGTACTAGCGTCCAGCGCCATGCCTGACTATGGGCCCAGTACGGTGCTGGTACCAGCGCCTCCCAGCGCAGGTACTGGGACGCTGGAGCGGCAGCATCCCAGTACTCTGCGCAAAATGGCTTCACATGGTTAAAATGTGGGTGCTTATTCGCCATAAATAAATAAATATATAAGGGAAATAGCACGCATTCACATTAAAAAAATTGGCTTGAACTCGCCACCTTGAGATTACGAACTAAGTATCTACCCACTACACCACGCCAGAACGTACATGGTGGGTTGCAAAATGACTATCTGAAGAACACGCCGTTGGACTTCAGGTTTACAAGTCGCACAGCCAAGATTGACGCTATATTTCATTCCCAATAACAATGGCGTCTTGATTCGACAGTGACGAACGGCTTCCGGGCACCGAATGACGCGCGTATATTAGCAAGAGTGCAAAGTTTTTTGAAGCATCCAGGTGTTAACTCTGAAAAATCTCAAATTTACTGGAGGAGCAGCCACAGATTGCCGTCTGTTGCTGCCGATAGTCTTTTTTTTTCCTTTGATAGTCGGTTCTCACACTTGCTACTGGCCAACATGTACAGATTATTTGAAATGTCTTGTTCGGAACTCAATATTCACATGAGTGAATATTGAGTTGTTTTTTTTTTCGCGCAAGCGACGATGTAGCAGTACACAACCAGCGTGCCAGATTACATATTTGCAGTTATATCGATACCTGCAACTAAGAAACCACCGAAGAAATTACTAATGCAATCTCCTAAAAAAGTGTGCTCGTGTTTTAGTTTACTAACGTGTACCAAATTACCAACTCAAAATTGCGTGTTCTTACACACGAGTCAGAGAAGTACCGGCTCCTGCGCTCAGAAGGAAGCTTTCGGTGACAGCCTGCGTTGCTGAAAGCACGACACATCGATCGTCGCCGCTCCTTGTGTGGGCACCGCACACGCAAAGAAATGGTTGATTAAGGCTCAGGGATGTCTAAGCCGTACTTTACAGTCATTCTTACACTTTAGAACTGTGCCTACTTGAAGTAAAAAGCACTGGCAGCATGTACACCGACGTGGCCTGCACGGCCTCGCTGGGACGGGGCACTGCAGGGCCGCTCTCGAAGCAGCTGAGTTGCGATGCTTGAAGTTTCTGCACTTGAGCTTTGTAACATTTCTAACTGTTACCTAAACTGTACCTGAAGTAAGTAGAAGGTCAATCATTGCCAGAAATGCATTTACGGAGTGGCGATACCGAGTGACAGCTGTTTTTCTGGCCTCCGCTGGCAGTATATACAGCGGGCGTGCCAGTGTACAGATATATGCAGTTATATGAATACATACAATTAAAAAAACACCAGTAGAAATACTAATGGAATCCGCTGAAAACGTATGCCAGGGAGTCAGTTCCCGAAGGCGTACCAAAATACTAACTGGAAATTGCGTGTTCTTACATATTAGTCAAAGGAGTAACGGCTAAGTGTGGCCGGCATGCAGCTTTCGGTGGCAGCCTGCGTAGCTGAAAGCGTGACGCATCGATCATCAACGCTCCTTGTGCGAACATCAACACAACATAAAATAGTTCATTTAGGTTCATGGATGTCTAAACCATACATACATTACAGTTATTCTCACACATTAAAATTGTGTGTAAACGAACCAAGAAGCGCCGGTAACATATACACCGACGCCGCCGGCATGACAGGCTAAATTTAATGCTCGCTGGGCCATGCGTAAAACCACTCTCGACGCGGTGAGTTGGGATGGTTGAAGATTCTGCATTGGAGCTTCGGAACATTTCTAACTGTTACCTGAAGTAAGTAGAAGGATAAGCATGGCCAGACATCCATTTATGCGGTGTGGGGGAATCGAACGACAGCATTTTTTCTCGCCTCCGCTGGGAAACCTTGCGAAGCGATCGAGAGAGCTCATTTACGTTTCGTCAACCCTGGGGCAAAAACAGTTTCCTGTATCTGTTAGGAGTGGCGTGCAGCTGCTGTCTTACAAAAACTGACACTTGGAATCGTTACAGCAATACACAGCTGATGCGAAAATGGCCGATATACGCGGGGGCATATGCGAAAAAGGTGCATTTTAATTGCTGCGATACGTACGTGTGACTCAAAAGGTACGTATGCTCGGTATCTGTTAGGGTAGCATCTCTCCGTGCCATCGAATCAAGCGCTTTATATTCAATGACACCCAAACATAACACCGCACACGCTACAATAACGTGCACGCTGCGCTGGTAGAAACAGTGCGCGCTCCAGTACTCACCAGCGCATGCTAGTGAAAATTCCAGCGCGTCCAGCGCTTCGCAGTGTGCCCCAGCATCACAGTGATAAAGCCAGCGCTCCTACCAGTGTGACACACCTTTTTCACAGTGCGCCCAGCGAAGTGCCAGTGAATACAAGCGTGTACCAGTGTCTCCAGCGAGTACCAGGCCAAAAAAATGTACTGGCATCACGCCGGGGACGCTGTTTTTTGCAATAGGGAAATTAAAAAACCTAGCACTCAACATTGCCAAATGCTACCATTCGACGGTGAAATCATTAAATGCAAGCCAACCCCTTCAAGATCAGCCATCGGTGGAATATTTCTCCACGGTGAAAAAGTTTCTCAGCTTTCGCCAGTCGTGCAAGGCTGAGGCAGAGCAAGACTAGTTGGCACTGGCTTGTCCAGGTTTGGCTATAGGCACACGTTGATTCACACGCCCATGCAAAAAAAAAAATGTTCCCGCGATCAGATTGCGATTCACGACTATTAGCTAGGTATCGATAGCGTTCCATTGAAAATCACTTCGCAATCGTAGCACCAAGTAGCTTGTTTCTCTAAATAAGCAATTGGCCTAATTTGCATATTCGAAGCTGATCTCGAGTATGTTGCGTATTGTGTTCACCTAAGCCTAAATAGGTATTTAACAGAATTAGCGCTATATTTAAGCTCAGTCTACTAGTATTAGACTAAACTCCGCACACCCTACCTTGCGTGGCATGACTATAGGTCCAAGAATCTCAGCTATAGGCTTAAATAGTGTTTATCGCAGTGTGATTGGATTAGCTTAGTTATGCGTGGCTAATTAGGTTTTACAATGTTCAACATACCTTTAGAAGACTTGCCTATGGTTACTTTGCCTTAGCTAGGCACAGCTCCTCTTAATTTTGCTTGACGCCGCCGCCGTGCCAGCATGATCACTGCTTCTATACGCCACGAACCGGACAAACGGTGATCATGTCACCGATGCTAAAGAAGAGAAAAAACGTTTGGCTGCCTTTACAAAACTTTTGGGGTAGTCGGGCAGCATTTCTGATGCATAGAACGATTTTTCGCCGTTGAATCGGGGAACCATACTAGCCTCTTTAAGGGGGTGGTCCCACTTCGGGCGCAACCACTCCGCCTTTTACGCATTGTTTGCGGATGCACTGGGCTCGCTGCGCTTCACAAACAAAACTGAATTGGGCTACTTCAGAAAGCTTATTATCCCCTCTTTGAAATGACTTTTTATTTTATTGCCTGGTCGGAAGTGTTGCCTAGTAGCAATGAAAATAGTGTGAGCAACAAAAGAATTTTCGCTGCACAAGCCTCCGTTGTACTGCGAGTACGGCGAATCTATTCAATGGAACAAAGCGGAATATACTGTACCTCTAGACCAAGTGCGACTCAGGGTTTCTGTTATGAGATATTGGACATAAACTTATTAGTAATTTCTTACGTTTCAGTAAAAATTGGTGAAATAGTGAAGGTTTGTGTAGGAATATCTTTTTTTCTTTAGATAGAAGAACTATATTATTTAGTGGCTATGTAGACTACATTAGACTTATTTTCCATACGAAGTCGCTTATTGTTTTGAAAAAACTAGATGAATTATTATTCTGTCAATTGGGCAGTTTATGGCTGTACTTGGTCACGCATTACCGACAAAGCGATAAAACTATACTAGGGTAATTCCGTGAGAGATCGACACGGCTCCAAAAGTTGATACTTTAGATTTCATTGAGTATTTTATATTTCGTGCACCTCTCAGCAGGTAGCCCGAAAGTCAACTTCTTTTTATGATTAACGGCATAGCTTACGAAAAAAAAAACCAAACTTCACCAACACGGAGGCACCAATTTGGTCACCTGTCATTTTCGAAAATTGCAGATGCTATAAAAAGACAAATATTTTTGTTTCAAGGAAGATATTTTTTACCAATAATGAAAATCTAATGAAGAATGAATTCGTACGGTTTCAAGTTTGCAGACCTTAAGAAAATAGCTTTTATAAATGTCTAATTTTGCAATAGTTTTAAATAAGTTACGTATACCCCATTTTGTTTCCTCCGAAAGTAATGCAAGCAGCGTTTTCAAACTTGACACGTTTTAAGAATATAGTGTGTTCATTAGGTACATAAATTATTGCTGCCGTAGCGCAAATGTAAATTTTTATTTATTGCCTCAAAATGTTCATATTGGCAGAAGTATACTCCACTGAAATTTGAATAATATAAAACCTCATCTTCGATTTTTCTTAAAATCTCGTAAATAGACAACCGAAGGCCGGCATACAGTAATTTAGAAAAACATGTTACAATATTTTGTTTTAGTGACAATATTCATGGTACAAACCAGAGCTTTTCGAGAATGCGCTGATAAGTTGAGAAATCTAGAATTTGGAACGGAAAAGCGGCAATAAGCTTCAAACGCGAGTAAACGTGACCGCATTTGGTGAAGAAAGGCTGTTTTAGCAGATAGGAGTAACTATTTTGAACACGGTATTCTACAGTATCTGAATTCACTCTTATACGTAGAGCACTGAGACTTCCAATATGTGGTGCCTCTCCATTACTGACACACAGATGGAGCTGCTGTGACGGCCATGTGTTTGCAACACGTTGGGTAAGAGAATTGAATGTTGAATGAGTTCATAAACGATTCATAACAAATTTTTATCATTTGGGGCACGAAGACTGCCGCATTAAACTGAAGAACACGCTTTAGGGCAAGTTGTCATCCGTCGTCTGCTCTACAGATGAATTGCTGTGCGCCGCATCTCGGAGGCAATGCTTTAGATTATATGGTTCAAAGTAGGGACAAAGATTACGCCTCCCGTAATTTTATCGACAAAAACATTGTGAAATTCATTTTAACGCACTATACTTCCGTTTCGCATTCGCACTGTGGATACTTGCGCACAAGTATGTATGTTGTGGTATGTACGCACTCACCGGGACTGAAACAAAGGAAGAACACTTGAGAAGATCCTTTACACATTGCTGATCAGGTGTTCGACATTGCCACCGGGACCAAACTGCCGCACGTCGGTTATGCTCTGGTAGCTTGGGGTTCTTGTGTTGTTCTTGTGATGTTCTTGTGTCGGCTTATTGGGTTATTCAGTTTAATGAAATTTCCGCCCAAAGGTACCAGAGCGACGGGAATACTGCTCACGCCCCTGCGGAGAAACAAGTCAAGAGGTAAGTTATCATTGTGTAGAGAGACCGTCCACAGGGAACGATCCTGACCCGGAGAATTTCTCGACATCAGTACAGCCTCAAGACTAGATCACGAAAACAAAAATGATCCTGCATTAAATAATGAAAAACACACCAAATACTAGGCGAAAAGTAAAAACTATCCGGCACATAGCCACTCAACCAGCACCGAGAACCGCCTAACCAGATTGAGCACCACTTGCAGACCAGTCGTGGCCAAGCCTCGTTGTCGCCGATCCATCAAAGGCCGATGATAATGATGATGATGAGCCTTCAGCTTTGCTGGCACTCGCCCACAAAGAGGGATCGGCCAAGAACCGGGCGGCAGGATCATCAAGTGTGCTAAGTCAGGCATTCAGGTAATCTCGTAGCCGTAAATATTAATAACAATAAACTAACAAGGTAATCTTTTTGTTGCCAATATGTACGCACACACGGCAGAGTAAACCTCCTTGTGGCTATAACCTAATGTAATCCCTCTGAAGGATAAAATCACTTCCACGTTTATTTATAAACCTAGCTTCTCAATTGGTTTGACCAGGTATCTTTTCCTATGATAAGAATATCGTTGACAGGATAAAAAGATATGATCTATTGATTCTGATTCCATGCAAAAGTGACATAACGGAGATGCGGTTAGTCCAGCTTTATGTAGGTAGTAATTCAGGTGCAGAATTCTGCATCGTAATCTGGTGATTGTAATTTCTAACTGCCGAGATACACACCACTGTTTGTTCCAGCAAAATATTGTATGTACGAAGTCTCTGACTTTATCCAATGATAATGTTTCTATTTCCTTTTGCGAACAAGCATTTCTATATCTAAGTGCTGTTATATAGGCGAAATCAGGTAAAAAAAGGTAAGAATGGTCCGCTTGAAGATGCTTTGGCTAATGAGTCTGCCATCTCATTTGGATAAATTCCCCAGTGGCCAGGTATTCATAGAAAGTGAAATTTTTTCAGGTTTGCTGGTAATAAACTGCTAATCATACTCAATAATGTCAAATTTTTTGCTGTAGATGGTGCAGCGCATACTGAGAGAGAATCGGTAAGTACGACCCCTTCTGATTCGCTTGCAGGAAGTTTACGAAGCGCTAGAATAATAGCAAATATTTTAGCGATGAATATGGGCGTGTAATCTGGTAATCGAACTGAAAAAGACCAGTCGAGAGAAGTATAGAATTAGATGCCTACTCCAGCCTTTTCGTTCACAATGAATGCATCCGTCGCCATAATGTTGTTTATGGACAGATGAGTGAAGTAATATTGTAACCGATTATTTAAATATCGAAGGGCAGTTGTTTCGCATTAGAGAGGAAAATATCATCAAATTTAATTTCAAGTTTTGAATGAGGCATCTCCATCAAGGCAATTAGATAAATATTTACATTTAGAGGCTCTAGCAGCGCTTGGACGAACCTAATCTGAGGTGAATGTGGTCTATACCATTGTGTTCTGAAGAATGCGGTTGGTTCTTGAATAAAAACGTAAGACGATTGTCTGAGACGAATTGTATATTTTTAAAAAACGTTTGAACTGTAAGTATTTTAAACCGAGTTAACAAAGGTGTAAGACGCGCTTCCACATATTAAACATTATTTGCCACAAACTTGGGGAGTCCAAGACACAAGCGCAAAGCTTCTCTTTCTAATATTATTAACTGTCTCATCTTGTAAGCCGCGCTGCCTGAAAATAACACGCACCCGAATTCCATAAAGGGCAGCACATACATCTTTTAAATCATTATCAATGAAATCCTTCGCAATCCTCATTTTCTGTTTCCCAATTTGCGTAACCACCCCAAGGCACATGACGCTCTACAGCCAACCTCGTCTATATGGCTTTTCCAATTTAGCGTCCTAATATATACGATGCCTAGGTATTTCAGCAAATCCACCTGGGGAATGAGCTCGGTAGGATACATGAGGGAAATGTTGACACAATCTTTAAAAGAGAATGGCAGAAGTGCACTTTTTTTGACGTTCAATGACATATAGATATTGTCAAGCCATCCTTCTAGCATGTTCATGTAATTCTGTGAAGCCTGATACAATAAGTGCAGATCACTGTTTGTTCCAAAGAAAGCAACATCATCCGCATACACGTAAATTTGGATATCTTGATCAGTTGGAATGGAACTTAGTAATATGTTGAATAACACAGGGGATAATACAGAGCCCTGTGGTACACTTCGTGTCTGCTTAAATCTTTTAGAAGAGCATCCATCCAAGAAGCAATAAAAATCTCTGTCTTTCACAAACTCTGTAATCCATGCTGTTATATATTTTGGAAAGCGATAGTCTTGCATCTGCTGGATTAGGATAGGATACTCCACTTTGTCGTAGACTTTAACTAAGTCTAGAGTGACTAGTGCACAGCGTTCGCGGCGATGCCGAGCCAGCTGTATGCGACTTTCTAAATCCACATGTGCTCACCAAATGGAGTATCCCGATCTAAAGCCAATTTTTTCTGGGGTTCATTATTGTATGTTCATTGGTATAGTTCATTTTTCGGGCATTGAAGACTCCCTCTAGAAGCTTGACTAGGGTAAACATCAATGAAATAGGCCTAATGTTGTCCAGAGTGAACTCCATTCCTTGTTTCTTAATTGTCGGAATTATTTGGAAATCTGCCAATCTGCCGGAATCCAAGAATTTTTCAGTAAATAATTGACTATATTACGGATTTCATGCGGGGATATTTTGTATAGCACTTTTATTATTGTAGAGGTCACCCCATCAGGTCCAGGAGCAACGGGCGGTAAGCTCTTCATCACATCCGCCAGTTCAGCTTAAGATACCTCCTGGAAATCACAACCCACCCTTAATTTCACCATGTATTTTGGAATAATTGTCGTAAACCTGGTTTGCAAGCCTTTAGCAATATTTTCTAAAAAATTAAAGAGTTCGCGAGGAGACCTAATGGTGAAGTGGATGCTTTCTGCCTGTGGAATCATTTTTCTCGCACGCAAAAACCTGAAAAGCACTTTCTTATTTTTAGACTGAGACAGATAAATAAATTTATTCATAGCATAGTCTTTTTTTGGTTTGCGCACTATACGCTTAAAATCAGCAGCCATGAATTTATAATCACTCCAATTTTTGGGGCATTGGTTAATTAACAGCTTTTTCCAAGCCGCTTTTCGCTTTGTATACGCCTTGACACATTTTATATTAGACCACGGGTTAAAAGATCCTGCTGTGTTCGAGTTTACAGTAAACGTTGAATTTTTTAATGATCATTTCAATACCGCACATAGACTCATAGCCCTAACGTCACATCACAGCCCCAAGGTCGCATCCCGGTCGCATTTCAATGGAGGCGAAATGAGAGATGTCCTTGTTTTACTGTACGATGTCAATGCACGTTAAGGAATTCCAGAGGGTAAATATTTCCGGAGCCCGCCACTACATGGCGTGCCCAAATCATCAGATGGGAATGCTTCCGAAATCATCACTGGGGACCTACCGAACTTTTATGCAGGAAATAGCGAGGGAAAAGATCTACGATAATTCTCGGGGTAACTATAGTTCTCTGCTCTTCAAGGCTGCAACGGAAGTATTGCGGACCAAGACGTACCGAGCCAAATACAAAGGCACAGACACGGTGTGTGTGGAGAGAGGAAGGAAACGGCTGAACGTTTTATAATGCTCTGTAAAGGGCTCCACCCTATTGTCGAAGATAATGGCGCCAAATTTTTCAAAACATTGGGTTATAGGGACAGTGCAGGCAAAATAGACTTTAAATGGGTAGAAATAACCAGGAGGAGGCTAACTGATTGCTGGCTACAATCGAGGCGCGAGTGAAATTAAATTTCTAAACACAGTGATAGTACTTAACTTTATGGCTAGGTGGCGTGAGCCACCGCCCGATCAAAAGGGCGCAGCCGTATACATCCATCATCCATCCATCCATCCATCCATCCATTCATCCATCCATCCATCCATCCATCCATCCATCCATCCATCCATCCATCCATCCATCATCCATCCATCCATCCGTCCATCCATCCATCCAACCATCCATCCATTCAACCCCAGCCATTATAACATTTAACGAGCACAAACATATAGCACAGTACACCAACCCCTAGCGTTTCACCTACATCGAAATTCAACCGCTGTGGCCGGGATAGCAGCGTGGCCTTCGGGTCAGTAGCCGAGTACCGTATACTCACTGTATACCACCTTGAAGCGGAGTCACCTCCTGTAAATTCTAACCGAGTCGGGCTGCCTTTGGCTGCTCAAGTTCGTTGTGTTTTTATTTAAAAGCGTGGTTTTCATTTTTATATAAGTAAAAAGAAATCATATTTATTAAAAAAAAACAAAATGGCCAACCGTGCAAGATGCGTGTCCCCCCTTGTGGTTGTTCTAAATGTATACATACCCCCCCTTCCCCTGTACGTACGTTTCAGGGACTCGCTCGCTGGATTTCGTGCCGACCGGTTGTGCCCCCGCCATCTCCATCGACCGCGCATGCAGCTCTGTTCGACTGGCTCATCCTACGCCATATCCTGACGCCGACAAGAGCTCTCGCCGAGTGGTGCCCCGTCCTCGTACTCCTGCGACCGCGTCCATCTTTCCTATCTTCTCCTTACTTCCGTATGTGGCTGTCCCTGCGCCTATCTCTCTTTCTGCTCTTCTCTCTTTCTCTGTACCTTTTAATCCCTCCTTGCCGCCATTCGCTGCGCAAAACTGTGGAGGTGCCTTTCATTGAGAGAGAGGCAGTAACAGAACTGCGCCTATTTCTTCCTTTTTCCCTTTCAATAGTCACTTATAGCACAGTCGGTTTCTAAGGGTAACTCATTGGTAGGGATCAGCCCATTTCCAGCTATGTCATTCGAACTAAATCATGAACTAAAATGCTAGCACCTTCTTGTAATAATGCTTAACGCTATACACCAGAACACAGTGAGCTCAATGCTTGCTGCCATCTTGAAAAGCGTGTGACGCCGTCTGTTGCAAGTGCGGCGAAGCAACACTCTCAACTGCCAGGCGAGCAGACGCTCTGCAAATCAAACGCGAAACTTCACAACTTGAGTCCGGTTGTAAGCATGTTTCGCGCTGTTTTCGACGTCGAGGAGACCTTCCTCGACAGCCCGAAATGTTTGCAGCACGTGCATTGCAGACTACGAAAGCAGCTTCATCAGGTAAGTATTATTGCGATTGAAAGGAACGCGAACAGCGGAACGCGTTGCTTTCGACTAAGTCGAACTGCGGCGTGCCTTGGCTGTGACAAGACAGAATTTGTTCTGTAAGCCGGCGTCAGCGTAGCGCTCGAATCTGGTTCCAACTTACTCTCATGCACCGCATGCATGTGTATCAGTTGCCAGTCCTGCCGGGCTCTCGGGACATACACGCGCTGCAAAAGTGCCAGCCAGAACAAGATATTAAAATGCTACGGTGACGCCGGCCGAAGGCACGTGTAGATTTGCCTATGGTGACAGTCAAGGCATGTCGCAGTTCAACCGAGTCAAAAGTCATGCTTTCCGCGCCGTTCACGCATTGCGATAGTAGGCATGCAGTTGTACTAAACATGCGCGGTGCGTGCATCCACGCGTGAGTAGTAATACGTATATCCTATTATCGACATGCGGACTGCGATCGAGTACGGCAATAGTTTTGTGCCACATACTATACAGACATACTACACGCAAATCGCTGCTGTAAAGTGAAACAGCTGGAGTCGCGCTTGAATAAACTCAATAAGTGTACTTGTAATTCACTGGGCTCGGGGCTCGTACTTTTTTCCTGCTGATTGCGATTATATACTATGGCGGCGGAACTCGGCGTTTTTCGTTGTGGACGGAAATCTGTGCAATCGCAAAACACCGCACTAGCATGATTCCCGCGATATGCTGTGAACTTCACAGGCACTGCTCAGCAATCTCTTCCTTATGCGCTGGTTGTTTTCGCATTAGATGACAGCGCACTGACACCCAGATGACATTTTATAAGCGGGTGCAGCGTCAACAGGCGCTTTTCGCATTTTAAACTCCCAGAGCCACTGCATTTCATGCTAGTGAGGCGTGCCTTGGCAGTTGCAAACAAATTATGGTGTCTCTGGGAGCGAGGGTATACCGCCGAAGGCGCCTCGGTGCGAGATAGGCGTGCTCTGGTGTATACAGGTTTTCTTTTACTTAACCTCCATTCTCTATCGTGTAGTTATACTTGTTAGAAGTAACATTCCATGATTCACCACCAGAATCTTTCTTGTAAAGTATATTTATGTTCACCCGTGATCTTATAAAAGCATAAAAGCAACAACAATCATAGCCAAGCCTGTTCATATCATAGCCAAGCCTGTTAATGTTCTGTTAGCATTTGCAAATAATTGTGAATGGCTAACAGAACATTAACAGAAGATTGCCGGAGGTTCTTTCCTTACTTTTTGCATATTTCAAATTTCAGAATAACAAACGTTTTGCGGCACGTAGAATGGAAAAACTGAAAGAGTTGGTAGCGATTCATTTTCAACGTAAAGCGTGAATAGACAAAGACGGAGCGATAAATCGGGAGCAGCACTTTCAGAAAGTTCGTGCCCTACAATGAAATGGCTTCAAACTTTCAGAGTTGGTTTCACGGAGAGTGTAAAACTGTCGAGAAATTTACGTTTGAAAGAATAATCCCTAGATGGGACACTTGTAAGGGGCATCTCGTCCTCCCTTTCCCTTGATTAAACACAAGGGGGCAGGCCTCCATGACCCCCATGATGTGGCATCACTGCTGAAAAGCAGAATCGAGCGATAGCGATGTTAGTTTTGTGAGTGAAACTTTTACGTAGATTATATCATATTTTTACTTAACACTGAACCCTCATTCGGTTTAAACCATCAAGTGAAAATGCTAGCACTATTTTGCTCACGCGTGAACGTACATATTTTCTTCAACTTCAGTTCCGTACCTCATCACGTATACATTTGATAAAAATAGCCTCTCATGACTTACCCCTGAAAACTTCACGTAAAACGTGCACGTATATGCTGACTGGCGATTCTTTATTAAATAACGCAGCATAACAGAGGAATTGGATTCATTCTTCATTGTCAGTGGCTTCCATGAAATTGTCAGCAAAGGTAAAGGTATAGGGAATCGCAGATTACTTATTTACATTTCATTTTAATTCGTCGCATGTAATTAACATTGGTGGCACTTCAGAAGCTCGTAGCATTTTAGGCAGATTGTGCTTTACTGTGCCTTTTCAACCGAAAGGAAGTTTTCACTTCTGCCCTTCGTGCGTGCACTCTTTGGAAAGGCTTCGGGTTGCGACATTGGTTTTATGAAGAGGTGGGGCACTATGTAACAGTCAAGCAATACAGATATTAACACTTAAAGCGCGCGCGTGTGTGTGTGTTGATTGATAAGTGGGGTTTAACGTCCCAAAACCACCATATGATTATGAGAGACGCCGTAGTGGAGCGCTCCGAAAATTTCGACCACCTCGGGTTCTTTAACGTGCACCTAAATCTGAGCACACGGGCCTACAACATTTCCGCCTCAATCGTAAAGGCAGCCGCCAAAGCCGGCATTCGAACCCGTGACCTGCGGATCAGCAGCCGAGTACCTTAGCCACTAGACCACCGCGGCGGGGCTGTGTGTGTGTGTGTGTGCGTGTGTGTGTGTGTGTGTGTGTGTGTGTGTGTGTGTGTGTGTCGCGCGCCCGCTGTAGGTGGTAAAATGCAGTGCCAATATGCCCAAGATCACGTCAAGTTTGATCTATAAACGACAAATGTTAAGGTGGGGACGCTTGCGGTGGGTTCCCTCCTAAGTCAGCATGACAGCTTAATGTATGACAATGTCTAAAACGACAATATTTGTAACAATAGTGCCCTACTTATCGAGAAGTTGATGCAAATGCATGAGAGCGCATACGCCACGAGTAACACATTCGCAAAATGATCCGCATGA
Source organism: Rhipicephalus annulatus (assembly GCA_013436015.1). Lineage (NCBI taxonomy): Eukaryota > Metazoa > Arthropoda > Arachnida > Ixodida > Ixodidae > Rhipicephalus > Rhipicephalus annulatus. The sequence goes on along the minus strand of WOVY01011625.1, from coordinate 313,542 downwards.
CGTCAGAATTACCGCCTACAGTTATTCACTGGTAATCGAACTAGCTGCACTAGATACACAACCATGCGTGCATCAAGAGACATAATAAAGCTTTGCTTGCTCGTTTCTGTTTGGTTCATGGAAAAAAGAACCGCCAGACGTTGCCATAGAGAATGGTGCGAGTGGTTCAAAAGTTCGATTTTCGCCTGGATGATGCTGATGATGATTATGTTGATTTATGGCTTTGCCCTTTGCAACGGGTGAAAACATGTATGTTGTACTCCAGCCTAGGTATATAAAAAACTGGAGAGGTCGTACCATCTAGAGGGACCCAGATGAACCAAGCAAGCCTGCCATCTCGGAGGACATGGCGGGAAAGTGTTCAATGGCCGTTATATGCTACTGTGGCTCCCGCTACTTTAGTTCTGCTGCTACTAGTGTCGGCGGCCGCGCAGTAAAGCTGGGCAACGTTGTACACGGCAACAGTAAGGTGAAAAGTTCCACTTGAGGCGGGTGATTTAAAGCATGCTTACGCGATGCGAACTACTAAAACATGATTTTTTTTTTCAAAATGTGCACTTCCTTGACACAAAATTAGCCCTACGAGGTTTCTAGACCGCAATTTTAGCAAACAACGTAGAATAAGAGGGGTTATGAAACTTTCTCCAAAAATGTTAAACTACGTGTGTTTTCAGAATCCTGGCAGTCCATTCAATATACACCTCGACTTGTTTGTTCCTCTGTGGTCAATGAATACACAAAAAAGCTCAATTTCGGTTTCCCAGCTTACGCTCCCGTCAACTGTGCAGCTGTCGTCACTCAAAGACAGCCAATGAAGTCTCTCTGTCGTCGACAAAACATGGCAACGCAGTGATGTTTTTGGGCCTTAGTTGAGCGTGATTCATAGCATCATAGTGTTTGGCACCGTCACCACCACCGGACTTACCCGAACTACAACGTCGTCTGCTTGAGGGGAGTCGGCTCAAGATCAAGGCAGCGATTGCGGTGACGACGGCGAACAAACCTGCACCCTGCAAGCACTCGTATTGAGACTGCGTATCAGAACCTTCGCTTGCGTAAGCCCCGACCACGAGTTACCACTCTGTATACCCATACTATTGGGGTCATCGTGGTTGATAGCTCGAAACGATGCTCAGGACTGTGGCTCCCTTAGCAGCTTGTGAGAAGAAACGTTCTTTGCACTTTGATAAGTTTTGCATGCGGCACAGTCTGACAATGCACACGGTTGAGGTAGCGAGGAATAAGCGCTAGACACATAGTGCGATTCACCGTCCGATCCGGCGTGCGACGCCGCGCGCAGCGTACGACGATTCACGACACATGGTGTGAACGAGCCATCAGCGCTCATGCTCCATCCACGTACGGCACTTCAGCTTGCACACTCGGTAAACATCGTGTTCTCTTACAAAATAAAGAACCTCACGCAGTCGTGGTTCGTTGCCTAATAACATTGCTAACAAATGTACGCCTTTACAAGCGACAAACATCGCCACAACCCACCTTTATTCTCGACTCCGAGCGTAGGTCTAGGCCGACATTCTCAGTAGCGCCGCTCGCTTTCCAACGTGAGCTCATTGTCGAGCGCTTGATTGATTGATTGATTGATTGATTGATATGTAGGGTTTACCGTCCCAAAACCACCATATGATTATGAGAGACGCCATAGTGGAAGGTTCCGGAAATTTCGACAACCTCGGGTTCTTTAACGTGCACCCAAATCTGAGCACACGGGCCTGCAACATTTCCGCCTCCATCGGAAATGCAGCCGCCGCAAGTGGGATTCGAGCCCGTGACCTGTGGGTCAGCAGCCGACCCACAGGTCACGGGCTCGAACCTTAGCTACTGGACCACCGAGGCGGGGCTTGTCGAGCGCCTCTTTTTGCCAACACGATAAAAGATTGTACACTTGTATAAAATGCTTTACCCGTGCAACAAGTTTTGTCGTCGGCCTCGATCTAAAGAGCAAAGGTGGGAACAAAGCCGGCTGGTTTGCCGAGACGGCAGGTGCCACTTTTTGTTTACCTGCAGTACGGCCTTCCATCACGGCTCGATATCTCGTTGGTAGTTCGGAAAAAAACGTTGCCTTGCAAAAACAGCACACTTCAAGCATCAATTTATTCAATCATCAGTTATTTACCACCAGAAACAGTTTATCCAAAGTTTCCCATGCTGCCGACAACGATGTTATGCATAGGTACCAGTGTGATCGGGGCTATCGGAGCGGCGAAAAAAAAAGCTTGCAACGGGTGCCCACCAGTGGCACTCCTTGTCACGCTCTGCCATGGGCCGCGGCCGCCAGACCGGTGCAGTTGCCGTCAGGCTGCATTCATGAAGTTGGATGCTTCCTCGGCAGATCACTCATTTTAATTGCACAGCATACAACTGAAAGTGCGAAAGTTACTGTAATATTTTTTTTATTTTCTAGGTTTCTATATATTATTACTTTGAAGCAATATAAAGCTAGTGCTGTGTTTTTAACTTTTCTTAATGTGACGTTTTACCGACGTCACATATTAGTGCCTCTAACGGCCGATGGTCGCGCGTGGTCGCTAGCGATGCCCAACAAACTGAGATTTCTAACGGTCGTCATTAATTACAGATTGACTATTATGCCGAAATGTTTCGAAATTGGTATGTGTAATTTCAATTAAATCAGGAAAAATTGAAACCGGGTAGTTTCAATTTTTGTTTCGTGACCCCCTTAATGTTTCACCTTTTGTGTCCCTTTAACGTGGGGGGGGGGCGCTGCGATGAAACAATCACTACATACGCCAGTAGTATCAGCTCATCTAGGGGACCTGATATCGCTGGCGTATGTCTTCAGTGACAAAGCATTTGAGATGAAGAGGTTCCCACGTTGGGGTAAAGGCTTGTGCTGCAAGCAGAAGAAAAGTGTGTGTCTACCGCAATTGAGCGAAGACGCGTTCTGCAGTCGCGGCGCGTGAGAGGCAGACGTGTTACTAGCGAAGAAGTATGGTGATCGGAGTGTGAACATTTGACGACGCGAGGTTTTCCTGGAAGAGAAACTTTGGGGGCGGCGGAACGACAGCGGCGCTGGACTTTGAGTGGTTTCTGGAAGAGAATTATTCAAGTTTCATTCCAAAAACTTTGGACTGAATAAGTCTGACGAAATTTTTAGTCTCTGAGTGTGTTGGCTCAGTGCATAGTATTGCATGGGAGCGCGTGTTGTTTGCGTCGGTTGTTTTGAGTGTATCTGGTTGTATCTCGTACCCGTTGTTTTATTAGTGGCATATTGTAGCGGACTATCGCCGAGTGTGCAAATTTGTGTATTGTTTGATCTGCCATATTTGAGAATATATTTGTTTGTTTTCAACTCTCCGCTCTGACTTGTTATTTGGACAACCACCAGCGTTCTCTGGCGCGCCTAATAGGACCAAATCTAAATTGTTCGTGCTTTCATGGTGCAGTTCAGGGGGCTGATACGTCGGCCCTTATAATTAGCCCGCCGCTTCGCCCCACTCATTATCATTCACTCCGTAGATATGCTGTGGTTTTGTAGGGGATGTACATGAAACACATCTAGAGTGACGAACTTTTTAATGCTTTAAATGTACGGGATGCGACAATTGCATATAATGTGCGAACATAACGTCTAGGTATTTTTATGTGGACACTCCGGGAACTGCGCTTTAGTTAAATGATTATGCATATTGCGATGAAGGATGGCTGTACACCGTAAGTAACACCCGTGTGCTCAGATTTGGGTGCACGTTAAAGGACATCAGGTGGTCAAAATTTCGGGGACCCTCCACTAAGGTTTCTCTTATCATCATATGGTGGTTGTGGGACGTTAGACCACAATTATCAATCAAACCGCCATATTTCGAAATGTTCAGGCAAAAAGCCAAAGAACGACACGTGCGTTGAGGGCCTTTTTGCCGACGTTCACGTAACGCATTTAGGAAGCAAAGTGACGTCCGCCGCAGCAGAAGAACAACACTGAAGCAGGTTTTCTGTTGCTCACATTTGTCCATCATTAAGAATGCACTTTTATGAGAGTTGCCCAAGATAACCAAAAATATTTAGGTAGCACATTAGATTAACGAGAAAATGTTCACTGTCCGACTGCTTCGTCACAGATTGCAACTTTCTGCAAATATCGCTGTGCCGCAATCTCTTCTTTCTTCATTAGAGAAGGCCCGAGTCATACTTTTCCGAGTAATCATCGAATGTCCTTAATTCAGAGCTGAATGAATTGACGAAAAAAATTCGAATTTGTCAACGTACGAACTGAGTTTTAAGGGTGCTCGTTTTTCTTTTGCTATAGTTGTTCGTTACAGGAATATGAGAATCAACAAACAATCAAGTCAAGGAAAAGTATAGGGGACGTTTTTTTTGCCGTAATTATGACATAGAAGTAGAAAAAGTGAAAGTGGACAAAAAGACAACTTGCTACCGGCATGAGACGAAGCTGCAAATTAAGAATAACGCACCCGACACTTTATATACCTATTGAGCTACGGTGGTGGTCGTCCCCTTGTCCGCTTTATGTCTAAAAAAAGTGAGCACTTAAATTCCCCTTTTTAAGTTCATTCACTGCGAGGGTCTCATTCTGCGGCAGACTTATAAGTGACTATTGAAAGGGGAATAGGAAGAAAATAAGTGCAGTTCCGTTACTGCCTTTCTCAATGGAGGGCACCTCTATTGTTCTGCGCAGGAGATGGTGGTAAGAAGGGATTAAAAAGGCAGACTTAATTCAGGCAGTATGCGAGGGATTATTAGTCAGTGGCCAGCTCGTAAAAAAACAACGTGCTATTCGCGGCGAGATCGGGATATAGCTGGCAGAACCATCCCCTCGCATGTGTGGTCCGTGGCGCATATACAAATACACCCAGCGGCGCTTCTTTGCGTGTGGTCTGAGCCAATTTTCACCGTATAAAATGCGTTGACTACACTTTACTGTTAATCTCTACGCTCTTCTCTACTGAATCTGTGCACGACGTCTATGCTACGTTAATGTCACACGCGAGTAAAGCGCATTCTGCCTTTCATAGAAATTTTCGCCCTGGGTGACTCTCTCCACGCTTTTGCACTAAATAACGCCCTTGCTGTGTTGTTTGTACGTGCCTAGCTTGTGTTCCGCCTCCTACGCACTGCTGTAGCGTGACTGAGCTAGTTATTTGCGTATTTATCATCTGAATACTACAAAAAAAGAGAGAAAGAAAGATCGTAGAAAGACCGCATATATGTGCCGTGTTACGAAAGCCGGGTGACGCCAACACGGTCCCGAAGGCGCCACTGCTCCGATCTCCACCGACACGGTCAGCATTCGGCTTATCGTACTATATAGGGTTTATATTTGCAAACTCGAGTTTATACACAAAATACCGCTTCATGCTTTTTACTGAATCCGAGAAATCAACTTACGTGTATATATATATATATATATATATATATATATATTAACAGAACTTCATAGGCACGCTCACTCTTTAATGTGCTTTTTCACGCATATATGCGTGTCATGCATGTATTAGTCTTACGCACGACGCTTCTTTATGCATTACCTCACAACTTTCCACTTGAATAGAAGTATGCTGATCACAACCTCCCCAACAGTCCATATTTGTATCACCCAAATAAATGTTGAAGGACTCAAAGCAGCTCACCAAGAATTGAGGTTTTATCTGCGAAGCAATCCTTAGAGAACCTTAGCTACTTCGAGCCTTTCTATCGATTTATCTACCTGTCTGGCTAGCTATGTCTTTGTGTTCGCTTAGTTGCCCCATCACTCTAGTATAGGCCAAAATCGGCATATGAGGGCGCGAGCGCGTCAAAACTTGTGCCTGGTCATAAAATATAGGACGTGAAAATCATGATGTGTACGTCACGAAACTTTCAGTTATGTGTGTCACATGGCCGTATATCATGGGCTTCGGTATGCGGGTATGCACAATAAAGTTTCAATCCACCTAAAAGCAGGGGAAACAGACGTCGGTGATTTACACGCCACAACCTTTTAAAAGTGTGGCTTCGCCAGCCTTGATCTAACGACTGCAAAGAAGAACAATCAAGGTCTCAGCCAGAATCGAATGCAAGCAATTCGCGTGGGAGTCATGTATTATACAACACAAGGCACGAAAGCTCTGTATAGACGACCCGCACCGCAAATAGCCTATAACAAAAATTGTCACAGCAAAAATGTTGGTGAAACTTCTCTATATTGTAATATTACCTCATAACAACATACTTGAGTGATTACTGTACCGAAGGAACACTTCGTGTTAATTGTAAGTTTCCCCCCGCGTGCTGCCAACAGGGACGTCGCAAATAGAGGGGGGGGGGGGGCTCAGACCACCTAATTTTTCTCAGGGAGGCGGGGGGCTCGAGCCCTTTTTGCCTCTCCCGCTGGGCTGGTACGCCTATGTCCAGGTCACATTGCGGATAATGGATTCGCCGAATGAAATTTGGAGCTTTATGGAGCGCGAATGTTTACCATACAGGAAAAAAATTGAGACACTAGTATGAGACCAGCGCCCTCTGCTTTTTTCTTGTTCAAACAATTATTGCCAATATTCAGGCTAAACCTGTAGTGCACATGGTATTCATATTGTTCTGATGTTCCTGGCAATAAGCAGTGCTCCATCTACGGTCCTCCGTCGATTCCGACTTACCTATCACACTCTGCTCCAGCGAGATCCCGCGCAGCGCTAGCCAGTGAGCCGAAGTTACTTCGAGTTGTGTCCCAGACTGCAAATGAGGCTTTCATCTTGTAGTAAGAAAGTTGGTTGCTCAGCAGACTGTAGTTATTGTGAATGCCTCCAGACGAGTGACGAAAAAGCTTTGTACCGGGCCAAGCGCTTCGGACCCAAAGTATGAAGCTTCGTATGTTGTCGCAGCCTATGACGTATTCAAACAAGCGCTCCGATTTTTTTTTTTTTACAAATACTGCTGTCTCAGTTTTTGAGACATTGCAGGAGTGGAATACAAATGTTCAAACAGTAAAACAAATTAACAGAATACATGACTACGCAACTCTTTTTCGAATTGCAGAGCATCGAGTCTGCGCAGAGACCCATCAAGCTCATTCCATAGATCCACGGTCCACGGAAAAAAGGAAAACTTAAAGCAGTCGAGACTAGCTCTAAAGGGCGTAATGTTTAAGGAATCAAATCGTCGGGTACGGCGCGCAGAAGCTGCAACAAAAGAAATGGGCGCTAGAACACCCAAGCCTGTGTGAACAGTCTTATGCAGGAGGATGATACGATCACAAGTGCGCCGATGTTCTAGAGACTGCAGTGATAAAACATGCGCATGCGAAGTAGGCGAGAACCGCTGGTCATAGCGACGAAAAATAAACCTTATTGCTTTCTTCTGAACAGATTCTAACATAGCTATGTCATGTTTGTGGTGAGGCGACCAAACAACCGACGCATATTCAAGTATGGGCCTGACCAAGGTCTTGTACGCTGTCAATTTGCATTCTTTTGTCGAGTTGTTTAAAGTGCGTCGGAGATACCAAAGTTTTCGAAGAGCCTTGTTGCAGATTGTTTCGACGTGCGTGCGCCATTTTAAGTTTGTTGTCAGAGTTACACCTAGGTATTTAAACTCCGTGACACGAGCTAGACTGACACCATTATTAGTGTATGCAAAACTAAGAGGCTGTTTCTTATTTGAAAAGGTCATGGCTACAGTTTTTTTGAAATTAATTGACATTTGCCAGTTTTCACTCCAATTACAAAACAATGAAAAAACACTGTTCAGCGCTTCCTGATCTTCAACACTAGAGATGGTGTTATAGATAACGCAGTCATCTGCATACATTCTTAGTTTAATTTGTGTGTCACCGATAATTTCTGCTACGTCATTTATGTAGATAATAAACAAGAGCGGCCCAAGCACCGAACATTGGGGCACCCCTGAAGTGATTTGTACTTCAGACGATTTCACATGGTTAAACGTAACAAATTGTGTGCGTGACCGCAAGTAATCTGCTATCCAGTCAACTAGCTTATTGTCACCAAAAATGTGCGAAGTTTAACTAAAAGTTTAGCATGGCAAACCAAGTCAAAGGCCTTTGAATAATCAATAAATATGGCGTCAATCTGTCCTCGGTCGTTAAGAGAAGAAGCGACGTCGTGCGTAAATTCAAGCAACTGTGTAACAGTAGAATAGCAAGCACGAAAGCCGTGCTGTGATTGGGAAAGTATATTGTGTGCATTTAGGTATTCTACAATATATTTATGAATGATATGCTCCAAAAGTTTAGAGCTGGTAGAAAGTAAAGATATTGGCCTGTAATTTGGTATTAATTGCTTGTTTCCGGACTTAAATACAGGCACGACGTTTGCTAATTTCCACAGCTGGGGAACTGTTGCAGAGATTATTGATTTTGTAAATATTACAGTAAGATAATTAGCACACCACTCTGAGTATCTTTTTAGAAAGACATTGTGAATACCGTCTGGACCAGAGCTTTTCGTTACATCAAGATTTAATATAAGGTTATGTACTCCAGAGGAGCTTACTTCAAGATCAGGAAGAGCAGACAGATTGCTGCATGCAGAAAACGAAGGCTTGATGCCGTTATCAGTGGAAAAAACAGATTTGAAATAATTATTAAAGGCATTTGCTATAGCTTCGGGATTTGAGCAGGATTGGTCATTAACAATAAATGATGAAGGTATAGACGATGCAGGACTAATCGATCTCCAGAACCTGGATGGATTTTTTTTCATAAATCTAGCCAAAGTATTGCTGAAGTAGTAGTTTTTAGCCTCTTTCATTTTAGTGCCTAATTTACTTTTCAATGTATTAAATGAAGAAACATTGTCGTTACACCTGGAATGACGATTCTTACGTAAACGCTTTACGCGACGAGTGAGTTGAATGATTTCTCTATTATACCATGGGTGTCTTGGGTTCCGTTTAATATACTTTTGAGGCACGTACTTTGATTGGCATTCACGCACAATGTCACAAAACTTAAGGAGCAGCGTATCTACATTGCAAAATTCGCTGCAATATACAAATTCATCATAAGATGAAGCTAAAGTGTCCAATACGGAAGTATCATCAGCGTTAGAAAAGTTCAAAACAGATTTTATCTCAGGTCTTTGAGGCGGACACACTAAGTTCAAAGCAACTTCGACAGCTTTATGGTCAGATAACCCATCGATGACTTCGCATTTTACACCGTGCGATAAGAGTTGCTGGTTTACAAATACAAGGTCCAATATTGCGTCCTTGCGTGTTTCGGTATCTACAACTTGAGTTAACCCAAAAGAAACCGCCAGATCGATCAGGGAAGCGCAAAGTGTCCTGTCACGCCCTGTTGGGATAAGTAAGTTCCAGTTAACGTGCGGGAGATTGAAATCTCCAGCCAAAAGTAACCTACAATCGTACAACTTGTTACTGACAAGGTAATCATTAATAGCAGGGACAATATCATCGGAGTTAGGAGGACGGTAGAGGACACCAATAACTATTACGATACCTTTAATGTATATTTTGCACCAAATAGTTTCTGTACCCGGAAGGTCAGGTAATAAAGAAAATTCAAGATTAGATTTAATTAAACTGCCACACCGCCTCCACGGCCGGCACGCCTGTCTTTCCGAAGAAGCGCATAACCAGTAGGCGAAATTTCGCTGTCAATAACAGTATCATTTAGCCAGGTCTCAGTAAGGCAGACAATTGATGGGCTGTGGCATTCCACTAAACAGTTCAGAGCTTCAATTTTGTTTAGTATACTCCTCGCATTTATGTTGAGGACAATTATATTCCGATCACAACGTCAATCAGCCTTCGCGAAAACAGAAGCGGATGAAGCTGAGTTTATACCAAGCGCTTGCGCAGAAGCCGATTTCGCAGAGTCGGACCCCGCTGAAAGCGAGTGCGTAGAAACCTTGATAATGGATTTTTTATCAGTGTCCCACGTGTAACGAACACCGTCAATTGTGAGGGTGTCGTGTTTAAGCTTCACTTTCCTAGCATTCTTGCGCATATTTTGCGAATTCTGCCACAGCATTTTACGTGCCAGTCGAACCCGAGCAGAGTAGTCCTCATTTATATAAACTTTAGTTCCTTTAAGTTTTCGGGCGTTGCTCATGATGGCAATCTTTGACCTGAAGTCCATCAGTTTAATGATTACCGGCCGAGGTTTATCTCTTCTTACTGCTCCAAGCCTGTGGCAACGCTCTATGTCGTCACAATTTACACCGAGTTTAACTGATAGCAGATCCAATACAGACTCAAGCAAATGGTTAGTCGTCTCGGATGGTGTCTCATGCAAACCATGAATTATCAGGTTGTTTTTACGGAGTCTGTTTTCTAGCTCATCGTTCTGACGGTCAAGCTTACCAACTAGTTTTTGAAGCGTACCAACGGTCTGCTCCAGTTCACTTACACGTGGTATGATGTTTGACACAGACGCCGCCATTGCCTCAACATTCATTAGACGACTTTCAAACGATGCAACTGTTTCAGATAGGCTAGCTAATTCCTGGCTGATACGGGCTTGTCCAGACAGTAGTTGCGACAACATTTCATCAACTTTGGGACCGGGATTGGTCTCTATGTCGCCACAAAGTAACAGTAATGATACTCTTAAGCAATGCACCAGATGTGTCACAACGGCAGTAAAGTTCAGAGGGTCCGGTAGCAGCAGCAAACAGCGGTTATCACTTCTGTAGCATTTGTAATTGTATGTTACCTGCAAGATGAAACAGACGTGCTTGAAACGGCAGTTCGCCATGCCGCCACCGGACCCACTGAAGTGATGGTTCCACATTGCCGCTCTTATATCCTTGGGCATCCTCGCTGCCAGCGCCGCCACTGTACCATGCCGTGAACAGTACAGATGGTTGATCGAAATCACGTCAACAGGCGGAAAATCCTGCACACGATCAGCAGCAGCAGATTCCCGCCCCGTCGAAGATTGCACATGGCCGTCAGTACGATCGCCGCTGAATCGTGGTAGGAGCCTGCGCAGTGTGTCGCTTGAAGGGCCATGCATCAGAACATCCGGACAGCCGGCGATAACGGCAATCTGCAAGATGAAACAGACGTGCTTGAAACGGCAGTTCGCCATGCCGCCACCGGACCCACTCATGGTCTTCGTCATGAAGCCACTCAATGGGTCTTCGTCATGAAGGTCAACCTCACACATAGTTCCGATGAGCTACTGCTTGTCCAAATTGAGTCAGATTGATTGTACGGGTACTCGAAAGACAGCAATATCAGTAGACACTTCTTGGGTAGGCTGGTGGTACCGACATAGCCGGAAAGCACGGACGACACGCTGTGTTTGCAAGTAGTGGGGTCAACGTGCACCTTGAAAGATGTCATGTTTTTCAGCGAGCACAGTTCATGCAGGTGCTTTTCAACAAGTGAAGAATCGGCAACGCCGTGAGCATTTGAGACGAGAACGCTGCGGAAAGACTTGTACTTCACAAGGTTGAAAGCGGACTGATAGCAGGATGCCCCCAAGTGCGGTCTAAATACAACTTCTGCTTCGGCATCGCTCACTCGAATAGGATCGCACACTTCCCGCATAACGACGGTGACCCCCGTATCTCTGATCACGAGCAACGTACGTACACTGTGTTTCTTTGAGAGCGCGTGGAAGAACACCGTCCTCTGTGGCGACGTGCCGATAAGAAACGCAGCGCAGGTTCTCGCAGCATCTCGTTTCGGATCAAAGCCGTCAACCAGGCGTCCGAGGCATGAATAGCCATGTCGTAATAAAGACTTCTAGGAACAATGAGAGTGCTGCGCTGAAGACCATAGTTCAGCTTGAAGGTGTCTCACAGCTTGATTGTTTCCACGGACTCCTTGCCGTGGAGGGTGACGCACAAAAGTTGCTAGTACAGATTGAGCCTTCCCATCGCAATGCCAACGTATGTCACGCAGGTCTGCGTTTGGAAGAGTAGATGAAACAGCCTAACCACATGGTGCAACGTAAACAGCGAATGGTCAATGACGTAATGGTTCTTCACAATGATTAACGTCCTACCGGTACGCGTTCGCGGGCTCGGGCTGAGCTTATCTTGGCCTGGCAAAGCTCCTTGTTCCACACTTAAGACAGCTGCTGAATGATGTGGCTGCTCGTGGTGTGGTCGCAGTGTAAGGCCAGGCGTGATGTATTGTTTGGCGCAAGTAGTTGTCCGTGATTTCCTTCATGTCAGCCAAGCTGAAAACTCGTAATCTCGACGACTCTTTAAGAGTACCCTTCGTCGAAAGCGCCATTTCTTTATCACTCTTCGCTCAAAGATCTGCAAAAAAGACAAGGTGAATAGTTCATAACATAACACAGCGTACCATGACATAAGAAAAGATACCAAAACGTTACAAATGCTTCGAACGTGACTTGGAACAAGCATACGGAAAATTCTCGTGGTTGGGCTGAACGTAAGCTTTGTCTTCTGTGGCAAAAGATGATAGATGCTCTGCCTGAGTGAAAGCTGAGAGCTTACAAAGCAATAGGAAGCCCAACTCTAGAATATGTTAGTAATATAGTATTTTCACACATTTCGCACATTGTCGATGAGCTAGTTGATGAACATCACACATAATTTCAACTTTACACTTGCACGCCCTCCCCCTGAGGGCCACCACGTATGATTCAGCTGTACGTGGTTTGCCTTATGACATGAGAATTCATACCTTCAAATTTTACTTTGTACCTTGATCAATTACCACTGGAACTTGCTCGATGCCACTGTATTTGTTAACCCTGCTTCGGGGGAAAATTTTCGACGTTGTCTGAAGTGACATATGTATAAAGTCAAGTATTTTTATTGTATTTTCTGTTCAACCGCCCCTGAAACAGCTCGGGGAGGGGGGGGGATGGTAGGATTGCAAATAATAAAGAAATACATACGGCTTTGAAAAGAGAGTAATATTTTGGAACACAGTGTGTATCTTGGTGACGCACTGTGCGGCACACATATACGACATTCAGTATTGCCCCTCTCCCCATAATAAAGGAGGCCTTGCAGGAGGCGAAGGAAGGTTCGGCCTCGTATGGCACTAAGCGAAAAATGCAGCCAAGTCTAACGAATAAGAAAGCGGCATACTTCAAGATGGAGGGCACTACACAACAGAAACAAAACAGATATCTTTGAGGAAATTGTTAGCGAGCTATCAGAAAAAATAAATATAAAGTGCTTCGGCTCCTCTCAATAAGCATGAACTAAATGGAAAAGGTAGTACAAGCCCAACTCTATGAAAGCCTCACGCCAAGCTTTAATGAAATACGATGTGATTAAAACAAAAAGCGGCTACCAAATGTCTCCTGCTCCACAAGCAAATGAACTAAACACAATCAGCCTAGCCCTTTCGGCCCCGGTCTCGTTAATTGACGACACCGCACTAAATTTCTCCTAGAATCTTCAACATGAAACCAAACCAAATAATTCTTGGAGAAATATTTTTTCAACTATCCATATTGCCTTCGCCACCACCATTGTTTCATTTTTGTGGCGCTTTTTGAGCCGTAAAGAACAAGCTTGACCAATGTGATGAATGACGCTTAGGTGAGCAAGCAGAGGCAGGAAAGCGGCGTTTCTAGGATGAATTCTCGAAGTTTTTATAAGAGCTTTCACACAGTCAAACATTACGCTGGTTCAGATTTTGTGTTCTCTAGCGCATAGCAGGAATAAGCTTGCCCCATTTGTAATTTCATGACTACAGAGACATGATGACATAACTAATGTGTAAATGCATAAATACCTACACACCTAAATAAATTTTTCTCGTCTTCTGAGGTTATAACTATTGGTAAGACACGTCCAAAACGTATATGACAAACATTCAAATTCCATAGCTGATGGAGCTTGGGGACACACGACCTATTTTATAACGCCCGTCAACCGAGGACGCGATTTCCATTTCTCCTCTTCTTGCATGATGTCTAGAAACAAAAAAAATCTGAAAAGTCTGAAACTGTGAAAGTGTTTCTACCGCAGCTTCTGGTAGAAAACACCGTTAATGAGGCAACATAGAAAAGAAAATCTAAAAAGTTACACATTATCATTTTTCTAGAGACCATATGCCACTCCATACTGACAGGCTACTGAACCCACCGGCCATGACTCGCAGGCAGAGATTGAGATATTATCGCATCCGAGCAGGTCGGAAAGCGCCTAATCGCCTGTAAATTGGCACGAAGGTTGTGGACATTACTCAAACTATTGGCGAAATCACCCACGCAACCACGATAAAACAACACAAACGCGTATGTAATGAAAAAGCCGCGTTGTAGGCCCGTGTGCTCAGATTTGGGTGCACGTTAAAGAACCCCAGGTGGTCGAAATTTCCGGAGCCCTCCACTACGGCGTCTCTCATAATCATATGGTGGTTTTGGGACGTTAAACCCCACATATCTATCTATGAAAAAGCCGCAAAATACAGCAGAAAACAAAGTTTCGGCAGGACAGGCGATATGGCAGGCAAAGGTAGGCGTGTCATAGGAGGTGACAATTACGCAACCAACCAGCAATGGGCCTACCCTTACTCCTCGAAAAATAGGAGAGACCTCATTCAGATCACAGAACCGGTGGAACTGGCGAAGCTGGATGAACCGTCATCGAAAACGATGGTTTGCGCGGTTTTCAATTGAGACACCAGACCACACCTCAACCTCAGCGAAAATGTGGGGCAGCTTACATAGAAGATTATATTCGTGGATCTCAGTAGTGACCACATATTCGTCAGCTTGAAAAACAGGGTTCTACTGCCAAAGGTAGCACAGACGAGTTCGCAAGAAAACAGAGACACTGAAGAAGGAAAACCCATCGCGAACACAGAGAAACTGAATGAAGAACTACCATAAGACGTCGGAAAGGCCATTAGTTATGTAAGATGGGGCAGCTGAGGTAGACAGGAGACAGGTGTAGACAGGAGATTGGTGCGCTTGAAGCAACTCGAAAAATCAATTTCATTGCGGCTACGAGAACAACAAGAGGATGTAACACTGAGAAAAAAATTCACATGGCTAAGGGAGCAAACATAAGACTACTACATGGAGCTTTGAAACCAGGAATGGTACAAGCTGTGTGGCTCCACTGACAACAACATTAACACAAGCAAAACATGGATGATGCTCTGACACCTACATGATCTAGGCAAAAAGTAGGCGGCATTGTGAGAAGAGATGATGACCTTACTGAAGCAGAAAAAAAGGGGTTGAATAATGTCCAAGCTATCAAAAGTACAGAGGGCGGGAGCTCCACTTTCAGAAATTCTGGGGAGGGGCGTACTGTGCAGTGTGCGCCTGATACTCCCAGAGTAAAATTGTTGGTATAGATCATTGAGAGGCAAAAGATGAAAGAGCAGAAGAAGATGAACGTCAAAAATTGTCACGTCCTTTTTTGTGGCATTTTTTTCAGTGAATCACTACAAGCCGGAAACCAGCCTTTTAGTGAAGCGTGGTGCAGCTCAACCAACGTCTTTGGAAAAGCGTGCCGCAACCCAGAGTACCCTATCCCTCTTATTATTATTATTATTATTATTATTATTATTATTATTATTATTATTATTATTATTATACAAGGTCGTTCTAATTTCCTTACGGCATGTAGAGAAGAGTGTCTCAGGTCGACTAACGCTGTCTGCAATTGGATGACGAGGATGATGGCCTAAAAGCATGGGTTAACTGTTGCTTTCTTTTTAGTGGAACAGTGCAGATTAAAGGAATATCACCTCGCAGTTGTTTTCTAAGTGTTAGTTAACGATCTGATCCAGGCACGTAGGAAGTTCAGCGTTTCGCGCTACTTGGGATTCCCCTTACTGATCGTTTGCAGACACCTTGAATAAAGAGAGGTGAATTTCTAAACTTCCTATTCTATTACAAAAGGTTCCCAACATCCAGCATGCCATCTATGCAGATGACATTACAATGTGGGCAACCAAAGGAGCAGACGGAACCATTCAGGACGCCCTACAGGAAGCTGTGCCTGTGGTACAAGGCTATGCTGCTGCCGGCAGCCTTGCGTGCTCAGTGGAAAAGTCGGAGTTATTATTAGTATACAAGCGGCGCCGCAAAAACCGCTGATTCTCCTGACATTTCACTGTTTATTGATGGCCGTCCTATTCCTCTAGTACCTCGAATTTGCATTTTAGGCCTCTACCTTCAGTCCGACGGCGAGGCCTCGTACACTACATATATTTTGGCTCAGCAGATAACACAAATTACACATATGATCCAACGCTTCACCAATCGCAGGAGAGGCCTCTGTGAGAAGAATGTCCCCTGCTTAGTGCAAGCACACAGTTAGTCGGCTCACCTATCATCTTCCCTTTCACATTCTCACGCTAGCTCAAATGAAAAAGATGGACATCCTTCTACGGACAGCTGTGAAGACGGCTCTCGGCTTGCCTCCACACGCATCTACACAACGCCTCCTTCAACTAGGTGTTCACAACACCGTAACCGACCAAACTCATCAAGACCCAGCACAACAGTCAGCTACAACAGCTCACAAAGACCCGTCAGAGCTGTGCCATCCTGTCTCGTCTTGGCTACCCGATTCCCAAAAAACTCGCACAGGTACCGCGACATAAACTTGCTTCTTCTGTCCGCGCAATCATCAAAGTGCCTCCTATTTCACGCAATATGAATTCCTCCTGCCACACCAGTCGTGGACGTGCCCGAGTTCAATCTATGACACGCGTCTTTGGTGATGGTACCATACTTACACTGATGCAGAATGCTACCCAGAGAAATGAGCCATGTGTTTAGCCGTGATAGACACAGACGCCCTTGTGGCGTCTGCCACACTTCGCAGTACAGACAGTGGTTTGGCAGAGGAGGGAGCTGTCGCTCTGGCAATTGTTCACGCTATGACACTGTCACATGACTCCCCTATCACTATTGTAACAGATTCACAAGCTGCTTGCCGTGCTTTCGCTCAAGGACTTGTGGCTGCACATATACAAAATATTCTCTCTTCTGTATGACTGTCCGCATTACTGGACTTCAGTAACCGCATTACTGGACTCCTTCATTACTGAACTCTAGTTACAGTCTGGACTCCTGGACACGCCTCTCTCCGTGCTAATGAACGCGTTCATGCGGTTGCCCTAGAGCTGAGCGGCCAGGCACCATTGGAAGAGCTGTCCAATCCAGACGACGCATCGACAGAGCCACTGAAATACAACGCTACGCTGGAGTACTACCGACAGAGCCGTTATACGTATCCTCCCCTCATCCTTCACTTAACAAAGCTGTCGCTTGGCGGCAACTACAGACCAATTCATTTCTTTACCTCTATATCGCTTTCATCCGACTCTCTACCCTCCTACTACCCCTTCTGGGGATCCGAACCGACAGTGTACCACTCCACGTGGGAATGCTCTGGCCCACAGGGCGTTCCTCCTATTCCCAACCCCACCCCTTCCTCATGGGAGTCTGCATTGCTCAGCTCATGCCAGCAAAAACAGTAGCAGCTAGTATAGTGGGCTCGCAGGGTCGCGCAAGGCAACAGAGCCCTGAACTGAGCCCCACCTAAGGAAGACTCAGTGTGCATTTGTTAATAATAAAAGTTTAGTCTCTCTCTCTCTCTCCTCAACAAAACAGTTTTTCAAAAGCAAAAGTTGAAGTTACATTGAGTTCAGGTCAAAACAGAAGATTGCCAGTGGTGACTGATTTTCGGCTTGCACTTCCCCCGCTCACACATGCGCATCGTCTTAAAAGGTCGTGATACAGCAAGTTAACTGGCCCTTCGCCCCAGGCAAAGTCAGACTGAGATCTCTTCTCGCTGGTGTCATTTTGAAGTCACAGGTTCGCGCCACCAAGGGGTCTCTTAGTCGGCGATCAGGATTCCTATTATAAAACGATGCCACGTGGCACTTACGCGCCTGTCCACCTTCAGCGAAACAAGCATTCTCACCTCGCTCAACACTTCACATGAAACTGGGCCGGTGCGGCGAAATTCCTCGCAAAACCGTGCATTGCCTCAGAGGGTCGCTCCTAATATTTGCCTTTTGCACTGCGTAAGCTGTGGCCTACGTCTCTATTATCACCCCGAAGTCGCAAACGATGCGCGCCTCCGGATAGGCTTTTTGTACATAGCCAGATCCCTGCCGATGCACACACATGACGGCACGACCGTACATCCTTCAAAATATCGTTCTTCTGCGCCAACCAAGTGAAATTGATGCAGCAGCGTGGTAATGGGTACGATGAAACCAACAAGCAAATAAAGCACACCTTCTACGTGCTTCACACTGACTTATTCGCGTGAGAGTTCGGCTCAGGGAAGTTAATTGTGTGCTTTAAAACGAACGACTTTAGTGTATAGATCGGCGTCCTTGTCTGTGGTTTTGGATAAGAAACTACAGTGCCTTCGTCAATTTTGTGGAGAATTCTGACACCGCTGCTAACCAAAACATAATGTTTTAAGGAATAACGATCAACCTTTCCCCACTATGATGCATAGTATAGACCCGTAGCGAGTAGTAGAAATCGCCACATCCTTCGGGCGTACCCGTTTACGATCGACCGTCATGACCATACACAGCAACAAGCCATAATTCTAAGGTCGAAAACATAGAAGGCAATCGTTCTTCGTCTTCGACATTAGAACGCAACAGACCTTGAAGACATCGCATGGCGGCACCTACGCGATGACGTCACTGATGGGTTGCGGGGGTATGTCGTCTGCTAGAACACAACGTTTCCTGCGCTTCTGTTACCACACGTTTTTGTTGTGTGATCTGCTCATGCTTACCACTTTGTTATCAAGCTCATTTTATGACCTAATAATCCGGGCAAGAAAACCTCAAGTATGTGTTCCCGGTGGCACCCAGTTGTAGCAGGCTACAATTGTCCCCCTAAGCCGGTGCAGCTCGCGTCACAGAGGACGATGCACGTGCAGTCGAAAAGCTAAGCAGCTCACGTTATGGCATACTTTCCCAACGAGAACTTTTACGGTTTGTTAAAATGAGCAAGTGTGCTTGTAACGAGGGGAGAAACGTGCCAAGCCACTGAACCGTAATACCTCCTCCGCGCCTGGTGCTGATGCCCAACTGCAACGAACACGTGAGAATGGTGAGTGGAGTTGATCGCCACGCACGATTGCAAGTGCTGCGGGCATCTGAAAAAGAAAGGGCCAATTTCGCCTCGACTGCTCAACACGATGTTCTCGTTTTCATTGACGATTGCAACCATTTGATTTTTTATTGCTAGTAATTCACTTTCCGCCTTGGCTTACACTTATCGGCAACACGTTTATGTTGCTTTTCAACGCTTTTGACAAGATTGTAAGCATGTGACAAAATGTTTCGAAAGAACTCACCCGTAAAGATAATTTAGACGCAGGTGCTCTTGTTTCTACTTATTTCATTATTTACAGGACCTTCACTTTCCGAGGATCAATAAATTTATTTACAAACGCGCACCACAAGCTCCCGGTAGCGCCCGTGAGCGTACGTCCGTTTTTACCGCATATCTTATCTTTTAAGTGTGAATACACTTTATAAGCGACCCCAAACCATCCACCGCCATCGGTGGCGTCCGCAGTCTTCTCTCTATCTTTAAAAGAAAGAGGACTTGGCGGCAGCAGCGCGACGCTCAACCGAATAAGCCACGGACGCGACGCTGATATCGGTGTCAGTAACGCGCCTTATACCCCCTCCCCTTTCGCTCGCTCCTCCGCTCTCCTCGCTCGCTGTAGCTGCGCGCGTACCCCTCTCTCTCGCGCGCTCGCCATCTCTCTCAGTCTCCTGTCAAGAGCGGGTCGTGCCATAGATGTCCCGGAGGCAACGCTACCATCAACAACGAATGCAGTACAACCGAATGCCAGCACTGCACCCGTCGTTGGAGGTGACGGTACCGCGGTGGTTTCGCCGACGTTGGAAGACAAGGCGGCGCTGCGAAGGGCTCGTAAGACCGAACGTAAGCGGGCGAAGAGTGCAGCGGACTCCGAACTGCGTGCTCGCGAGGCCGAGTGCAAGCGGGCGAAGCGTGCAGCGGATGCCGAACTGTGCGCTCGCGAGGCCGAGGACAAGCGGGCGAAGCGTGCAGAGGATGCCGAGCTTAGCGCTCGCGAGGCTGAGGACAAGCGGGTGAAGCGTGCAGCGGATGGTGAATTGCGCGCTTGCGAGGCCGAGATGAGGCGTCAGCATCGAGCCGCGAACGCGGCCAAAGACGCAGAACGACAACGCAAGCGTCAGGAGGAGATGGGCGATGAAGGCCGGCGTCAAGACGCCGCTCGCAATCGTCAACGGCGACTGGACGTTCCCGAAGCCGTTCGAGCAGGTGAACGTGCCGCGCGGGAGAGGGTGCGAGCCCTGGAATTTGCTCGTCCGGACGCGTCGTGAAGTGTAAAGAAATAATACTTCGTATATAATGCATGTGTGTACAAATGCTTCATGACAAACAACACTTAAATTCATTATTTACACTTTGATCATCATCATCAGTAATAAAACTCCCAAGCATTTCCCCAAGGGTGAACATGGTTAAGTGCGAATGCACGGGGTGATGCTATGAGGGGGAGTAAAGTAAAAATCCGCTGGCATTCGCCAGTGAGTTAACGTAAACTCCCCCGTGGGATCAAATTGCGATTCCCAGGAACCATTACATCATAAAGGCACCATAGTGTGAATAATAAATATAATAGTCCGAATTAATAAATACTCCTCATAGCATCACCCCGTGCATTCGCACTTATCATGTTCACCCTCGGGGAAATACTTGGGAATACCTTTTCCGTCACGGCGTTCACAATACCACTTTAGAGAACGGAAACTGTACATTTAGTTTGTTGTATCCAAATAACACGTAAACAAGCAGCGGCGGCGTACGGAAGTGCAGTACTGCAAACACGGCGGCCTCGATCAAAAGCGCGTGTCAGTGTTCCTCCGGACGTCTCATTCGTACGGAGGAGGCGTAATTGCAAAACGGGGCGTGGCTGCTACGTTCGCCACATGGCGGCGCGTGCCTACTACCCCTCCTTTCTTTTGCTATCTATGCAGGATGGTTTGTGGTGCTTGAGGATGTCGTTTTATCGAAACTGCGGACCACTGGTCAGCTGTGCACCTTATCTTTCCTCGCCCCCAACCACCTCAAATAAAACAAACAGAAGATTGATTGATATGTGGGGTTTAACGTCCCAAAACCACCATATACACAAACAAACAGAAGAATTGATGGTGGTTGGCGCTATAGTATTTCTTTCTCTTCATGCCCCAGCTGCTGTCGTTATGATAGTGACCAAAGCGAACACATTCGTGAGCCAGGTTTCAAGAAACTTTTGGTGCCCTCCTGGGCAGCACACGAGTAGACAGTACACAGGAGAGCGAACTCAACCCACCGATTTATTAAAAGTTTTTGTTGAGCACTTCCACAAGAGGAAAATCATTCGAATGATAGCTGAGCTGCATCGTGGATGTTGACAGAGAAACCTTGAGGTACTGAGGCCTTCAATGCGCAAGCTTACCTGCTTTACTCGCAGACAATATTTTTCGGCAATGAAGGAAAAGCTACGGGAGTGGAGCTTTCTGCAAATGTGCTCCTACGCGAAGCAGTCTGGTTTGACACGCCTCTCATAACTCTGCGGAAAGTGATGGCGGAGCGCAACCAGCGTTACTTTGCATGCAGACACAGACGTCACTAAGAGTTTGAGTATACGTAGAAAGCAGGTTTTTTTCACGCGTGGAAAAACGCAGTGACGCAAAACATGGACAAAAAACGCGCAAACGAACACACGCGCACACAGAAAGACGAGCGCGCTCAGATACACACACATTCGCACACACTCACTCCCGAAAAAGTGCACACAGATACACGTTCGCACGTCTGCTGACCCGCAGGTCGCGGGTTCGAATCCCGGCTGCAGCGGCTGCATTTCCGACGGAGGCGGAAATGTTGTAGGCCCGTGTGCTCAGATTCGGGTGCACGTTAAAGAACCCCAGGTGGTCGAAATTTCCGGAGCCCTCCACTACGGCGTCTCTCATAATCATATGGTGGTTTTGGGACGTTAAACCCCACATATCAATCAATCAATACGTTCGCACGCACAAAAGAACAAATACGCGTGAGCGTGTGCACTCGCCCACACACACACAAGCACGCGCACAAAGACCGACGAGCATGCGCGCACATGCATGCAAAATCGCACACACAAACGTAAGAGCACACGCACACATCCGCACGCACTCGTGCACAAAAGAACGCACACACATGCGCACACTCGACCACTCACACATGTGCGCCCACAGAGGCAGACGAGCGCACGCTCTCACATACGCACACATTCGCTCACGCTCATGCACGGAAGAACACACACACAATCGCATCCCCAATCGCCAGCACGAATCCTTCGCTTCTCGGCGGAGAGCTACACTTTACTATAAGGAAGGCCGAAGTGCAAACATCATCTTCATTGCATCCACCTCGAATTTTCGCTCATGGCAAACGCAGCTTTTCCGCTCACACACAAATGCCAACGACATAATTTCGGCGACACAAGATCTTTAATGATGTCCGAGTTCAAAACAAGATTCACCTAAGTGAAGGAAAGTACTTTGGTAATGGAGTGACCGATCCTTGCCACCCTATAAATTGCAGGCGACTTGCATCACCCATCATTTTCACGTTCATAGCATCCAACATGCGGCCTGCGCTCAATCACATGCGCAACACTGTCGTACCGTGGGAAGTTAGATATTCCAAGTGCCGTGCCCACAACAAAGTTTCGCCGATCATCGTGCTGGTGAAAACGACTGTAGTATTACCAGCACTACGTTTTAGTTTACCAACAATGTGATGCTGTGACGACAGAGCTGGACTGCGTAGCTTAGATATATATGCCGGGTCGACAACGAGAAAATGCATTCCTTGCAGAACAAGGCCGCCTAAATTGACACGCACCGATTCAGATGGCAGTGGGAGAAACGATCGCTAAAACAAAGAATTAAGAACGCGGCAGATCACATAGTAAGTCAGCTTAATACACGTGTCTTGGAGGCGAAAATTGCGAACAAGCTGCGCCACACGCAGGAGCCTCACGTTGCTTGGCTTTGTCTCGATCATAACATGCTACAAAGAACAACATTCACTGTGTCAAGTGCAATTATGAATACATATTAGCGTTTTTTATTCCAGTCACCACGTGAACGACGTCCAACGTGCATTTCTCCAAGCATGTTTACGGCGCGGCACCCTCGGCGCCGTCCGCAAGGGAGTAGGAGAACCGGTCGGAGAAACACCACCACGCGCACCTGATCCAGGTGGC
The DNA here is from genome assembly GCA_013436015.1 of Rhipicephalus annulatus. Taxonomy (NCBI): domain Eukaryota; kingdom Metazoa; phylum Arthropoda; class Arachnida; order Ixodida; family Ixodidae; genus Rhipicephalus; species Rhipicephalus annulatus. The sequence continues at coordinate 290,338 of WOVY01011625.1, read as the reverse complement.
CGTGCCGCAAAGCGTGATGACGCTGCTTGTACTATCATCATCATAAACAGACGCATTTTTTACTGCAGGTACGGTGACTCACTGCTGGTTTGCGTAGTTGGCTGCCTGTGGTACTTTGTGTTTTTTTGTTTTTCTCGTTGCTGAATCGCGATTCGCATGTCTAATTATTCCCAGGAAATCTAACTGGCCTCGGCTGTCAAAAACAACGTCAATCAAGTAAGGTCTGCATCGTTTCTTGCGAGTGTTCAAGCCTGTACAGTCAATGTATACGCTCAAGGCTGAAGATAACAAGTCACTCATACACATCGAAATTTTTCAACCCATGTGTAAACACTTTTGAAAGTTAAGAAGCATATTCATTTAACTGAACATCGAGATCACTGAATAAACGTCGCTCTCATTGTGCAGCAGCATTCGACTTAATAACCAGGCTTCAGGACAAGTGTCTGATTCTTCCGTCAGATGCAGCACTTGCCAAGTAGCGTATTAAAGTGAAGTAAATGCATGATGTGGAATCGGGAACCAAACTTTCACAATGCAGACAGATAGCTCGAACAGTGAGAGCAATGTAGTTTTGCTAAATTTGTTACCTGAAGAATCGCGGATGCACACAGTTCTCAATACATATCGCTTTGCAATGCTACGTTGTGTGCTCTATAATTGCCACGTCTTTTCGACAAGGTAGGCAAGAGTTTTTCATTATCAGCCGTTAGACCATATCATAGGTGATATGTATTTAGGTGATGGGCATGAAGATATGACAGATTTGTTACGTTTGTCATTAGAGTTAAGTTACACAGTTGTTGCAGCTACAATTTTTTGTCGCATGTAATCGCCGATCTGCTGAGTATGCAGTGATCATGTATGGTGGAGGAACAGTTTCGTGAAGTGGTTGCTTGCAGATTGAAGGCCCAATACTAAGAAAATACGCATTAGGCATGCATTGTACATTTTGTTGTTTGTACATATTTGTTGGTGCTCATACAGTACACTAAACAAGTATACTCACCTATGAGCACAATCTATATATTGGCATACACATGTCGATAGAAACTAAGCACTCTCTTAGAAGCAAGCACTCCTAAAACCAATTGGTGGCACATGATCCTAATCTGTCCAATTGCTAGATGAATAAATGACACATATATTACGTACTTGTTATTGTGATCACTTTTTCAGTATACCTATGCTGGAAAGCTGAAGTTGTTTTCTCCCTGGTACTTTTAGAGTGATTGCAAATACGTACTATCTTGCAGTGTAGCTGTGAGTCAAGATCATGTACGTTTCGACCTCCTCTGTGATTTCCTAGATTTGTTTCACGACGGTTGTTCACAGAATTTCACTTCGTAGTGGTAGACACTACAGCTATGACAAGTTATTTAAAACATAAATTGATGTGCTCGAAGAAATCTGGGGCGTTTCTCTGCTATATGAAAAAAAGATACTGCCACATCCAATGCACACCAAATGGCTCATCAGAACAGCATTCACGTGCTTGATGAAGCTGTGCTGCCATTGCTCTTCATCGTTATGATTTATTATTTTAAAGAGCCCCGCCACGGTCGTCTATTGGCTAAGGTACTAGGCTGCTGACTCGCAGGTTGCGGGAGTGAATCACGGCAGCGGCGGCTACATTTCCGATGGAGGCGGAAATGTTGTAGGCACATGTGCTCAGATCTGGGTGCACGTTAAAGAACTCCAGGTGTTCGATACCTGTGGAGCCCTCCACTACGGCGTCTATCATAATCATATGGTGGTTTTGGGATCTTAAAACCCACATTTCAATCAGTAATCAATTATTCAAAGAGCTCATATAACTTATGTACAAGGCTAATGCAATTGAGTCAAGCCTAATGAGCTTGGACGCATATTGTTGTACACTTGTGTGAGCTAAACACAGGCAATTCGGACAAGATAGTTCTGGGTGTAGTTTGTAAATTATCTCACAAGTCCCCACTATAACTGGGAAAGCCTATTAATGCCCCTCACTTGGGGTGCTCACTTTGTAATGCAAATAATAATTTATGATGATTCAGGTGCCAACCATGGAATGAATAGTTTGATTACGAGTCATAGAGTAGTGGGCAAAGTTAGATTGATTCTGGCTTTCAGGAGTTAAAACAAATGACATTGTAGCCTCGCAGGAGGCAAGACTGCTTGTCGAAACATTTGCTCCAACACCTAGTGTTCACATATTTTTCATATTTTCAAGCTCTCATCTTTTAAGGTTCTGTTTGATTCACATGCACCAATGGGAACTGCTCCATGGGTGTGCACGAAAAGTTCATATTTTGTGCAGCATGAGTTCAGCATTGTGACATCACAAGCGAATGACAACGTGCCGACAAGGTGAAATCCTTATTTGTGTTCACTTAATTTAATGAATCACCGACATCATGGCAAACACGCCAAGTTTGTAGAGTCGGGTGCGGCATTTACGTCCAATGTTATGTCGTCAGTTAAGCTGTGTATGCTGCTTCACCAAACAAGTGGCTTCAGTGTAAGACGTACAGGAAAATTTTCAACTCTGGGTTTCCCCAAACACTTTAATCCAACTGCCAGCCTAAATAATTCACACGCAATTAAGTAGGCCTGAGCACCAAGCCATTTAATTCGTGCGGCAAACATTTAGGCTAAGCGCCAACATATTTATCCAAGTAGCAACTGAGTTAGGCTGCATGCCAGTGTGTTTAATCTAAGGAGTTTAATCTAAGGCACGGCAACTGAAGAAAATACAACTAAAAGGGCCACAATATTTCAACGAATTGCCAACAGATTTCATTCAGAAGCCACTTATTTTATTCCACGCAACAGAAGAACATGGTTTGCCACTTTATACAGTCTAAATGTCGGAATAAAAGTAAACATGAAGCGTCAAGAAAAATTTTTCGCTCGCTTATATATGCTAGCGCTTTTAAAACAAGATGCAGTATGATTCTTCCCAATCTTTCTGTGTCATAGCTTGACATTCAGAAAACAGTGCGTATTAATTGCATTTACAGGTACTGAGTGTATTTGTCCATAGAGGCCATGTTGTCTGCGCTTCATCGGTACTTCAGTATTTCGGCTAATCTTCTACACTATGGCATATGCAGAGACTCATGTCATCTGCTTAGTAGACACCATTTGGCAGCTTATTCGCTGAGGCGTTCCAAGTCGTCTGCTCAGCCCAGTAAAAACGATGGTGACCCACAGGTGATATTCATCCAGTATCAAAAAAATAACCACTTAAAAAACTAAACTTGCGTTTGTTTGGGTTCGTGTGTAATTTAGTTTTATATATAAGCATCAAGATGATACTCCTGTTTTTATGTAATAGACGATGCTGGTATTGCTAAAGCACGCTTGCTTGAAACACGCGTGTTTCGTGAGATACACATAATTTTGTATGAATAAAAGATAGCAGCTAATATGAATGTAAAATACGACTTCCGTTTTTCACATCATAATCATGATTTTATGTGCACTGCAAGACAAATCCTCTTAGAATTTTCTTCAATTCGCTCTGTCCTGTGAGGGCCTCTTAATTTTTTTTCTTGGGTACCTGTTTTTCACCCATTGCTGCCTACGGCCAGGTTTTCCATTTCTTTGCATGCATTCCGGCGCTCCAATAACCAAAGTGTGTCTTTAGCATTACATGACCTGTCGTGGTCATGTAATGCTATACTAATCAAATTATGAGCTAGTGACAAATACAAAATATTCGTTAACATGTTGCTGCCTTGTCTTTCGTTGCCCTTAGATTGATTTCTCCAGGATTTTGTTGCCCTTAAATTGAGTTCTCCCGGGTTGCATTTCAGCCCCGTCACCCTTTAAAAGTGAGGCGACTGTGGCTGGGATCAAACCTGTATCGTCGAGCTCAGCAGTGCCACATTATAGAACTAATGTATACAGAGGTAGTGTTTCAGTTTCAACGCTATCGAAGCGTAGATTCTGTAGAGAGGAAGAAAATTATTGGCACAGTAGATTGCTACTTTAGCGAGAGGAGCCGAGCGCAAGCTGGTATCCCTAGCACTGTGATTGCTGTGTGCTGCCACCCTTTTTTCGTATCAATAGACATGCTGTGCAAGTACTACTTACGCCAATAAACCCCGTTTCAAAGTGGTAGAGGTGCGTGGTAACCCAATCGAAACTACACAACAGGACACTACCTGTCATCCCAGAAATGGCTGATCAAACTCGCAGGAAGGTACGACCAGGCCTCCGGTAGTCCTCGTTCACACTGCGCTACGCGTGCGCCACCCACCTTTTTTCGATGGCACAAATGGACAAGTCGTGAAACATTGGCTGTTGAAGTTTTAATGGCAGGCACAAGCAACAAGTGGGACGACGCTTCGATGCTGCAATAGGTACCCTTCTACTTAAAGGAGGTAGCGAGTCTCTGGTTCAAGACCACCACTTGGAATTCGCCACTTGGGGTGCTTTCAAGGTACGCATTCTCAATGGGTTCGGTCACCACGAGTTACGCAAGCTCAGTGCCAACAAGGACGCCCACAGCTTCAGGGGGGAGGCGTCACAAGCTACATCGAGGATGCGCCCAACTTGTGCAAACGCCTTGACCCTTTAATGACAGAAGCAGACAGGATCAAACACATCTTGAAGGGGACAGATGACGACGCCTTCCTGATGCTGTTGACCAGGGACCCACGGTCCGTGTCTCAACTTGCCACTTTTTGCCAAAAATTTGAGGAGTTGTGTAAACAACAGGTCATGAGACGGCAAAATTTTCGCGGCGTCGATCCTCGGCGGCGACCACAACACTATAATGTCGGAAATAAAACGACATGTGCGAGATAAGGTGGCCCGATAAGTATCATGTCTGTCGTATCTACCGGCAACGGAACTCTCTACTGAGTGTCTCGCGCCCGCCTTCAGGCAGGTAATAATGACGCAAGTCTTTTAGGCACTGCCCCCTGCCTCTCAGACAAGACCTGTCACCGTGCCATTGACCTACGCTGCTGTTGCTGCTACTCCGCCACGACCTCCGCTTTGTGCCAACTTCCCAGCCTCACGAGTACCAGCGACGTCATTTTCAGCAACACTGCACCGCTATAAAAGACACCCTTGGCACACAGATGACAATCACCCGATCTGCAACGCATACCGATATGCAGGTCACGTCGCGGGCTTCTGCCACGGGCTCTTCGCAGCGGGCCCGGTTGCATCGAGGTACACTGTCTACTCCTTTTGAAATGCGACCCATTACCAACCTAAATAGCCCACCACTCCTCTACCGACTACCGACTACTCGGTCCACCTCGCTCATCTTCACCATGCCGCTACCGCTCTCCGTCCCCTCGTCGTTGCCGACCAAACCCCGTGGAGACGGAAAACCGACTGCCGCAGCTCTGAAGGCACGAGCTGCAAAATCGTCACATTGTAGAAGTTCTCGCTCATCCCCTGCTAACGTTCTGAAAGTGTTTGTTGAAGATTTAGGGGCTCTTGCGCTTGTTTACACCGGGGCCATCGTATCTGTGATGAGTCCAGAACTCTGCAGTTCGATACAAAAGGTAACGATACCACCTTTCGACGTTTTGCTGAACGCCGCCAGCGTGCAACCAATTGGACCACTCGGAACATATATGGCAAAAATAATCATTCAGGACGTCTTGTACCACACAGAGTTTCTCTTGTTTACCATTTGTTTCCATGACGTGATACTTGGGTGGGATTTTTCGTCGCACCACCACGCCGCAATTCACTGCGCTCATGCTTAAGTGAAAAGTTTCGTGTTTTCTGATGCGCCATCGACCGACAATGAGCGCACTCACCCTGGCAAACTTCTTGTTGCTTCCTAAATTGATGTGGCTCCTCTTACTGCTATGACTGTCCCCGTCGATCACCGTCACGGTACGTCTCTGCCATACGCCGTTCTCCCACCTCACCAATATACTTCCGTAATTGCCCTTTGCAATCACAGCTTATGCCCTCTCACCTTATGCGAATACAAAACACTTGGCTATGTTCTTCCTGTTGATAACGACGTTATTTTGCCTATCGAGTCCCGCGACCCTGGCCAGCAACGTCAAGTGAACGCTGTTACTCTTCTTTTCACGCCGGATGACAACTTTTTGGATATATTCAATCACTCTATCGAGAAAAAGCTTACTCCGGATCAACGGAAGCAGCTAATAACCCTTCTGCATGAATTCCGAGATACGTTTGACTTTCCCCGAAAGGCACTGAGTGAAACTAACACCTTCGCTCACAAAATCTACACTTGAACGCACCCTCCTTTGCGGCAATGCCCCTACCACGTATTACCCAAGGAACCAAGTGTAATCACAGAGCAGATGGACAATATGGTTCAGCGTAGTGTCATCAAGCTGTCTTCTAGCCCCTGATCTTCAGCGGTTGGGCTAGTGAAAAATAGACTGTTCGATTATATTTTTGGTGGACGACCGGCAACTGAAGAAAATTACAACTAAAAATGTATACCTTCATCCCCGCATCGACGATGCTAAGAATCGCTTACAAGGGCCGATGTCTTTTCTTCACTGCACTTATGTTCAGGTTACTGGCAGATTCAGATGACAGAGTGTGACCGTCTTAAAACAGTGTTCATTGCATGGGATAGCCTATACGTATTCACGATTATGTCATTATGTCTGTGCAATGCACCTGCAACGTTTATACCAATGATGGACAGCATATTCCGTTGCCTTATATGGCATATATGCTTATGTTACCATGATGACATTATCGTGTTTTCTCCTGATTTCCCTACGCACGTCGACTATCTGCCAAACACCCTTCAGTGCCATACTAAGGCAATCCTCCAGCTTAATCTGAAGAAGTGCCAATTCGGGGCTCGTCAACTTACTATACTGGGTCGTGTTAAGTCAAAGGGTGGAATTCGCCCCAACCCGGAGAAGCTTCAAGCCGTAGTCGACTTTCCAAAGAAGACTTCACTCAATCAACTTAGGAGCTTCATCGTCTTGTGCTCGTATTTTCGCCGTTTCGTCCACAACTTTCCATCAATAATAGCTCCACTTACGCAACTACGGAACGTTCCAGCTAATCTTTGTAGCTGGACCCCAGTATGTGACAAATACTTCCTCACACTGCGCCGCCTGCTTACGTCACAATCCATTCTGTGTCATTACGATCCAAGTGCCCCCTTTGAAGTTGAAACCGACGCCAGTGGCGTTGGTCTGGGAGCAGTACTCGCGCATCAAATGCCCGGTATTACAGAGTACGTCATCGCATATTCTAGCCGCGTACTCAGGAAAGCGGAAATGAGCTGCCTCGCAATCGTTTCGACCTTAAGAAAGTTAGGTCCTTACTTGTACGGACCGAGTTTTGACGCTGTGACAGACCACCAAGCAATTTGTTGGTTGGTGTCCCTAAAAGATCCCTCAGGTAGCACAGGACGTCTCTCTTCACCAAGAAGAATTGAAAATTCATGTCATCTACCGCTCAGGACGAAAACACTCTGATGCGGACGCCCTCTCACGATCATCATTGAGATCCAGCACACCTGCATTCGGACGCCATCTTTCCCATCGCTTCCATTTTCGTGACAAACATGGATGTTTGAACAATGCAAAGACCCATGGATACCATCTCTCCTTACCATTCTTTCTGACTTCTCAACGTCTGCGTACCCATGCGCTTTTCGCCGCCAAGCCACAGATTTCGAAATACGGAGGGGCAAATATATCGCAGAAATTATCACGTGGATGGTCGTAAATGGATCTTGGTTATACCACGCCACATGCGATCTGAAGTTTGTGCGTATTTTCAACCAAACCACAACATGCTCACGCTGGTGTATTAAAAACTTGACACCGGATCCACCAGCGGTACTTCTGGCATGGTATGCACACCTTAGTACAAAACTACCTTCGATCCTCTTCATTACGCCAACAACGAAAGACATCGGCCCGTTCACCATGATTTTTACAGCCTCTACCTTGGCCGGTGCACTATTTCCACCATGTTGGAATTGATCTATTCGGTCCCCTTTCATACAAAGCCGCTGAAAATTGATAAATCATTGTCGCCGTCGACCATCTCACGAGGTACGCTGAAACAGATCCACTACCTATGGCTGGTGCAGGTGACGTAGCAAATTTCGTCTTGCGACGCTTCGTACTGCGTCACAGGGCACCGCGCGAACTACTGGGTGATCGAGGGCGTGTCTTTTTATTCGAAGTTGTTCACGAACTCCATCGCTCATGCAAAACGGTTCACCGCACCTCTACTGCCTATTGCTCACAGACAAATGGTGTAACTGAGCGCTTCAACAACCAAACGCTAGGAAACATGCTCGAGATGTATCTAATTTCGGCAAATTGAGCTGGAATGATAATCTCCCATTTGTGACCTATGAGTATAACACCGCGGCACTGTCAACCAGAGGCTTCTCGGCTTTCTTTCTTCTATATGAGCGTGAACGATGATGTACCCTTGACACCATCTTGCATTACCATTCTGACGTCTCGGAGTTCAAAACTGTCTCTGAAATTGTACACCACGCTGAAGAGTGTCGTTCACATCGAACCAGGAAGTCGAGACTTTCGCCGTAGGCTCACTTGGCTGGGTCAGACTGCCCTTCCGCTCCAGAGGTCTGTCCTCTAGCTTTGCCCCCAAGTTTCACGGTCCTTATCGCGTCGTCGAACGTCGATCTCATGCCACATACGTGATCGAGCCGGTGACGCCATCTACAAATAGGTGCCGCCTTTGTCGTTAGACTGTCCACGTGAATCGCCACAAGCCCTATCACGACCCACTCCTACTCTCGTCACCAGGACTTGCCAGGAGGGCTCATCTTCGTCGCCGGGGTAGTGTAGAGAGGAAGAAGATTATGTGCCGCAGTAGGTCACGACTTTAGCGAGAGGAGCCGAGTGCAAGCCGTTGGCCCTTGCGCAGTGATTTCTGGGTTGGTAGCTGCCGCCCGCTTTTTGGATCAATAGACCTGCTGTGCAAGTACTACTTATGCAAACAAACCCCGTTTAGAATCTATACCACGGTAGATTGACAATACTAGTGGAATATCTAAAGCACCACTCCATGATTTGCGTGGTAGAACATTCAGAAATACAGCATTGCAAGTGTGAGGTTCGAGATGACCTCTTGTAGTGCACGTGTAGATGTTTGAACGCACTTGTAGAGCGGAAGGTAGTCATCCTGCCATTGCATCGCAGTCTGGAAAAACAAGTAACATCACCAGGTATAGATAAGCATAATCAATACATATTCTCCAAAGAAATAAACTCAGATATCTAGTGAACAGCAGTATGTTATACATATATGTTATGGTACCTTATAACATATGTATCACTTGTGGCTGCTTCTTCACAAGGCATTTCATGTAGCAGGTGTCTTGCCCATTGTACAGAGTTGCCTGCATGTCGGGTAGGCCAGGAGGCTGCGGCAGAGGAAGGAGTATTTCTGATTTAGGTGATGGTTCCCTTGTCACAGTATAGCGACTCATACCGATAATAATGTAACGCTTCTCAAGCGCGACAGCTGTAAACTATTATCTCGTAGGTTTTTCGCACTAATATATGGTTGAGCTACGGAGATACATGGTGAGACGACAGTGATGTATTTGCCTTCTTTCATCGCAATGGCCTGGTAGTGGTACCTGGCAATAAGATTTCAGAATTAACTATTGAGTCAGTGACTCACTTCCACGTGAAGCCACGTGGCAAGTAACGCACGCTTTTGCCGTGACTGATTATGAAACGTTAAAAAATAGTAATTTAGTATTGCAATTTCTGGGCGCTGCGTGACGCCTACGCATTGCTTGGAAGAATAACCAGATATGTTGAAATGAACCAACTTGCCCAGCAAGCAACCATCCTAATTGGTTTTTACTCATCGGTTCGTTGTTTTCGGGCTTGGAACGCTTGTTAATCCGATGTCAATGACCGATTCAATCCCCCAAAGTCACTTCAATGCGCTTCGCGGAACCATTATAACGAGTCAAAATAAACAGACCGAAAAAAGTTTGTTGGCCATCGGTGGCTCGAAATATTTACAGTGGAACGAAACAGTGCGACATCCATCCGAATGCACTATAGTGAACTATGTACCTTGAGTTGTTACCTGCCGTCGCTACCATTGGCCACCATACATTTTGAAATTATAATAATGATGTCGATAGGCTGCTGATGACTACGAGTCAGCTGGAGCAAAAACTACTGCAAAAGTATGATGAGGCAGCACATGTTTAAGCACATCTACTTTGTACAAGAGCAAATTGTTTTTTATGTGTAGTGGCACGCAAAGATTAGTATTCGATTATTTTAAAATTGAAGTTTGGCAGCGACGAAGACACCCCTACAAGAAAGTGCAATACCGTGAAGGCCGGCGCCCATGTGATGCGGGTGAGACTGTTTTCACAGCAAATTCGTGCAGGACGGGGCCTCGCCTTGTTGAGGTAGGCACCACTTTATTTTTTTTTCGGCGCGGTGGTCACCTTTCTTGCTTCTTCTTCTTTTTCTCTCTCTCAGGCGGTGGGAGCGCCATTCTTGCGAGGGGTGCGTTGGGCTGTTTTCTTTGTGGTCGAAGTCACTGCCGTGAGCGAGAGGTATGCTGTGCGGTCCTCAAGAGACTTGACAAAGTCGTCTAAACGTAAGGATACGTCGTTTGCTTTTCGATGGGTCGCGATGCGCTTCGATTTAGCATTAAAAAGTGCAGTAGTAATTCTAAACCGGCAGAACAAGCTTTTTGTCAGGCTTAGTGCAACATTAGAGAAAGGATTTGGCGTGTTGGAAGATTGGGTCATCATTGTTTTGCTTACCGGTTGAGAGTTGTTCTGGCACCTAATTATTTCGGTTTGAGTGGAGTGTTGTTTGGGTTACCGGGCTATGACCTGAAGTTCAAAAATAATTATACACGTGATTGGAATTCGAGTGTCATTTTTCGGTTTCGGTCGGGACTAGATATAAGCATGCATGGTAACCGGCATTTCAAAAAAAGGTAACGAGTCTACTCTGTGATGTTTATATAAATGATTGGAAATATAGAAAATGCTGCACGCAGTCCTTTGTTTTGTATGCACCTGTGATTTTCTTTGCACATTAAAAGCCTTCATGTGTAACAGAGCGCACCAAGTGCAGTTCAGCTGAACTACATTTTGGGACATGGCCGTGTGTTTTATCTGTCGTCCTGCTAGAAGTGTGACTTAGGCGACGAGAGCGAGGCCTGATGTTGAACTCTGTATATGACATGCTGATGTACGTGTTACCGGCAATATTTTTGTCGTATTATTATAAAGTCCCAAGGCCAAGCCAAACATTAGCATGTTGGTGCTGCTTTCAAGATGTTTCCTCCTAAAATTGCACAGAAATGTCTGCATGAGTTGTAAGTAAAATAATAAACATTTCCGTTTCTGATAGCCATAACTTCTTGGCGGAGGTGTGCATTTTAAAGTTTCTTTGCTGTTATTATTATTTCACGAAAAATAATTTTGAAATTGCCCTCTGCCATGCATAAAAATAGACGCAGTCATTAAAGTGTATTTATTGTTTTTATTTCAGCCAAATTTGTCTTCTTCATGGTCCATTCCTGGTGCAGAATCTCTCGGGAGAATGTGCCATTTCGAGTTGTCAAAGAAATTGTCAAGGTCTGCATATTTCGAACAAAATGTTATAGGAAGACTGCAGTGAAAAAAATTGATCTGGTATGTCATATGGTTAAGTGCTAGCAAATGTTACAGTCTTGTACAGATATCCAGCACCTTTGCAATTCAACGATTGTCTTTGAAAAAAAAAAAGTGACTGCTTTTGATCCTTGCTGAAGCCGCATTGTGTTGCAGTTCACCTGTGGACCTCAAGCGCCACAGACTGGCCGAAATATGCATATGACAATACAAGCTTCATGTGCCGCTGTCTGGCCGAAGGATGACCACAAGAAAACAAAGAGTGAATGAACCTCCAAGACATAAAAAATAGGATTCACAAGACTCGCTTTTAATATGGAACGGCTAGCAGTGTGCAGCATACTCACGACTGATACCCCCATACACCGGATTGGGTGTTTCCATAACCCGGCGGGCAAAAACTAGGCAGCTCAGCATTGCTGCTCCACAATACTGAAAGTACACGTCAGAGACCTTCGTTTAAAATATTAGCTAATGCATGACATGTTGAGACAATCGCCTTTTTTGCTTATGCATACCTGTAACTTATACAACCTCGTTTTATATCCCAGTATCCATAAGGTGCCATTGAAAACGAAAAGGCTTTCATCCTGAATAATTAAACAGCTTCACAAAGTCAGTAGCATCGGTATTTATACCTAAAGCATTTAACTAAAAATACTTTTTCACAAAACTGTCCTAGAAAATGGCCAGTTTGCTCAGTCTCTAATACCCGTCACAGCTGTTCAAGTTGTCTTGACAAAATCGCTGTACTGTGTAGCCAACCATACTTGACAAATTCAAAGTAAGTTCTTTGAAGTAGTCTTGACAAAATTTCTGTACTGTGTAGGCAAGCATGCTTGACATATTCAAAGTAAGCTTTGTGAAGTAGTCTTGGTAGTGTAGGTAACCACACCTCACATATTCAAAGTAAGCTCTTAGTGCACCCTACACATTTTTTCAATGCGTATTCGAAACGCACAACTAAATAAATCTTGAAGTAACCACAAGACAAAAATGTAGCAGCATATTTTCAAGAGTTGCTATATTGAATTGCTAAAAAGAAAGTATAAAACAAACACTTTCACAAAAGTACTGACAAGATCCAAGTATCCATACAGTTTTATACACACATCCTTAAAACACAACCCTAAAACATGTTTTTATATCGTCCAAAAATTGAAAATGCAACCAACACGATACATTAAGGTAGTATCTCTACACACACAGCTGTTTTCAATGTTGTAAATACATGACGCTAATGACGGCTAGTACAAAACATACGACGATGAACGCGACATTGATTTTTGAGAAAAAGAATGCTCTTTGGAGAGAATGGTCAAAGATTCCAAACTGCTCAAAATTAAAGCATTCTATCAACACTTGATATTATTATCTATTATGGACATAAAGCATGTGCAACACCTCCTTACAATTGCAAGAGCGAAATAGTTGAACAGATGGATGGCGATCGAGCACAAATTTGATCAACATATCTTTAATATAGTCTAACTTATGCAGACATGATATAAAAACAATTAGGCTGAGTAAAGTACAAAGTAGTTACAATCCCTTTTACCTATTGCCAAAGCAGCAATTTATATGTGACACATATTCATTAGGTTTTCATATTTTGTCAACACATTCGACATTAAAAATTTGAACAAAATTCAGCTAATTGAACTATACATTTAAAATGCGAGTTTTTGCAGCATGAATGAAGTCAAAGGTGATAAGTGTAAATGTATTCAGTGGGACATCAAAGTCGTCACAGCGGTAATTTGTAAATATTATGATATTTACATAAAATTGCAAATATTTCTTCAAGATAGCTTTTCAAGTTCATATATGAAGTGATATCACATATAAAAAGAATCCCAGTACTAAATGTAGAATTGTCGTTACGCTATAGTAGTATACAACACGTATAAAGCGACATGTTAGGCGATAGTGTGCAGTTTTTTTTTAGTCGATGTATAGTCATATGAGTACAGTTCCTTGTTTTAGAATTCCCAATGCCAATTTGGAGCAGGCTCAGAGCAGTTACTAAGAAATATTGTACTTTGAAGCAGCATGACGCACCATTTCTCGTTTGTAGAAATTCGAGCAGCACTCTATTGAACGTACCATAATAATGTAAAATCTTTACACATTCTTAAAAGTAATATACGAATGGTAAAACTTGAGTTTTCAAGTCACCGATTTCTTTAAAAATTGTAAAATATCACTCAGTCGTCATCTTTTGAATCTTTGCATTTATCTTTTCTTAGCAGTCCGAGACAAAGCTCGTGCGAAAAGTCAACCAATCAATGACAGAGTCAAAGCACACAATAGGCACTTTCTCTTCAGAAAGGCTGCATAGACGAGCGTACTTTTGTCGGAGAGCCCCGACTGTGACGGCCTGAAATCTGTGGCACAGATTCAGCCAACTTACGGGACGTGACTTGCAATAAGCCTTTAGCCTCCAACATTGCTTGATCATCACGGCAGCGGTAAAGGAGGTAACTGCACTTTTCTGATTCCTTGGTTATGATTTTGCGCAACTTTGATAGTTAGGAGGCTGCTGTACCAAGAACCAAAGCAATTATAGGCTGTGAGGACAATTCAGTTCATCATTCAAGGGAATGCCCGACTCTGATACGGCTGTGCCAAGAGGCCGTGAAGACACTTCAGAAGAGCTTAGCTCATTGACAACAGGAATCTCAGAACCTGTACCTGCTTCTGGACACCAAGTGTAAATTGCTGTCGATTGAGGTAACTCAGCGGACAAGCCCCACCTGTCACTGTACTTCAATACAACACTAAGCGCTTGTACGGATATTGTGCTTCCTAAAGTCGGGGCAAGTACACGATGGCTTTGTGAAGTCGACTGCGTGAACATTGTCTTCACTTCTTTCAGAACGAACAGGGAGCATCTTCAGTGAACAGCTCTTTCATGTCTGTATGAGTGTATTCCTCGGCACTAAAAAACTATCTCAACAGATCTATAACAAAGATGTGAGGCCGGTTCCGCAGGTATTCAGGAACATTTTCACTGTACTGTCTGTACACTGATGACTTCCTCCTTGCTGCCTCATGGAATTTCACTTCTTTGTCAGGAAGGTAGTTATGAAGGACAGCTTTGATTAAGGAATGTCAATGGCCAATCCCACTGCCCATATTTTGGCTAAAAGCTTCTATGTCCTCGAAGCCATAGTTACGATGGCAACTGCAGTCAGCAATTCCAAGGTATACTCACGTCTCTTTAGTCACAGTTTGCAGCTTTGCGTCAAGGGCCTCCTGCAGCAGCTTGGCCTTGGCTGCTTTCAGGTGACCCTCTTTTTTTTGGCCATAAGGCTCAGGTACGTTCACTTAGATAGTAGGCATTGTTACGTATATGGAGCACACTTAACGCTTTAAACAAAGATGAGGATACAGTAAAGATGAGACAGAAGACAGCACTGAGAGAAGAATACAAAAATAATTTCTACCTTTCTAGTATATGTACATGTGGGGAGAGAAATATAAGCAGAATATGAAAGATTAAAAGAGTACAAGACATATAGTCTCAGCTTGGATGCCGAGACTGTATTTTGTGTTATGGTATGCGCTTTTTGCTATTTCCCACGTGCATAATATATATGTGTATTATACTGTAAATAGCCGCTTATCTTCTGTCGAGTCTTAACTTTGTCCTCATCTTGCAGTGCTGGTTGACAAGCATAAGGATTATCAACCAACTATCCCAAGCAATTCTGTTTTAGGCAAACATCATGTGCTTCATCTTATGGCAGACAAAATAGCCTGCACCGTGCACTAGGGTCAACAGGAAAGGCTGGTATTCGGGAGTTTTAGCAGACCGTTATATTTCCTGATAGCGATACTGTAACGATACACAACATGTGTTTAAGGCTGCTAGAGGGAAGAGAAGACATTGTTATCCGATCCCTTCATTATAACCACCTACTATTAGCAGAAGTAGAAGCAATAATAATGGACATCTTCTACAAACTTTTCACAAGCAATTGCGAGTACAGTGTGTAGTATTTGAAAAGCGCTTGTTTTCTTTTGGTTTCACAAACCTAAGTGCCATGTTAAAGGCCCCCCCTCCCGAAAATCCCAGACATTTTAAGTAGCGGGTGCAGTACTTTATATTCTGAAAAATTAAATCTATTTCAAGGGCCTTGTTGTTGTGCAGCCCTTCTTTGTTCCTTGCAGGTTTGTTCTCCTCTTTTCGTACACCTCTTGTAGGCAGTCAATGATGTTTGAACCATGTGAATAAAATCAAGAGTATTTATTTCTGGAGCAAACTGAAGTAACCTAACCTATAATAACATAATACCGTGTGATATGCTACCTTTATGCCTCTCTCCTCCTTTCAATCTCGCTTATACCGTTCCTTTGCGTAGGATAGCAAACCAGTTGATCTCACTGCCTTTCCGACTCTATCATTCTATATCTCTGTCTTTACAATGCCTGCACAAAATGTTTGAATAGGATGGCTTCTGAATACCTGCACGACACTGACACGTTTGCGACAGGCCCGTAAACAAAATTTTTAATCAGGCGTGCAGGCGGGTAGTTATTTATGGGCATAGGAAAACCCTATTTTCAATATTTATGCTCGGCAAAACACACCACATCATTCGAATTTCGGGGGGTGGGAGGAAGGGGGCAAGTCTTCTAGTTCTTCTCACATCTGGCTGACTGGCTTTGAGGCTGGTTTGCACACGCATAGCCATAAGCATACCGAATCCTTTTTTTTTTCTCTAAATCCTTTTTATAGTATTCTGCTCGACACATGCAGACTTTGACAATTTCCTTGACAATTCAAAACGGCGCATTGTTTAGAGAGATTCTACACTCGGAGTGGATCATGGGGAAGATGACATTGGGTGCAAAAAACAAAAAAATACAACTTATTGACGGTGATTAGTTTTATACAAGACAGAGGGCAGTGTCATGTTTACTTTTTGTTTAATAGAAGCAACGAAACTTAAAAATGCGCCACCTTCCACAAGAAATTATGGCTCTCCTCAACGAAAATATTTGTGTATATACTCACAACTGATGCAGGCGTTCTTGTGTGGCTTTAAGACGGAACTAATCGAAAACAGAACAAGTATGCTGCAGTTTGGCCAGGCCTTGGGAATTTTTAATAGTTTACAAAAAGCTTACAGGTTACACGTACCAGAATATAATATACAGAGGTCAACGTCAGGCCTCACTCTCGACGCCTAGTTCACACTTTTAGCAGTACGATGGATGGCACACACGGTCATGTCCCGATATGGAGTTTAGCTCAACAGCACATATTGTCTCCTCTTGCTCACAACTGCTTTTTCAATGTGCTAAGAAAAACAAATGCTTAGGTGCATACAAAACAAACGACCACGCTCAGCTATTTCTGAAATCCAAAGCGTTTATGTAAATATCACAAGGGTAGACTCGTTAACTTTTTGAAAGTGCCGATTAGCATGCATGCGCGCATTTCGTTATGACTGAAATCAAAAGATAACAGTCAAGTTCGAATTACGAGTATCTTATTTTTGAACTACTTTCAATAATTTTGCATAATTCTGAACAAACCAAACAAACGGCGTTCGACAGTGAGCGAGAGAGAAAAAAAAAGAAGAAAATTTCTCACCACCACGCCGCCTGCATGCTGCACCCACGCGGTGATCCTGCCGTTGGTTCCTACATTATTGAGGCGATGCCCTGCCCTAAATGGATTTGTTGTGAAAACAGTTTCACCCGTCTGATGCATACCGCGGAGCCGCGGAGGTCAGTAGTGCCACACTGGGAGTTTGAAGGTGGAACGCGCTGCACTTGCTTTTTGTGCCCCCTCTAGGTCACTTGAGCTTGAAAGTCTCTGAGGCCTGGGGTAGCTTCGGATAGGGGAGTACGTTTGGACTCATCAGTTTTATAAAGATGAATATGGTCAATTGTATTTGAAGGCTCTTGTTCGTAAAAACAGAAAGTATGGCGAAATTCCAGTAGTAGCTTTTGTGCCAGTAATGCACTTCCAGGTGACAAAGCGGAGAAGGAGGCTCGCCTCGCCACGGTGATCTAGTGGCTACGGTCTAGTGGCTGCCTACCCACAGGCTGCAGGATCGAATCCCGGCTGCGGCGGTTGCATTTTCTGTGGACGCGAAAATGCTGTAAAGCCGTGTGCTCAGACTTTGGTGCACGTTAACCCCCTAACTGCTGTCGACGAGCAGTGCTCGTCCCGCCAAAACTGTCACCTAAATGCTTTAGACGAGTAGAACTCGACCTGGCAAAACAGGTACTCCCCTATGCCGTTCAGGCGCACAAGCGCCCATTTATGGGTTACATTGTGCATCATTCACTAGATGGCAGCATTAGCTGGTAGATTTAGTTTTCTTCTGGGGTAGGAAGATAGTTTTTAATGAAAAGACGGTGTGTGGTGGCGGCGACCAATGCATTGCTGGCCCGTGAACACGAAATAGAAGATATTAAATTTTGTCGACATCTATGAGCGATAATTATTCGAATACAGATATTTATCTTGTGTCCGGAAGTACATGGATGATAGTGAAGGAGCAGCTCCTCCAGTCATGGTGAAGACAGCTCGAACGCGAAAATCGCGAGTGCCCACTTGTGAAGCCGCTTCGCATTATTTCGTGTTTAATGTTTTCTGCACAGCTCCGAAGCTCCCCGACTGAAATTCCCCAAGGGTGCTTAGCCTACGCAAGGGAAGAAAGGTGTGGCATCTGTAACTGTTCGGTTTATAAGATCATTATTTTATTATCAGGAGGTAGCTGATTTGCTATGTACTGTTCAGAAACAAACTTTAGTCCGTTCGTTTGATCAACTGTGTGGGTAAATATTTTTTCTCAAAATCGACGAGCTAGTATTTATTACGATCATAATCGTAATCGGCAATAAAAAGAGGCAATCTATGACCTGATACTTTCGAAGTGAAGGAGCAGTTAAGGGGGGTAAAAAGCCCCAGGTGTCCGAAATATCCAAAGCATCCAATACGGCGTCGGTCATAATCATATGGTGGTTTCGAGATATTAAGCCCCACACATTAATTAAATCAATCGGGAGAACTTCATCAAATTTCAATTATCAGAGGCGACGTACATTGGCAGCATATTGGCAAGAGTACGGTTGGAGTGCTCCGTCATACCATTCGCTTGAAGGTGGTATGCGGTGCTTGTGCAGCGCACAATAGGGCATTCGTTAAGCAACGTATACGTTAAGCAATTGGTGCGGCGATGGCGTAGTGGTTAGAGCATCCGCCTCGCATGCAAGAGGTCCATGGCCTAAATCCCGTTGGCGCGCAGTTCCCAACCGGATTTTAAAAAAAAATCCACCAGTTGATGGAACTGCATTAAGAAGCCTGGGGTGCGGCTTCACCGGTAACCACCACCGGGAACGCACTCCCTTCCAGAGAAGGATTGGCCACCCTGGTGCAGTATCTGGCCATTGCCTCCTAGATGCATACGTCAAATAACTCGCGGCCCTCAGTCCCCAGCAGCTGCGAAGTAACTGACCACGGCGGCGGTCAGATCTGCAACGCAGCAGAGGGTGCTAAGAATTTCTGGATCCGGACAGGCCGCCATTGGAACCTGAACTTGGCGACGTTTAACGCTAGAACCTTATCTAGTGAGGGAAGTCTAGCTGTACTATTCGAGGAGCTAGAGGGTGTTAAATAGGATATAATAGGGCTCAGTGAGGTTAGGAGGACAGATGAGGTGTATACGGTGCTACAGAATGGGCACGTCCATTGCGATTGGGGCTTGGCAGACAGAAGAGAACTGGGTGTGGGGTTCTTAATTCACAGAAACATAGCTGGCAACATAGAGGAATACTATATCATTATTGAAAGGGTGGTAGGTATCGTAATTAAGCTGAATAAAAGATACAAGATGAAGGTAGTACAGGCTTATGCGCCTACATCCAGCCATGGTGACGCTTCAGTTGAAAGCTTCTATGAAAACGTGGAATCGGCAATGAGTAAGGTAAAAACACAGTATACTATAGTGATGGGCGACTTTAATGCAAAGGTAGGCAAAAAGCAGGCTGGAGACCAGCAGTAGGAGATTATGGCATCAGTACTAGAAACGCCAGAGAAGAGCTACTAGTAGAATTCACAGAACGCAATAATTTACGGATTTAGAATACCTTCTACCAAAAACGAGAAAACCGCAAGTGGACATGGAGGAGCCCTAATGGCGAAAATAAGAACGAAATAGACATTAATGAGTGCACACTCAGGAATCGTGTAGGATGTGGAAGTGGTTGGCGAGGTATGATGCAGTGTCCATAGAACGATACGGTCTCGAATTCACCTAGACTTGAAGAAGCAACGACAGAAACTGATACGCAAGAAGCCAATCAATGAGCTAACACTGAGAGGGAAAGTACAGGAATTCAGAGTGTCGCTGCAGAACAGGTACTCGGCTCTTAGTGAGGAAACCAACCTTAGCGTAGATACAATGAATGATAATCTGACTAGTATTATTACGGAGTGTGCAGTGGAAGTTGGAGGCAGGGTAGTTAGACAGGACACTGGCAAGCTTTCCCAGGAAACGAAGAACCTAGTTAAGAAGCGTCAAATCATGAAAGTGTCAAGTACAACAGACAAAATAGAACTGGCAGAGCTTTCGAAGTTCATTAATAGACGTAAGGTATGCGATGTAAGAAGGTGTAACATGGAGAGAATTGAACACGCTCTGAAAAACGGAGGAAGCGTCAAAGAAGTGAAGAGAAAACTTGGGATAGGCAAAAGTCGGATGTATGCACTAAGGGACAAAGAAGGCAAAATAACTACCAATATGGATAGGATAGTTAAAATAGCGAAGGAGTTTTACAGAGATCTTTACAGTAGCCGAGACAACCACGACCTTAATACTATAAGACTAGCAGTGACCCAGATGACACCCCACCAGTAATAATAGAAGAAGTCAGAAAAGCTTTGGAGAGCATGCAAAGAGGCAAAGCTGCTGGTGACGATCAGGTAACATCAGATCTGCTGAAAGATGGAGGACAGATTGTGTTAGAAAAACTAGCCACCCTGTTTATGAGGTGTCTCCTGACGGGAAGAGTACCAGAGCCTTGGAAGAACGCTAACATCATGTTAATACATAAGAAAGGAGATGACAAGGACTTACAGGCCGATCAGCTTGCTCTCTGTAGTATACAAGCTATTTACAAAGGTAATTGCTAACAGAGTAAAGAAAACACTAGAATTCAATCAACCAAAGGAACAAGCAGGATTTCGAACAGGCTACTCAATAATTGACCACATTCATACTATCAATCAGGTAATAGAGAAATGCTCAGAGTATAATCAACCACTATACATAGCCTTGATAGATTACGAGAAGGCGTTTGATTCAGTAGAAGTATTAGCCGTCATGTAAACACTGCGGAATCAGGGCGTAGATGAAGTATATATAAACATTCTGGAAGAAATCTACATGGGATCAACTGCTACCATAGTGCTTCATAAAGAAAGCAACAGAATACCAATCAAGAAGGGTGTAAGGCAGGGGGACACAATCTCCCTAATGCTATTTACCGCGTGCTTACAGGAGGTTTTCAGAAGCCTAGAATGGGAACAGTTAGGAATAAGAGTTAATGGAGAATACCTTAGTAACCTGCGTTTCGCCGATGACATTGCATTGCTGAGAAACTCAGGGGACGAATCGCAACTAATGATCGTGGAGTTAGACAGGGAGAGCAGAAAGGTGGGTCTTAAAATAATCTGCAGAAAACGAAAGTAATGTACAACAACCTCGGAAAGGAGCAGCGCTCCGAGATAGGTAATAGTGCACTTGAAGTTGTAAAAGACTATGTCTACTTAGGGCAGGTAATAACCGCAGGGCCTAACCACGAGATTGAAGTAACTAGAAGAATAAGAATGGGGTGGAGCACATTGGGCAAGCACTCTCAAATTATGACAGGCAGATTGCCACTATCCCTCAAGAGGAAGGTATATAACAGCTGTATCTTACCGGTACTTAGCTATGGAGGAGAAACCTGGAAACTTAAAAAGAGGGTTCAGCTTAAATTGAGGACGACACAGCGAGCAATGGAAACAAAAATGGTAGGTGTAACATTAAGAGACAAGAAAAGAGCAGAGTGGAGTAGGGGACAAACGGGGGTTAAGGATATCATAGTTGAAATAAAGAAGAGGAAATGGACATGGACCAGGCATGTAGCGCGTAGACAGGATAACCACTGGTCTATAAGGGTAACAAACTGGATTCCCAGAGAAGAAAAGCGGGTTAGGGGGAGACAGAAGGTTAGGTGGGCAGATGAGATTAAGAAGTTTGCGGGTACAAATTGACAGCAGCAAGCACAGGACCGGGTTAACTGGCGGAACATGGGAGAGGCCTTTGTCCTGCAGTGGGCGTAGTCAGACTAATGATGATGATGATGATGATGAAGCAAAACGTTTGAAGTGTCAGAAAGGAGGGCACGGGCTCTGTCCTTTAAAAGCTAGCGAGGGGCACCTACACGCAGAACGAAATGTCCCAACTGAAACGTTCCAGCGCCATTGGCTGCGGCAGTCGGTGGCGCTGGAACGTATTTGACATAGCGTATCAGATTGTCTATTGGAACGATATTCCCCACAGCTCTTTGTCCCCAAAGTATATGCGTGTTATGCATGTATTAGTCTTACGCACGACGCTTCGTTATGCATTGACTCACCACTTTCCACCTGGATAGAAGTATGCTGATGACAGCCTTCCCCACAGTCCATTTTTGTATCACCGAAATAAATGTTCAAGGACTCAAAGCAGCCCACCAAGAATTGAGGTTTTATCTGGAAGCAATCCTTAGAGAACCTTAGGTACTTCGAGCCTTTCTATCGATTTATCTACCTGTCTGGCTAGCTACGTCTTTGTGTTCGCTTAGTTGTCCCATCACTGTAGTACAGGCCAAAATCGGCATATGAGGGCGCGAGCGTGTCAAAACATGTGCCTGGTCATAAAATATATGACGTGAAAATCAAGATATGTACGTCACGAAACTTTCAGGTATGTGTGTAACATGGCCGTATATCATGGGCTTCGGTATTCGTGTATGCACAATAAAGTTTGAATCTACCTAAAAGCAGGGAAAACAGACGTCCGGGATTTACACGCCACAACCTTTTAAAAATTTGGCATAGTCAGCCTTAATCTAACGACTAGAAAGAATAACAATCAAGGTCCAAGCCAGAATCGAATGCAAGCAATTCGCGTGGGAGTCATGCATTATACAACACAAGGCACGAAAGCTCTGTATAGGCGGCCCGCTTCGCAAATAGCCTATAACAAAAATCGTCACAGCAAAAATGTAGGTCTAATTTTCCTATATTGTAACATTACCTCATAGCAACCTACTTGAGTGATTACTGTACTGAAGGAAGACTTTGTGTTAATTGTATGTTTCCCCAGCGTGCTGCCAACAGGTACGTCGAAAATGGAGGGGGGGGGCTCAGCCCCCTAACTTTTCTCAGGGGGGCAGCGAGCTCGTGCCCCTTTTGCCCCTTCCCCCCCCCCCCGGGCTGGTACGCCTATGTCCAGGTCACATTGCGAATAAAGGCTTCGCCGAATGAAAATTGGAGCTTTATGGAGCGCGAATGTTTACCATACAGGAAAAAAAATTGAGACGCTAGTATGAGACCAGCGCGCTCCGCTTTTTTTTGTTCAAACAATTATTGCCAATATTAGGGCTAAACCTGTAGTGTACATGGTATTATTATTGTTCGAATGTTCCTGCCAATAGGCAGTGCTCCATCTAAGGTCCTCAGTCGATTTCTACTTACCTATCACCCTCTGCTCCAGCGAGATCCCACGCAGCGCTAGCCAGTGAGCCGAAGTTACTTCGAGTTGTGTCCCAGACTGCAAATGAGGCTCTCATCTTGTAGTCAGAAAGTTGGTTGCTAAGCAGACTGTAGTTGTTGTGGATGCCTCCAGACGAGTGATGAAAAAGCTCTGTACCGAGTCAAGCGCACCGGACCCAAAGTATGAAGCTTCGTATGTTGTCGCTGCATATGACGTATTCAAACAAGCGCTCCGAATGGGTCTTCGTCATGAAAGTCAACCTCACACATAGCTCCGACGATCTACTGCTTGTCCAAATTGAGTCGGATTGATTGTCCGGGTACTCGAAAGACAGCGATATCAGTAGAAACTTCTTGAGTGGGTTGGTGGTACCGACATTGCCGGAAAGCACGGATGACACGCCATGTTTGCAAGTAGTGGGGTCAACGTGCACCTTGAAAGATGTCATGCTTTTTAGTGAGCAGAGCTCATGCATGTGCTTTTCAACCAGTAGAGAATCGGCAAGGCCGCGAGCATTTGAGACGAGAACGCTGCGGAAAGACTTCTACTTCACAAGGTTGAAAGCGCACTAATAGCAGGATGCCCCCAAGTGTGGTCTAAATAAAACTTCTGCTTTGGCACCGCTCACTCGAATAGGATCGCACATTTCCCGCATAACGACGGTGACCCCCGTATCTCTGATTACGAGCAACGTACGTACACTGTGTTTCGTTGAGAGCGCTTGGAAGAACACCGTGCTCTGTGGCGACGTGCCGATAAAGAAACGCAGCGCAGGTTCTCGGAGCATCTAGTTTCGGATCAAAGCCGTCAACCAGGCGTCCGAGGCATGAATAGCCATGTCGTAATAAAGACTGCTAGTAACAATGCGAGTGCTGCGCAGCATTCTGTTCTTCGCGAGAACGTCAGATAACGCTTGGATGCTCTTTTGCTGCAACAACGCCGCCACAAAACTTCATTGTAGCGTTGGTCGTGTTTTGCGATGCTGCTTTGCTTAGCAGCCACACACCGTGGCTGTTCAGGTGGTTCCATTTCACGAAGCTCAGATTCGGGAAGGCAGTTTAGTTCCTTATATACTCCACGAAAGATGCGCGGCATTCTTTTGATGCGAGGGTGACGACTTCGAAGATCAGAGGAAGCTCCCTCAGGAACGGACACCTTGCGAACGCCGTCCAGAATGCTTCAGCCTGCTCGCACCTCATACGAAAGTCGGGAACGTGGTGTGACTCGAGAGACGTGGTCATCAGCAGTGACGTGAGCGCATACATGAACAGTGGCCGGTACGCCACATCACTGGTACATTCGAAGCGTTTCAAGATATGCTGAGTGGGGATGACCACGCAGAATTTCCGCTGAAGACCATAGTTCTGCTTGAAGGTGTCTCACAGCTTGATTGTTTCCACGGTCTCCTTGCCGTGGAGGGTGACGCACAAAACTTGCTAGTACAGGTTGAGCCTTCCCATCGCAATGCCAACGTACGTCACGCAGGTCTGTGTTTGGAAGAGTAGGTGAAACAGCCTGGCCACATGGTGCAACGTAAACAGCGAATGGTCAATGACGTAAGGGTTCTCCACAATGATTAACGTCCTACCGGTATGCATTGGCGGGCTCTTACTGAGCTTATCTTGGCCTGGCAAAGCTTCTTGTTCCACACTGAAGAGAACTGCTGAATGATGTGGCATGCTCGTGGTATGGTCGCGGTGTAAGGCCAGACGTGATGTATCGTTTGGCGCAAGTAGTCCGTGATTTTGTTCATGTCAGCCAAGCTGAAGACTCGTAATCTCGACGACTCTTTAAGTCTACCCATCGTCGAAAGCACCATTTCCTTATCACTCTTCGCTCGGAGATCTGCAAATAAAGACAAGGTGAATAGTTCATAACATAACACATCGTAACATAACATAAGAAAAGATACCGTAACGTTACAATTGCTTCGAGTGTGACTTGGAACAAGCATACAGAAAATTCTCGTGGTTGGACTGAACATAAGCTTTGTCTTCTGTGGCAAAAGATGATAAATGCTCTGCCTGAGTCAAAGCTGAGAGCTTACAAAACAATAGAAAGCCCAACTCTAGAATATGCTAGTAATATAGTACTTTCACACATTCAAAACCTTGTCGATGAGCTAGTTGATGAACATCACACATAACTTCTACTTTACACTTGCATTCCCTGCCCCTGAGGGCCACCACGAATGATTCAGCTGTACGTGATTTACTTTATGACATTAGATTTGATATGTTCACATTTTACATTGTACCTTGATCACTTACCACTGGAACTAGCAGGATGCCTCTGTATTATTTAACTCTGCTTCAGGGGAAAATTTCCGACGTTGTCTTAAGTGGCATACGAACAGAGTCTGGTATTTTTATTGTATTTTCTGTTCTACCGCCCCTGAAACAGCTCGGGGGGGGGGTTGTAGGATTGTAAATAATAAAGAAAGACATACGGCTTTGAAAAGAGAGTAATATTTTGGAATACAGTGTGTATCTTGGTGACGCGCTGATCGGCACACCTATACGATATACAGCATTGCCCCTCTCCCCATAATAAAGGAGGCCATGCAGGAGGCGAACGAAGGTTCGGCACCGTATGGCACTAAGTGAAAAACAGAGCCAACTAAACCTAACAAATACGAAATCGGCATACTTCAAGATGCGGTGCAATACACAACAGAAACAAAACAGATATCTTTGAGGAAGTTGTCAGCGAGCTATCAGAAAAAGTAAAGATAAAGTGCTTCGGCTCCTCTCAATAAGCATGAACTAAAGGAAAAGGAAGTACAAGCCCAACTCTATGAAAGCCTTACGCCAAGCTTTAATTAAATACGATGTGAATAAAAACAAAAAGCGGCTGCCAAATTTCTCCTGCTCTACAAGCAAATAAACCAAACACATTCAACCTAGCCCTTTCGGCCCCGTTCTCGTCAATTGATCACACCGCACTAAATTTTTTATAGAATCTCCAACATGAAACCAAACCTGATAATTCTCTGAGAAATATTTTTCAACTATCCCCATTGCATTCACCACAACATTGTTTCATTTTTCTGGCGCTTTTTGAGCCGTAAAGAAGAAGCTTGACCAATGTGATGAATGACGCTTAGGTGAGCAAGCAGAAGCAGGAAAGCGGTATTTCTAGGATGAATTCCCGAAGTTCTTACAAGAGCTTTCATATAGTCAAACGTTTATTACGCTGGTTCAGATTTTGTGTACTCTAGCGCGTAGCAGGAATAAGCTTGCCCCATTTGTCATTTCGTGACTACAGAGACATGATGGCATAAATAATGTGGTGCGTAAATCCATAAATACCTACACCACTAAATAAATTTTTGTCGTCTTCTGAGGTTATAACTATTGGTAAGACACGTACTAAATTGTATATGACAAACATTAAAATTCCATAGCTGTTGGGGCTTGGTGACACACGACCTCTTGTATAACGCCCGTCAACCAAGGACGCAATTTCCATTTCTCCTCTTCATGCATGATGTCTAAAAACAAAAAAAAATCTGGAAAGTCTAAAACTGTGAAAGTGTTGCTAATGCAGCTTCTGGTAGAAAACACCGTTAATGGAGAACATAGAGAAGAAAATATAAAAAAGTTAAACATTATCATTCTTCTAGAGACCTTATGCCACTCCATACTGACAGGCTACTGAACCCACCGGACATGGCTCACAGGCAGAGACTGAGATAATATCGCGTGCGAGCAGCTCAGAGAGCGCCTAATCGCCTGTCAACATGAGACAAAGGTCGTGGACATTAGTTAAACCATTGGCGAAATCACCCACGCAATCACGATAAAAACAACTTTTGCCCTAAATGTGTACGTAATGAAAAAGCCGCAAAAGGCGGCAGAAAAGAAAGTTTCGGCAGGACAGGCGATATGGCAGGCAAAGGGAGGCGTGTCATAGAAGGTGACAATTATGCAATCAACCAGCAATGGGCCTACTCTTATTCCTCAAAAAATAGAAGAGACCTCATTCAGGTCACAGAACCGGTGGAACTGGTGAAGCTGCATGAACCGTCATTAAAAACGAGGGTTTCCGTGGTTTTTAACTGAGAAACTTGACCAGACCTCAACCTCAGCAAAAATGTGGGGCAGGTTACAGAGAAGATTATATTCGTGGATCTAGGTAGTGACCACATATTCTTCAGCTTAAGAAACAGGTTTCTGCTGCCAAAGGTAGCACAGACGAGTTCGCAAGAAAACAGAGACAGTGAAGAAGGAACACCCATCACGAACATAGAGAAACTGAATGAAGAACTACCATAAGACGTCGGAAAGGCTATTAGTCATGTAAAATGTGGCAGCTGAGGTAGACAGAAGACAGGGGTAGGCAGGAGATTAGTGCGCTTAAGCAACTCGAAAAATCAATTTCATTGCGGCTACGAGAACAACAAGAGGACGTAACACTGAGAAAAAAATCTCATGACTAACGCAGCAAACATAGGACTACTACGCGGAGCTCTGAAACCAGGAATGGTACAAGCTGTGTGGCACCACTGACAACAACATTAACACAAACAAAACATGGATGATGCTCTGACACCTACATGATCTAGGCAAAAAGTAGGCGACATTGTGAGAAGAGACGATGACCTCACTGAAGCAGAAAAAATGCGGTGAATAATGTCCAAGCAATCCAAAGTACAGAGGGCGGGAGCTCCACTTTCAGAAAACCCGGGGAGGGGGTACCACGCAGTGTGCGCCTGAAACTGCCAGAGTAAAATTGTTGGTATAGGGCAATGAGAGGAAGAAGATGAAAGAGCAGAAGAAGACGAACGTAAAAAATTGCCACGTCGTTTTTTGAAGCATTTTGTTGGTGAATCACTTGCTTTGCAGGTTGCCCTAACCATATATTATTATTATTATTATTATTATTATTATTATTATTATTATACATGCTCGTTCTAATTTTCTTACGGCATGTAGAGGAGAGTGTCTCATGCCGACAAACGCCGTCTGCACTTTGATGATGATGATGATGGCTCGCACAGGTACCGCACAGGTACCGTGACATAAACTTGCTTCTACTGTCCGCGCAATCATCAAAGTGCCTCTGATTCCACGCAATATGAATCCCTCCTGCCACGCCAGTCGTCGACGTGCACAAGTTCAGTCTATGACACGCGTCTTTGGTTATGGTAGCATACTTACCAAGTCCCTTACACTGATGCGGTACGCTACCCAGAGAAATCAGCCACGTGTTTAGCCGTGATAGACACAGACGCCCTTGTGGCGTCTGCCACACTTCGCAGTACAGACAGTAGATTGGCAGAGGAGGGAGCTGTTACTCTGGCAATTGTTCACGCTACGACGCTGTCACATGACTCCCCTGTCACTATTGTAACAGATTCACAAGCTGGTTGCCGTGCTTTCGCTCAAGGACTTGTGGCTGCACATACACAAAATATCCTCTGTTTTGTCTCACTGTCCGCATTACTGGACTTCAGTAACCGCATTACTGGACTCCTTCATTACTGATCTCCAGTTACAGTCTGGACTCCTTACCCCACCTCTCTCCATGGTAATGAATGCGTTCATGCGGTTGCCCGAGAGCTGAGCGGCCAGGCACCATGGGAAGAGCGGTGCAATCCAGACGACGCACCGACAGAGCCACTGAAATACGACGCTACGCTGGAATTACCGACATAGCCGTTATACGTATCCTCCCCTCATCCTTCACTTAACAGAACGGTCGCTTAGCGGCAACTACCGACCAATTCATTTCCTTGCCTCTACATGCTAAATCGCTTTCATCCGTCTCTCTATCCTCCTACTACCCCTTCTGTGGATTCGTACCGATAGTGTACCACTCCACGTGGGAATGCTCTGCCCCACAGGGCGTTCCTCCCATTCCCAACCTCAGCCCTTCCTCTTGGGAGTCTGCATTGCTCAGCTCATGCCGGCAGGAACAGCAGCAGCTGGTCTAGTGGGCTCGCAGGGTCACGCAAGGCAATAGAGCCCTGGACTTAGCCCCACCCAAGGAACGCTCAGTGTGCATTTGTTATTAATAAAAGTTTATTCTCTCTCTCTTCACAACAAAACAGTTTTTCAAAAGCAAAAGTTGAAGTTACATTAAGGTCAGGTCAAACAGAATATTGCCAGCGGTGACTAATTTTCGGCTTGCGCTTCCCCCACTCACACATAAGCATCGACTTAAACAGTCGTGATACGGGGTGAAACCATTGTTCGAATCGTTCACCCTCTTTTCTCCATTAAGTGCCTCAGGTGGTAGTAACAAGGCAAAAAAGAAGCGGGGTACTTCATTCCGAGCCTGCCTTCTAGAAGACATATTTGGAGAAAGAATGAGCGACAACTGCAGCAGTGTACAAGATCCCTTTGTTTACAACTTGCTTCGGTTTTTTTGTGCAGTAGGTCTGACGTGGCATCACTCGTGAGTCTTTCAACCTGCTAGGTTTTCACCATCCCCCGAGCAAGTTAACTGGCCCTTCGCCCCAGGCAAAGTCAAACTGAGATCTCTCCTCGCTGGTGTCATTTTAAAGTCACAGGTGCGTGCCGCCGAGGGGTCTCTTATCCGGCGATCAGGATTCCTATTATGAAACGGTGCCACGTGGCACTTCAACGCCTGTCCACCTTCGGCGAAACAAGCATTCTCACCTCGTTCAACACTTCACATGAAACTGGGCCGGTGCGGCAAAATCCTCGCAAAACCGTATATTGCCTCAGAAGGTCGCTCCTAATATTTGCCTTTTATGTCGCGTAAGCTGAGGCCTACGTCACTATTATCACCCCGAAGTCGCAAACTATGCGCGCCTCCGGATAGCCTTTTTGTACATAGCCAGATCCCTGCCGATGTACACACATGCCGGCACGACCGTACATCCTTAAAAAATATCGTTCTTCTGCGGCAACCGAGTGAAATTGATGCAGCAGCGTGGTAACGGGTACGATGAAACCAACAAGCAAATAAAGCACATCTTCTACGGGCTTCACACTGACTTATTCGCGTGAGAGTTCAGCTCAGTGAAGTTAATTGTGTGCTTTAAAACGAACGACTTTAGTGTATAGATCGGCGTCTTTGTCTGTGGTTTTGGATAAGAAACCACAGTGCCTTCGTCAGTTTTGTGGAGAATTCTGGCACCGCTGCTAACCCAAACATAAAGTTTTAAGGAATAACGATCAATCTTTCCCCACTATGATGCATATATGCTATAGACCCGTCGCGAGTAGTAGAAATCGCCACATCCTTCGGGCGTACCCGTTTACGATCGACCGTCATGACCATACACAGCAACAAGCCATAATTCTAAGGTCGAAAACATAGAAGGCAATCGTTCTTCGTCGTCGACATTAGAACGCAATAGACCTTGAAGACATGGCATGGCGGCACCTACGCCATGACGTCACTGAAGGGTTGCGGGGGTATGTCGTCTGCTATTACCACACGTTTTCGTTGTGTGATCTGCTCGTTGTGTGATCTGCTCACTTTGTTATCAAGCTCATTTTATGACCTAATCATCCGGGCAAGAAAACCTCAAGTACGTGTTCCCGGTGGCACCCAGTTGTAGCAGGCTACAATTGTTACCCTAAGCCGGGCAGCTCGCGTCACAGAGGACGATGCACGTGCAGTCGAAAAGCTAAGCAGCTCATGTTATGGCATACTTTCCCAACGAGAACTTTTACGGTTTGTTAAAATGAGCAAGTGTGCTTGTAACGAGGGGAGAAACGTGCCGAGCCACGCAACCGTAATACCTCCTCCGCGCCTGGTGCTGATGCACAACTGCAACGAACACGTGGGAATGGTGAGTGGAGTTGATCGCCACGCACGATTGCAAGTGCTGCGGGCATCTGAAAAAGAAAGGGCCAATTTCGCCTCGACTGCTCAACACGATGTTCTAGTTTTCATTGACGATTGCAATCGTTTGATTTTTTTACTGCTAGTAATTCACTTTCCGCTTTCGCTTACACTTATCGGCAACACATTTATGTTGCTTTTCAACGCTTTTGACAAGATTGTAAGCATGTGACAAAATGTTTCGAAAGAAACTCACCCGTAAAGTTAATTTAGACGCAGGTGCTCTTGTTTCTACTTATTTCATTATTTACAGGACCTTCACTTTCCGAGGATCAATAAATTTATTTACAAACGCGCACCACAAGCTCCCGGTAGCGCCCGTGAGCGTACGTCCATTTTTACCGCGTATCTTATCTTTTTCCGTCACGGCGTTCACAATACCACTTTAGAGAACGGAAACTGTACATTTAGTTTGTTGTATCCAAATAACACGTAAACAAATAGCGGCGGCGTAAGGAAGTGCAGTACTGCAAACACGGCGGCCTGGATCGAAAGCGCGTGGCAGTGTTCCTCCGGACGTCTCATTCGTACGGAGGAGGCGTAATTGCAAAATGGGGCGTGGCTGCTCCGTTCGCCACATGGCGGCGCGTGCCTACTACCCCTCCTTTCCTTCGCTATCTATGCAGGATGGTTTGTGGTGCTTGAGGATGCCATTTTATCGAAACTGCGGACCACTGGTCAGCTGTACACCTTACCTTTACTCGCCCCCCAACCACCTCAAATAAAACAAATAGAAGAATTGATGGTGGTTGGCGCTATAGTATTTCTTTTTCTTCATTCCCCAGCTGCTGTCGTTATGATAGTGCCCAAAGCGAACACATTCGTGAGCCAGGTTTCAAGAAACTTTTGGTGCCCTCCTGGGCACGAGTAGACAGTACACAGGAGAGCGAACTCAACCCACCGATTTATTAAAAGTTTTTGTTGAGCACTTCCACAAGAGGAAAATCATTCGAATGATAGCTGAGCTGCATCGTGGATGTTGACAGAGATACCTTGAGGTACTGAGGCCTTCAATGCGCAAGCTTACCTGCTTTACTCGCAGACAATATTTTTCGGAAATGAAGGGAAACTACGGGAGTGGAGCTTTCTGCAAATATGCTCCTACGCGAAGCAGTCTGGTTTGACACGCCTCTCATAACTCTGTGGAAAGTGATGGCGGAGCGCAACCAGCGTTACTTTGTATGCAGACACAGACGTCACTAAGAGTTTGAGTACACGTAGAAAGCAGGTTTTTTTCATGCGTGGAAAAACGCAGTGACGCAAAACATGGACAAAAAAAACGCGCAAACGAACACACGCGCACACAGAAAGACGAGCGCGCTCAGATACACACACATTCGCGCACACTCACTCCCGAAAAAGTGCCAACAGATACACGTTCGCACGCACAAAAGAACAAACACGCGTGAGCGTGTGCACTAGCCCACACACACACAAGCACGCGCACACAGACCGACGAGCATGCGCGCACATGCATGCACAATCGCACACACAAACGTATGAGCACACGCACACATCCACACGCACTCGTGCACAAAAGAACGCACACACATGCGCACACTCGACCACTCACCCATATGCTCCCACAGAGGCAGACTAGCGCACGCTCTCACATACGCACACATTCGCACACGCTCATGCACGGAAGAACACACACACAATCGCTTCCCCAATCACCAGCACGAATCCTTCGCTTCTCGACGGAGAGCTACACTTTACCATAAGGAAGGTAGAAGTGCAAACACCATCTTCATTGCATCTACCTCGAATTTTCGCTCATGGCAAACGCAGCTTTTCCGCTCACACACGAATGCCAACGACATAATTTCTGCGACACAAAATCTT
The DNA here is from genome assembly GCA_013436015.1 of Rhipicephalus annulatus. Classification (NCBI taxonomy): domain Eukaryota; kingdom Metazoa; phylum Arthropoda; class Arachnida; order Ixodida; family Ixodidae; genus Rhipicephalus; species Rhipicephalus annulatus. The sequence goes on along the minus strand of WOVY01011625.1, from coordinate 257,287 downwards.
TAATGATGTCCCAGTTCAAAACAAGATTCACCTAAGTGAAAGAAAGTACTTTGGTAATGGAGTGACCGATCTTTGCCACTCTATATTTTGCAGGCGACTAGCATCACCCATCATTTTCACGTTCATAGCATCCAACATGTGGCCTGCGCTCAATCACATTCGCAACACTGTCGTACCGTGGGAACTTAGATATTCCAAGTGCCGTGCCCACAACAAAGTTTCGCCTATCATCGTGCTGGTGAAAATGACTGTAGTATTACCAGCACTACGTTTTAGTTTTCCAGCAATGTAATGCTGTGACGACAGAGCTGGACTGCGTAGCTTAGATATATGCCGGGTCGACAACGAGAAAATGCATTCCTTGCAGAACAAGGCCGCCTAAATTGACACGCACCGATTCAGATGGCAGTGGGAGAAACGATCGCTAAAACACAGAATGAATAACGCGGCAGATCACATAGTAAGTCTGCTTAATACACGTGTCTTGGAGGCGAAAATTGCGAACAAGCTGCGCCACACGCAGGAGCCTCACTTTGCTTGGCTCTGTCTCAATCATAACATCCTACAAAAAACAGCACTCACTGTGTCAAGTGCAATTATGAATACATATTAACGTTTTTTATTCCAGTCACCACGTGAACGACGTCCAACGTGCATTTCTCCAAGCATGTCTACGGCGCGGCACCCTCGGCGCCGTCTGCAAGGGAGTTGGAGAAACGGTCGGGGAAACACCACCGCGCGCGCCTGATCCAGGTGGCCGTGCCGCAAAGCGTGATGACGCTGCTTGTACTATCATCATCATAAACAGACGCATTTTTTACTGCAGGTACGGTGACTCACTGCTGGTTTGCGTAGTTGGCTGCCTGTGGTAATTTGTGTTTTTTTGTTTTACTCGTTGCTGAATCGCGATTCGCATGTCTAATTATTTCAAGGAAATCTAACTGGCCTCGGCTGTCAAAAACAACGTCAATCAAGTAAGGTCTGCATCGTTTCTTGCGAGTGTTCAATCCCGTACAGTCAATATATACGCTCAGGGCTGAAGATAACAAGTCACTCATACACATCGAAAGTTTTCAACCCACGTGTAAACACTTTTGAAAGCTAAGAAGCATGTTCATATAACTGAACATCGATATCACTGAATAAACGTCGCTCTCATTGTGCAGCAGCATTCGACTGTATAACCTGGCTTCGGGACAAGTGTCTGATTCTGCCGTCAGATGCAGCGCTTACCAAGTAGCGTAATAAAGTGAAGTAAATGCATGATGTGCAATCGGGAAACAAACTTTCACAATGCAGACAGATAGCTCGCACAGTGAGAGCAATGAAGTTTTGCTAAATTTGTTACCTAAAGAATCGCGGAATGCACACATTTCTCAATACATATCGATTTGCAATGCTACGTTGTGTACTCTATAATTGCCACGTCTTTTCGACAAGGTAGGCAAGAGTTTTTCATTATCAGCTGGTAGCCCATATCGTAGGTGATATGTATTTAGGTGATGGGCATAAAGATATGTCAGATTTGTTACGTTTGTCATTAGAGTTAAGTTACACAGTTGTTGCAGCTACAACTTTTTGTCGCAAGTAATCGCCGATCTGCTGAGTATGCAGTGATTATGTATGGTGGAGGAACAGTGTCGTGAAGTGGTTGCTTGCCGATTTAAGGCCCAATACTAAGAAAATACGCATTAGGCATGCATTGTACATTTTGTTCTTTGTACATATTTGTTGGTGCTCATACAGTACACTAAACAAGTATACTCACCTCTGAGCACAATCTATATATTGGCATACACATGTCGATAGAAACTGAGCACTCTCTTGGAAGCACTCCTAAAACCAATTGGTGGCACATGATCCTAATCTGTCCAATTGCTAGATGAATAAAGGACACATATATTACATACTTGTTATTGTGTTCACTTTTTCAGTATACCTATGCTAGAAAGCTGAAGTTGTTTTCTCCCTGGTACTTTTAAAGTGATTGCAAATACGTACTATCTTGCAGTGTAGCTGTGAGTCAAGATCATGTACGTTTCAACTACCTCTGTGATTTCCTAGATTTGTTTCACGACAATTGTTCACAGAATTTCACTTCGTAGTGGTAGACACTACAGCTTTGACAAGTTAATTGAAAGAAGTTGATGTGCTCAAAGAAATCTGGGGCGTTTCTCTGCTATATGAAAAAAAAGGTACTGCCACATCCAATGCACACCAAATTGCTCATCAGGACAGCATTCAGGTGCTTGATGAAGCTGTGCTGCCAATGCTCTTCATCGTTATGATTTATTATTTTAAAGAGCCCCGCCACGGTGGTCTATTGGCTAAGGTACTAGGCTGCTGACTCGCAGGTTGTGGGATTGAATCCCGGCAGCGGCGGCTACATTTCCGATGGAGGCGGAAATGTTGTAGGCACATGTGCTCCGATCTGGGTGCAGGTTAAAGAACTCCAGGGGTTCGATACCTGTGGAGCCCTCCACTACGGCGTCTATCATAATCATATGGTGGTTTTGGGATGTTAAAACCCACATATCAATCTATAATCAATTATTTCAAAGCGCTCATAGAACATATGTACAAGGCTAATGCAATTGAGTCCAGCCTAATGAGCTTGGACGCATATTTTTGTACACTTGTGTGAGCTAAACACAGGCAATTCGGACAAGATAGTTCTGGGTGTAGTTTGTAAATTATCTCACAAGTCCCAACTATACTTGGGAAAGCCTGTTAATGCCCCTCACTTGGGGTGCTCACTTTGTAATGCAAATAATAATTTATGATGATTCAGGTGCCAACTATGATATGAATAGCTTTATTACGAGTCATAGAGTAGTGGGCAAAGTTAGATTGATTCTGGCTTTCAGGAGTTAAAACAAATGACATTGTAGCCTCGCAGGAGACAAGACTGCTTGTCGAAACATTTGCTCCAACACCTAGTGTTCACATATTTTTCATATTTTCAAGCTCTCATCTTTTAAGGTTCTGTTTGATTCACATGCACCAATGGGAACTGCTCCATGGTTGTGCACGAAAAGTTCAGATTTTGTGCAGCATGAGTTCAGCATTGTGACATCACAAGCGACTGACAACGTGCCGACAAGGTGAAATCCTTATTTGTGTTCACTTAATTTAATGAATGACCAACATCATGGCAAACACGCCAAGTTTGTAGAGTCGGGTACGGCATTCACGTCCAATGTTATGTCGTCAGTTAAGCTGTGTATGCGGCTTCACCAAACAAGTGGCTTCAGTGTAGGACGTACAGGAAAATCTTCAACTCCGGGTTTCCCCAAACACTTTAATCCAACTGCCAGCCTAAATCATCCACACGCAATTAGGTAGGCCTGAGCGCGAAGCCATTTAATTCGTGCGGCAAACATTTAGGCTAAGCGCCAACATATTTATTCCAAGTAGCAACTGAGTTAGGCTGCATGCCAGTTTGGTTAATCTAAGGGCCACAATATTTTAATCAATTGCCAAAAGATTTCATTCAGAAGCCAATTATTTTATTCCACGCAACAGAAGAACGTGGTTTGCCACTTTATACAGTCTAAATGTCGGAATAAAAGTAATTATGAAGCGTCAAGAAAAACTTTTTGCTCGCTTATATATGCTATCGTTTTTAAAACGAGGTGCAGTGTGATTCTTCCCAATCTTTTTGTGTCATAGCTTGACAATCAGAAAACAGTGCGTATTAATTGCTTTTACAGGTAGTGAGTGTATTTGTCCATAGAGGCCATGTGGTCTGCGCTTCATCGGTACTTCAGTATTCCGGCTGATCTTCTACACAATTGCATATGCAGAGACTCATGTCATCTGCTTAGTAGACACCATTTGGCTACTTATTCGCTGAGGCGTTCGAAGTCGTCTGCTCAGCCCAGTAAAAACGATGGTGACCAACAGATGATATTCATCCAGTATCAAAAAAATAACATTTAAAAAACTAAACTTGCGTTTGTTTGGGTTCGTGTGCAATTTAGTTTTATTTAGAAGCATCAAGAAGATACTCCTGTTTTTATGTAATAGACGATGCTGGTATTGCTAAAGCACGCTTGCTTGAAACACGCGTGTTTCGTGAGATACACGTAATTTTGTATGAATAAAATATAGCAGCTAATATGAATGTAAAATACGACTTCCGTTTTTCACATCAAAATCGTGATTTTATGTGCACTGCAAGACAAATCCTCTTAGAATTTTCTTCATTTCGCTCTGCCCTGTGAGGGCCTCTTAATTTTTTCATTGGGTACCTGCTTTTGACCCATCGCTGCCTATGGCCAGGTTTTCCATTTCTTTGCATGCATTCCGGCGCTCCAATAACCAAAGTGTGTCTTTAGCATTACATGACCTGTCGTGGTCATGTAATGCTATACTAATCAAATTATGAGCTAGTGACAAATACAAAATATTCGTTAACATGTTGCTGCCTTGTCTTTTGTTGCCCTCAAATTGATTTCTCCCGGATTTCGTTGCCCTTAAATTGAGTTCTCCCGGGTTGCATTTCCGCCCTATCACCCTTTAAAAGTGAGGCGACTGTGGCTGGGATCAAACCTGTATTGTCGAGCTCAACAGTGCAACATTATAGAACTAATGTATACAGAGGTAGTGTTTCAGTTTCAACGCTATCGAAGCGTAGATTCTGTAGAGAGGAAGAAAATTATTGGCACAGTAGATCGCTACTTTAGCGAGAGGAGCTGAGCGCAAGCTGGTATCCCTAGCACTGTGATTGCTGTGTCGGTTGCTGCCACCCTTTTTTCGTATCAATAGACATGCTGTGCAAGTACTACTTACGCCAATAAACCCCGTTTCAAAGTGGTGGAGGTGCGTGGTACCCAAGCAAAACTACACAACAGGACACTACCTGTCATCCCAGAAATGGCTGATCAAACTCGCAGGAAGGTACGACCAGGCCTCCGATAGTCCTCGTTCACACTGCGCTACGCGTGCGCCACCCACCTTTTTTCGATGGCACAAATGGACAAGTCGTGAAACATTGACTGTTGAAGTTTTTAATGGCAGGCACAAGCAACAAGTGGGACGACGCTTCGACGCTGCAATAGGTACCCTTCTACCTAAAAGAGGTAGCGAGTCTTTGGTTCAAGACCACCACTCGGAATTCGCCACTTGGGGTGCTTTCAAGGTACGCATTCTCAATGGGTTCGGTCACCTCGAGTTACGCAAGCTCAGTGCCAACAAGTACGCCCACAGCTTCAGTGGGGAGGCTTCACAAGCTACATCGAGGATGCGCCCAACTTGTGCAAACGCCTTGACCTTTTACTGACAGAAGCAGACAGGATCAAACGCATCTTGAAGGGGACAGATGACGACGCCTTCCAGATGCTGTTGACCAGGGGCCCACGGTCCGTGTCCCAACTTGCCACTTTTTGCCAAAGATTTGAGGAGTTGTGTAAACAACAAGTCATGAGACGGTGGCCAGCGGCCACCGACAAAACTCTCGCGGCGTGGATTCTTGGTGGAGACCACAACACGATAATGTCGGAAATCAAACGACATGTGCGAGATGAGGTGGCCCGATAACTTTCATGTCTTTCGTATCTACCGGAAACGGAACCCTCTTCTGAGTGTCTCGCGCCCGCCATCAGGCAGGTAATAACGACGCAAGTCACTGAGGCACTGCCGCCTGCCTCTCAGACAAGACCTGTCACCGTGCCATTGACTTACGCTGCTGTTGCTGCTACTCCACCACGACCTCCGCTCCGCGCAAACTCCCGAGCCTCACGAGTACCAGCGACATCATTTCCAGCAACACCGCACCACTATAAAAGAAACACTTGGCACACAGTTGACAATCACCCGATTTGCTACGTATGCCGATATGCAGGTCACGTCGCGGGCTTCTGCCACGGGCTCTTTGCAGCGGGCCCTGTTGCATTGAGGTACACTGACTACTCTTTCTGAAAGCGACCCACCACCAACCGAAATAGCCCACCACTCCTCTACCGACTACCGACTATTCGGTCCCTCTCGCTCATCTTCACCACGCCGCTACCGCTCTCCATCCCCTCGTCGTCGCCGACCAAACCCCGTGGAGACGGAAAACAGACTGCCGCAGCTCCGAAGGCACGAGCTGCCAAATCGTCACATTGTAGAAGTCCTCGCTCGTCCCCTGCTAACGTTCTGGAAGTGTTGTTGCAGGACTACGGGCTCTTGCGCTTGTTTACAATGGACCATTGTATCTGTGAGGAGTCTAAAACTCTGCCGTTGGATACGAAAGGTAACGACACCGCACTTCGACGTTTTGCTGAATGCCGCCAGCGTGCAACAACGTTGACCACTCAGAACATGTACGGCGAAAATAATCATTCAGGACGTCTTGTACCACATAGAGTTTCTTTTGTTGACCATTTTCTGCTCCCACGACGTGATTCTTAGGTGGAATTCTTCGCCGCACCACCGCGCCGTATTTCAAAGCGCTCGCGCTTACGTGAAATGTTTCGTCTTTTATGATGCGCCATCGACCGACAATGAGCGCACTCACCTCGGCAAGCTTCCTGTTGCTTCCGAAATTGATGTTCTTCATCTTACTGCCATGACTGTCCTCGTCGATCACCGCCACGGTACGTCTCTGCCATGCGCCATTCTGCCACCTCACAAAGATACTTCCGTAATTGCCGTTTGCAATCCCAGCTTAAGCCCTCTCACCTTATGCGCTCACAAAACACTTGGATATGTTCTTCCTGTTGATGACAACGTTATTTTGCTTATCGACTCAAACGACCCTGGCCAGCAACGTCAAGTGAACGCTGTTACTCCTGTTTTCACGCCGGATGACAACTTTTTGGATATATTCCATCACTCCATCGAGAGCAAGCTTACTCCGGATCAACGGAAGCAGCTAATAACCCTTCTGCATGAATTAATAACCCTTCTGCATGAAAGTCAAACGACTTTCCCCGAAAGGCACTGAGTCAAACTAACACCTTCGCTCACACAATCTACACTTGAACGCACCCTTCTTTGCGGCAATGCCCCTACCACGTATCATCCAAGGAACCAAGGGTAATCGCAGAGCAGATGGACAATATGCTTCAGCGAAGTGTCATCTAGCTGTCTTCTAGCCCCTGACCTCGCTTCAACGGTTGGGCTAGTGAAAAATAAACTGTTCGATTATATTTTGTGTGGACTACTGGCAACTGACGAATATTTCATCTAAAATGCATACCTTCTTCCCCGCATCGTCGACGCTATGGATTGCCTACAGGGGCCGATCTGTTTTCTTCATTGCACATATGTTCAGGTTACTGGCAGGTTCAGATGACAAAGTGTGACCGTCTTAAAACAGCGTTTATTACACCGGATGGCCTATAAGTATTCACGATTATGTCATTATGTCTGTGCAATGCACCTGCAACGTTTATACGAATGATGGACAGCATATTACGCTGCCTTAGATGGCAGATATGCTTATGTTACCTTGATGACGTTATTGTATTTTCTCCTGATTTTCCTACGCACGTCGACCATCTGCCAAACACCCTTCAGTGCCATACTAAGGCAAACCCCCAGCTTAATCTGCAGAAGTGCCAATTCGGGGCTCGTCAACTTACTATACTTGGTCATGTTGAGTCAAAGGGTGAAATTCCCCCAACCCGGAGAAACTTCAAGCCGTAGTCGGCTTTCCGAAGAAGACTTCACTCAATCAGCTTTGGAGCTTCATCGTCTTGTGCTCGTATTTCCGCCGTTTCATCCACAACTTTGCATCAATAATAGCTCCACTTACGCAACTACGGAACGTTACAGCTAATCTTTGTAACTGGACCCCAGCATGTGACAAATACTTCCTTACACTGCGCCGCCTGCTTACGTCACCATCTATTCTGTGCCATTACAATCCAAGTGCCCCCTTTGAAGTTCAAACCTATGCCAGTAGCGTTGGTCTTGGAGCAGTACTCGCGCACCAAATGCCCGGTATTACAGAGTACGTCATCGCATATTATAGCCGCGTACTCAGGAAAGCGGAAATGAGCTTCTCAGCAATTGAAAAAGACTGCCTCGCAATCGTTTCGGCCTTAAGGAAGTTACGTCCTTACTTGTACGGACCGAGTTTCGACGTTGTGACAGACCACCAAGCACTTTGTTGGTTCTCAACGTCTGTGTACCCACGCGCTCTTCGCCGCCAAGCCACAAATTTCTAAATACAAAGGGGCAAATATATCGCAAAAATTATTACGTGGATGGTCGTAAATGGATCTTGGTTATACCACGCCGCATGTGATCTGATGTTTGTGCGTATTTTCATGCCGAACCACAACATGCTACCGCTGGTGTATTAAAAACTTGACAACGGATCCGCCAGCGGTAACACTGGCATGGTATGCACACCTTTGTACAAAACTACCTTCGATCCTTCCTCTTCATTACGCCAACAACAAAAGACATCGGCCAATTCCCCATGATTATTACAGCATCCACCGTGGCCGGTGCACTATTTCCACCATGTTGGAATCAATCTATACGGTCCCCTTCCATACAAAGCCACTGAAAATTGATAAATCATTGTCGCCGTCGACCATCTCACGAGGTACGCTGAAACAGCTCCACTACCTATGGCTGGTGCAGGTGACGTAGCCGATTTCGTCTTGCGACGCTTCGTACTGCGTCACAGGGCACCGCGCGAACTACTGGGTGATCGAGGGCGTGTCTTTTTATCCGAAGTTGTTCACGAACTGCATCGCTCATGCAAAACGGTTCACCGCACCTCTACTGCCTATTGCTCACAGACAAACGGTGTAACTGAGCGCTTCAACAACCAAACGCTAGGAAACATGCTCGAGACGTATCTAAATTCCGACAAATTGAGCTGGAATGATAATCTCCCATTTGTGACATATGAGTATAACACCGCGGCCCTGTCAACCAGAGGCTTCTCGGCTTCTTTCTTTTATAAGAGCGTGAACCATGCTCTACCCTTGACACCATTTTGCATTACCATTCTGACGTCTCGGAGTTCAAAACTGTTTCTGAAATTGTACATCACGCAGAAGAGTGTCGTTCACATCGGACCAGCAAGTCGAGACTTTAGCCGTAGGCTCACTTGGCTGGGTCCGCCTGCCCTTCCACTCCAGAGGTCTGTCCTCTAGCTTTGCCCCCTAGTTTCACGGTCCTTATCGCGTCGTCGAACGTCGATCTCATGTCACATACGTGATTGAGCCGGCGACGCCATCTACAAATAGGTGCCGCCTTTGGCGTTACACTGTCCACGTAAATCGCCACACGCCCTATCACGACCCACTCCTACTCTCGTCACCACGACTTGCCATGAAGGCTCGTCTTCGTCGCCGGGGTAGTGTAGAGAGGAAGAAGATTATGTGCCGCAATAGGTCACGACTTTAGCGAGAGGAGCCGAGTGCAAGCTGTTGGCCCTTGCGCAGTGATTTCTGGGTCGGCAGCTGCCGCCCGCTTTTTGGATCAATAGACCTTCTGTGCAAGTACTACTTATGCAAACAAACCCCGTTTTGATTCTATACGACAGTAGATTGACAATACTAGTGGCATATCTAAAGCACCACTCCACGATTTGCGTCGTAGAACATTCAGAAATACAGCATTGCAAGAGTAAGGTTCGAGATGACCTCTTGTAGTGGACGTGCATATGTTTGAACGCGCTTGTAGAGCGGGAGGTAGTCGTCCTGTCATTGCATCGTAGTCTGGAAAAACAAGTAACATCACCAGGTATTAATAAGCATAATCAATCATCATCATCATCATCATCATCGGCCTGACTACGTCCACTGCAGGACAAAGGCCTCTCCCACGTTCCGCCAGATAACCCGGTCCTGTGCTTGCTGCTGCCAATTTATACCCGCAAACTTCTTAATCTCATCTGCCCACCTAACCTTCTGTCTCCCCCTAACCCGCTTCCCTTCTCTGGGAATCCATTCAGTTACCCTTAATGACCAGCGGTTATCCTGCCTACGCGCTACATGCCCTGCCCATGTACATTTCTTCTTCTTGATTTCAGCTATGATATCCTTAACCCCCGTTTGTTCCCTAATCCACTCTGCTCTCTTCTTGTCTCTTAAGGTTACACCTACCATTTTTCTTTCCATTGCTCGCTGCGTCGTCCTCAATTTAGGCTGGACCCTCTTTGTAAGTCTCCAGGTTTCTGCTCCATGGCTAAGTACCGGCAAGATACAGCTGTTATATACCTTCCTCTTGAGGGATAGTGACAATCTACTTGTCATAAATTAAGAGTGCTTTCCGAATATGCTCCACCCCATTCTTATTCTTCTAGTTACTTCAATCTCGTGGTTCGGCTCTGCGGTTATTACCTGCCCTAAGTAGACATAGTCTTTTACAACTTCAAGTGCACTATTACCTATCTCAAAGCGCTGCTCCTTGCCGAGGTTGTTGTACATTACTTTCGTTATTCTGCAGAATAATTTTAAGACCAACCTTTCTGCTCTCCTTGTCTAACTCCGTAATCATGAGTTGCAATTCGTCCCCCGAGTTACTCAGCAATGCAATGTCATCGGCAAAGCGCAGGTTACTAAGGTATTCTCCATTGACTCTTATCCCTAACTGTTCCCATTCTAGGCTACTGAAAACCTCCTGTAAGCACGCGCTAAATAGCATTGGGGAAATTGTGTCCCCCTGCCTTACACCCTTCTTGATTGGTATTCTGTTGCTTTCTTTATGAAGCACTATGGTAGCAGTTGATCCCCTGTAGATTTCTTCCAGAATGTTTATATATACTTCATCTACGCCCTGATTCCGCAGTGTTTGCATGACGGCTGACGGTTTGCATGCTGCGGCAATGGCGTAGTGGTTAGAGCATCCGCCTCGCATGCAAGAGGTCCGTGGTTCAAATCCCGGTACCGCGCAGTTCCCAACCGGATTAAAAAAAATCCGCGTACTGATGGAAGTGCAATAAGAGGCCAGGGGTGCGGCCTCACCGGTACACCGCCGAGAACGCACTCCCTCACCAGAGAAGGATTGGCCACCCTGGTGCAGTATCTAGCCACTACCTCCCACATGCTTACGTCAAATAACTCACGGCCCACAGTCCCCAGCAGCTGCGAAGCAACTGACCACGGCGGCGGTCAGATCTGCAACGCAGCAGAGGGTGCTAAGAATCTCTGGATCCAGACAGGCCGCCATTGGAACCTGAACTTGGCAACGTTTAACGCTAGAATCCTATCTAGTGAGAGAAGTATAGCTGTACTATTCGAGGAGCTAGAGGGTGTTAAATGGGATATAATAGGGCTCAGTGAGGTTAGGAGGACAGATGAGGCCTATACGGTGCTACAGAATGGGCACGTCCTTTGCTACTGGGGCTTGGCAGACAGAAGAGAACTGGGAGTTGGGTTCCTAATTCACAGAAACAAAGCTGGCAACATAGAGGAATACTATAGCATTAATGAAAGGGTGGTAGGTATTGTAAACAAACTGAATAAAAGATACAAAATGAAGGTAGTACAGGCTTACGCGCCTACATCCAGCCATGCTGACGCTTCAGTTGAAAGCTTCTATGAAGACGTGGAATCGGCAATGAGTAAGGTAAAAACACAGTATACTATAGTGATGGGCGACTTTAATTCAAAGGTAGGGAAGAAGCAGGCTGGAGATCAGGCAGTAGGAGATTATGGCATCGGTACTAGAAACGCCAAAGGAGAGCTACTAGTAGAATTCGCAGAACGCAATAATTTACGGATTTTGAATCCCTTTTCCGAAAACGAGAAAACCGCAAGTGGACATGGAGGAGCCCTAATGGCGAAAATAAGAACGAAATAGACTTTATAATGAGTGCACACCCTGGATGTGGAAGTGATTGGTGAGGTACGATGCAGTGACCATAGAATGGTACGGTCTCGAATTCGCCTAGACTTGAAGAAGGAACGACAGAAACTGATACGCAAGAAGCCAATCAATCAGCTAGCACTGAGAGGGAAAGTACAGGCATTCAGAGTGTCGCTGCAGAACAGGTACTCGGCTCTTAGTGAGGAAACCAACCTTAGCGTAGATACAATGAATGATAATCTGACGAGTATCATTACGGAGTGTGCAGTGGAAGTTGAAGGCAGGGTAGACAGGACACTGGCAAGCTTTCCCAGGAAACGAAGAACCTAACTAAGAAGCGTCAAATCATGAAAGCGTCAAGTACAACAGACAAAATAGAACTGGCAGAGCTTTCAAAGTTGATTAATAGACGTAAGGTATGCGATGTAAGAAGGTATAACATGGAGAGAATAACACGCTCTGAAAAACGGAGGAAGTGTCAAAGCATTGAAGAGGAAACTTGGGATAGGCAAAAGTCGGATTTATGCGCAAAGGTACAAAGAAGGCAAAATAACTACCAATATGGATAGGATAGTTAAAATAGCGGAGGAGTTTTACAGAGATCTGTACAGTAGCCGAGACAACCACGACCTTAATACTATAAGAACTAGCAGTAACCCAGATTACACCCCACCAGTAATGATAGAAGAAGTCAGAAAAGCTTTGGAGAGCATGCAAAGGGGCAAAGCTGCTGGTGAGGATCAGGTAACATCAGATGTGCTGAAAGATGGAGGAGAGATTGTGTTAGAAAAACTAGCCACCCTGTTTACAAGGTGTCTCCTGACGGGAAGAGTACCAGAGTCTTGGAAGAACGCTAACATCATCCTAATACATAAGAAAGGAGATGACAAGGACTTGAAGAATTACAGGCCGATCAGCTTGCTCTCTGTAGTATACAAGCTATTTACAAAGGTAATTGCTAACAGATTAAAGAAAACTTTAGAATTCAATCAACCAAAGGAACAAGCAGGATTTCGAACAGGCTACTCAACAATTGACCACATTCATACTATCAATCAGGTAATAGAGAATTGCTCAGAGTATAACCAACCACTATACATAGCCTTCATATATTACGAGAAGGCGTTTTATTCAGTAGAAATATCAGCATAATCAATACAAATTCTCAAAAGAAATAAACTCAGTTAACTAGTGGACAGCAGTATGTTATACATATATGCTATGGTACCTTATAACATATGTATCACTTGTGGCTGCTTCTTCACAAGGCATTTCATGTAGCAGGTATCTTGCCCATTGTACAGAGCTGCCTGAATGTCGGGTAGGCCAGGAGGCTGTGGCAGAGGAAGGAGTATTTCTGATTTAGGTGATGGTTCTCTTGTCACACTATAGCGATTCATACCGATAACAATGTAACGCTTCTCAAGCGCGACTGCGGTAAACTATTATCTCGTATGTTTTTTGCACTAATATATGGTCAAGCTACGGAGATACATGGCGAGGCGACAGTGATGTATTTGCCTTCTTTCATCCCAATGGCCTTGTGGTGGTACCTGGCGATAACATTTCAGAATTTTTTATTGAGTCAGTGACTCACTTCCACGTGAAGCCACTTGGCAAGTAACGCACGCTTGTGCCGTGACTGATTATGAAACGTTAAAAAAATAATAATTTGGTAGTGCAATTTCTGTGCGCCGCGTGATGCTTACGCATTGCTTGGAAAAACAACCAGAAATTTCGAATCGAACCAACTTGCCCATCAAGCAACCATCCTAATTGGTTTTTACTCATCGGTTCGTTATTTGCGGTCTTGGAATGCCTGTTATTCCGATGTCAATGGCCGATTCAATCCCCCAAAGTCACTTCAATGCGCTTCGCGGAACCATTTGAACGAGTCAAAATAAACAGACCGAAAAAAGTTTGTTGGCCATCGGTGGCTCGAAATATTTACAGTGGAACGAAACAGTGCGACATCCATCCGAATGCACTGTAGTGAACTATGCACCTTGAGTTTTTACCTGCCGCCGCTACCATTAGCCACCGTATATTTTGAAATCAGAATAATGATGTCGATAGGCTGCTGATGACTACGAGTCAGCTGGAGCAAAAACTACTGCAAAAGTATAATGACGCAGCACATGTGCAAGCACAGCTACTTTGTACAAGAGCAATTTGGTTGTTATGTGTTGTGGCACGCAAATCTTAGTATTCTATCAGTTTAAAATTGAAGTTTACCAGCGACGAAGGCACCCCTACAAGAAAGTGCAATACCGCGAAGGCCTCGCCTCGATGACAATGGCACCACTTTATTTTTTTTTTCTTTTGTGGTGCGTTGGTCACCTTTCTCGCTTCTTTTTTTCTCTCTCTCAGGCGGTGGGAGCGCCAATCTTGCTCAGTGTGCGTTGTGCTGTTTTCTTTGTGGTCGAAGTCGCTGCCGTGAACGAGAGGTATACTGTGCGGACCTCAAGAGACCTGACCAAGTCGTCTAATTGTAAGGATATATCGATTGCTTTTTGATGTGTCACGATGCGCTTCAATTTAGCAATAAAAAGTGCAGTAGTAATTCCAAACCGGCAGAACAAGTTTTTAGTCAGGCTTAGTGCGGAATTAGAGAAAGGATTTGGCGTGTTGGAAGATTGGGTCATCATTGTTTTGGTTACCGGTTCAGAGTTGTTCTGGCACCTATTTATTTCGGTTTGAGTGGAGCGTTGTTCGGGTTATCGGTCTATGATCCGAAGTTCAAAAATATATATACACGTGATTGCAACTCGACTGTCATTTTTTGGTTTCAGTCATGACTAGATATAAGCATGCATTGTAATCGGCATTCAAAAAAGTTAACATGTCCACTTCTGTGATGTTTATATAAATGATTTGAATTATAGAAATTGCTGCACGCAGTTGTTTGTTTTGTATGCACCTGCGATTTTCTTTGCACAGTCAAAATCTTTCATGCGTAACAGAGAGCACCATATGCAGTTCGGCTGAACTACATTTTGGGACATGGCCGTGTGTTTTATCTGTCGTCCTGCTAGAAGTGTGACTTAGGCGACGAGAGCGAGGCCTGATGTTGAACTCTGTATATGACATGCTGATGTACATGATAACGGCAATATTTTTGTCGTAATATTATAAACTCCCAAGGCCAAGCCAAACATTAGCATGTTGGTGCTGCGTTCAAGATGTTTCCTCCTAAAATTGCACAGAAATGTCTGCATGAGTTGTAAGTAAAATAATAAACATTTCCGTTTCTGATAGCCATAACTTCTTGGCGGAGGTGTGCATTTTAAAGTTTCTTTGCTGCCATTTCACGAAAAATAATTTTGAAATTGCCCTCTGCCATGCATAAAAATGGACGCAGTCATTAAAGTGTATTTATTGTTTTTATTTCAGCCAAATTTGTCTTCTTCATGGTCCATTCCTGGTGCAGAATCTCTCGGGAGAATGTGTCATTTCGAGTTGTCAAAGAAATTGTCAAGGTCTGCATATTTCGAACAAAATGTTATAGGAAGACTGCAGTGAAAAAAATTGATCTGGTATGTCATATGGTTAAGTGCTAGCAAACGTTACAGTCTTGTACAGATATCCAGCACCTTTGCAATTCAACGATTGTCTTTGAAAAAAAAAGTGACTGCTTTTGATCCTTGCTGAAGCCGCATTGTGTTGCAGTTCACCTGTGGACCTCAAGCGCCACAGACTGGCCGAAATATGCATATGACAATACAAGCTTCAAGTGCCGCTGTCTGGCCGAAGGATGACCACAAGAAAACAAAGAGTGAATGAACCTCCAAGACATAAAAAATAGGATTCACAAGACTCGCTTTTAATATGGAACGGCTAGCAGTGTGCAGCATACTCACGACTGCTACCCCCATACACCGGATTGGATGTTTTCATAACCCGGCGGGCAAAAACTAGGCAGCTCAGCATTGCTGCTCCACAATACTGAAAGTACACGTCAGAGACCCTTCGTTTAAAATATTAGCTAATGCATGACATGTTGAGACAATCGCCTTTTTTGCTTATGCATACCTGTAACTTATACAACCTCGTTTTATATCCCAGTATCCATAAGGTGCCATTGAAAACGAAAAGGCTTTCATCCTGAATAATTAAACAGCTTCGCAAAGTCAGTAGCATGGGTATTTATACCTAAAGCATTTAACTAAAAATAGTTTTTCACAAAACTGTCCTAGAAAATGGCCAGTTTGCTCAGTCTCTAATACCCGTCACAGCTGTTCAAGTTGTCTTGACAAAATCGCTGTACTGTGTAGCCAACCATACTTGACAAATTCAAAGTAAGTTCTTTGAAGTAGTCTTGACAAAATTTCTGTACTGTGTAGGCAAGCATGCTTGACATATTCAAAGTAAGCTTTGTGAAGTAGTCTTGGTTGTGTAGGTAACCACACCTCACATATTCAAAGTAAGCTCTTAGTGCTACCTTCACATTTTTTCAATGCATATTCGAAACACACTACTAAATAAATCTTGAAGTAACCACAAGACAAAAATGTAGCAGCATATTTTCAAGAGCTGCTATATTAAATAGCTAAAAAGAAAGTATAAAAACAAACACTTTCACAAAAGTACTGACATGATGCAAGTATCCATAATGTTTTATACACATACCCTTAAAACACAACCCTAAAACATGTTTTTTATATAGTCCAAAAATTAAAAATGCAACCAACACGATATATTAGGGTAGTATCTGTACACACGCAGCTCTTTTCAATGTACGTAAATACATGGCCCTAAGGACGACTTGTACAAAACATACGACGATGAACGTGAGATTGATTTTTGAGAAAAAGAATACTCTTTGGAGGAAACGGTCACAGATCCCAAACTGCTCAAACTTAAAGCATCATAATACCACTTGATATTATTATCTATTATTACCATAAAGCATGTGCAATACCTGCTACCAATTGCAAAAGCGAAGTAGTTGAATAGATGAATGGCGATAGAGCACAAATATTATCAACATATATTTAATATAGTCTAACTTATGGCAGACATGATATAAAATAATTAGGCTGAGTAAATTACAAAGTAGTTACAATGTCTTTTACCTATTGCCAAAGCAGTAATTTATAACTGGCACATATTCATTAGGTTTTCATATTTTGTCAACACATTCAACATTAAAAATTTCAATAAAACTCAGCTAATTAAACTGTACATTTAAAATGCGAGTTTTTGCAGCATGAATGAAGTACAACATGATAAGTGTTAAATGTAATCAGTCGGACATCAAATGCGTCACAGTGGTAATTCGTAAATATTATGATATTTACATAAAATCAGAAATATTTCATCAAAATAGCTTTTCAGGTTCATATATCAAGTGATATCACATATAAAAAGAATGCCAGTGCTAAATTTAGAATTGTCGTTACGCTAGTAGTAAACGAAACGTACAAAGCCACATGCTAGGCGATACTATGCAGTTTTTCTTACCCGATGTATAGTCATATGAGTAAAGTTCCTTGTCTTTGAATTCCCAATGCCATTTTACGAGCAGGCTTAGACCAGTTACTAAGAAATATTGTACTTTGAAGCAGCATGAAGCAGCATTTCTCGTTTGTAGGAATTGGAGCAGCACTTCATTAAACGTGGCATATTATTGTAAAATCTCTACACATTTTTAAAGTAGTATACGAACGGTAAAACTTGAGTTTTCAAGTCGGCGATTTCTTTAAAAATTGTAAATATCACTGAGTCGTGATCTTTTGAAACTTTGCATTTATCTTTTTCTAGCAGTCTGAGACAAAGCTCGTGCGAAAAGTCAACCAATAGATGACAGAGTCACAGCACACTATAGGCACTTTCTCTTCAGAAAGGCTGCATAGACGAGCGTGGCTTTGTCGGAGAGCCCCGACTGTGACGGCCTGAAGTCTGTGGCACAGATTCCTCCAACTTGCGGGACGTCACTTGCAATAAGGCTTTAGCCTCACAATTGCTTGAACATCACGGCAGCAGTAAAGGAGGTAACTGCAATTTTCTGATTTCTTGGTTATGATTTTGCGCAACTTTGATTAGTTAGGAGGCTGCTGTACCAAGAACCAAAGCAATTCCAGGCTGTGAGGACATTTCAGTTTATCATTCAAAGGAATGCCTGACTCTGATACGGCTGTGCCAAGAGACCGTGAAGACACTTCAGAACAGCTTGGCTCATTGACAAGAGGAATCTCAGAACCTGTACCTGCTTCTGGACAGCAAGTGTAAATTGCTGTCGATTGAGGTAACTCTGCGGAAGAGAAGACAAGCCCCACCTGTCCCTGTACTTCAATACAACACGAAAGTGCTTGTACGGATATTGTGCTTCCTACAGTCGGGGCAAGTACGCGATGGCTTTGTGAAGTCGACTGCGTACACATTGTCTTCGCTTCTTTCAAAACGAACAGGGAGCATGTCTTCAGTGAACAGCTCTTTCATGTCTGTATGAGTGTATTCCTCTACACTAACAAACTATCTCAACATATCTTTAACAAAGACGTGAGGCCGGTTCTGCATGAATTCAGGAATATTTTCACTGTACTGTCTGTATACTGATGACTTTCTCCTTGCAGCCTTAAGGAATTTCACTTCTTTGTCAGGAAGACAGCTGTGATTAAGGGGTGTCAATGACCATTCCCACTGCCCATATTTCGGCTAAAAGCTTCTATGTCCTCGAAAACATAGTTACGATGGGAACTGCAGTCGGCAATCCCAAGGTATACTCACGTCTCTTTAGTCACAGCTTTGCGTCAAGAGCCTCCTGCAGCAGCTTGGCCTTGGCTGCTTTCAGGCGACCCTCTTTTGTTTGGCCATAAGGCTCAGGTACGTCCACTTAGATAGTAGGCATTGTTACGTATATGGAGCACACTTCACGTTTTAAACCAAGATATGGATAGAGTAAAGATGAGTCAGAAGACAGCACTGAGAGAAATACAAAAATTATTTCTACCTTTCTAGTATATGTACACGTGGGTAGAGCAAAATAAGCAAAATATGAAAGATTGAAAGAGTACAAGACATATAGTCTCAGCTTGGATGCCGAGACTGTCTGTGTTGTACTTTTTGTTATGGTGCGCGCTTTTTCGCTATTTCCCCGTGCATAATATATATGTGTATAATACTGTAAATAGCCGCAATAAACTTTCAATTGCTAAGTGCTATCTTCTGGCGAGTCATAACTTTGTCCTCATCTTGCAGTGCTGGTTGACAAGCATAAGGATTATCAACCAACTATCCCAAACAATCCTGTTATATGCAAACATTATCAAATTGTTATGTGCTTCATCTTATGGCAGACATACTTGCCTGCACCGTGCACTAAAATCAACAGGAAAAGCTGGTATTAGGGAGTGTTAGCAGACCGTTATATATTCCTGATAGCGATACTCTAACGATACACAACATGTGTTCAAGGCTGCTAGGGTGAAGAGAAGACATTGTTATCCGATCCCTTCATTGTAACCACCTACTATTAGCAGAAGCAGAAGCAATGATAATGGACATCTGCTACAAACTTTTCACAAGCAATTGTGAGTACAGTTTATAGTATTTGAAAAGCGCTTGTTTTCTTTTGGGCTTGCACAAACCTAAGTGCCATGTTAAAGGCCCCCACACCCGAAAATCCCAGACATTTCAAATAGCGGGTGCAGTACTTTATATTCTGAACAATTAAATCCATTTCAAGATCCTTGTTGTTGTACGGCCCTTCTTTGTTCCTTGCAGGTTTGTTCTCTTTTTGTACACTTACTTTAGCCAGTCATTGATGTTTGAACCCTGTGAATGAAATCAAGAGTACTTATTTCTGGAGCAAACTGAAGTAACCTAACCTATAGTAACATAATACTGTGTGATATGCTACCTTGATGCCTCTCTCCTCCTTTGAATCTCGCTCATCCAGTTCCTGTGCATAGGATAGCAAACCAGTTTATCTCACTGCCTTTCCTACTCTATCATTCTATATATGTCTCTTTACATTACCTGCACACAATCTTTGAATAGGATGGCTTTCGAATACCTGCACGACACTGACATGTTTGCGACAGGCCAGTAAACAGGATTTTTATTCACGAGTAGAGGCGGGTAGTTATTTATAGGCATAGGAAAACCCTATCTTCAATATTTATGCTCGGCAAAACACACCACTTCATTCGAATTTCGGGGGGTGGGAGGAAGGGGGCAAGTCTTCTAATTCTCCTCACATCTGGCTGACTGGCTATGAGCCTGGTTTGCACACGCATAGCCATAAGCATACCGAATCCTTTTTTTTCTCTAAAGCCTTTTTATAGTATTCTGCTCGAAACATGCAGACTTTGACGGTTTCCTTGACAATTCAAAACGGCGCATTGTTTAGAGAGATTCTTCACTCGGAGTGGATCATGGGGAAGATGACATTGGGTGCAAAAAACAAAAAATACAACTTAATGACTGTGATTAGTTTTATACAAGACAGAGGGCAATGTCAAGTTTAATTTTTGTTTAATGGAAGCAAAGAAATTTAAAAATACGCTGCCTCCCACAAGAAATTATGGTTCTCCTAAACGAAATAATTGCGTATTTATTCACAATTGATGCAGGCTTTCTTGTGTGGTTTCAAGACGGAACTAATTGAAAACAGAACCAGTATGCTGCAGTTTCGCCGGGCCTTGGGAATTTTTAATAATATCACAAAAACCTTACCAGTGACACGTACCAGAATCTAATATACAGAGGTCAACATCAGGCCGAACTCTCGACGCCTATTTCACACATTTAGCAGTACGATGGATGGCACACACGGTCATGTCCCGATATGGAGTTTAGCCTAACAGCACATATTGTCTCCTGTTGCTCACAACTGCTTTTTCAATGTGCTAAGAAAAAAAAACGCTTAGGTGCATACAAAACAAACGACCACGCCCAGCTATTTCTGGAACCCAAAGTGTTTATGTAAATATCACAAGGGTAGACTCGTTAGCTTTTTAAAGTGCCGAATAGCATGCATGCGCGGATTTCATTATGACTGAATCCAAATAATAACAGTCAAGTTCGAATTACGTGTATCATAATTTTGAACTTCTATCAATAATTTTGCGTAATTCTGAACAAACCAAACTGCGCTCGAAAGTAAGCGAGAGAGAAAAAAAGCAGAAAATTTCTCACCACAACGCCGCCTGCATGCTGCACCCACGCGGTGATCCTGTCGTTGGTTCCTACATCATTGAGGCGATGCCCTGCCCTAAATGGATTTGTTGTGAAAAGAGTTTCACCCGTCTGATGCATAACGCAGAGGTCAGTAGAGCCACACTTGAGAGTTTGAAGGTGGAACGCGCTGCACTCGTTTTTTGTGCCCCCTCTAGGTCACTTGAGCTTAAAAGTCTCTGAGGCCTGGGGTAGCTTCGGATAGGGGAGTACGTTTGGACTCATCAGTTTTATAAAGAAGAATATGGTCAATTGTATTTGAAGGCTCTTGGTCGTAAAAACAGAAAGTATGGCGAAAGTCCAGTAGTAAATTCTGTGCCAGTAATGCACTTCCAAGTGACAAAGCGCAGAATGAAGCTCGACCCACCTCGGTAATCTAGTGGCTAAGGTCTAGTGGCTGCCTACCCACAGGCTGCAGGATCGAATCCCGGCTGCGGCGGTTGCATTTTCTATGAACGCAAAAATGCTGTAGGGCCGTGTGCTCAGATTTTGGTGCACGTTAATCCCCTAACTGCTTTCGAGGAGCAGAGCTCGTCCCGCCAAAACTGTTACCAAAATGCTTTAGACGAGTAGAACTCGGCCTGGCGAAACAGGTACCCCCCTATGCCGTTCAGGCGCACAAGCGCCCATTTACGTGTTACATTGTGCATCATTCACTAGATGGCAGCATTAGCTGGCAGATTTAGTTTTCTTCTGGGGTAGGAAGGTAGTTTTTATTGAAAAGACGGTGTGGTGGCAGGGACCAATGCATTGCTGGCCCGTAAACACGAAATAGAAGATATTAAATTTTGTCGACATCTATGAGTGATGATTATTCGACTCTAGATATTTATCTTGTGTCCGGAAGTACAGGGATGATAGTGAAGGAGCAGCTCCTCCAGTCATGATGAAGACAGCTCGAACGCGAAAATCGCGAGTGCCCACTTGTGAAGCCGCTTCGCATTATTTCGTGTTTTATGTTTTCTGCACAGCTCCGAAGCTCCCCGACTGAAATTCACCAAGGGTGCTTAGCCTACGCAAGGGAAGAAAGGTGCGGCGTCTGTAACTGTTTGGTTTATAAGATCATTGATTTTATTATCAGGAGGTAGCTGATTTGCTATGTACTGTTCAGAAACAAACTTTAGTCCGTTCGTTTGAATAACTGTGTGCTTAAATATTTTTCTCAAAATCGACCACTTGGTATTTATTAAAATCAAAATCGAAATCGGCAATAAAAATAGGCAATCTATGACCCGACACTTTCGAAATGAAGGAGCAGTTAAGGGGGATAAAAGCCCTAGGTGCCTGAAATATCTGAAGCATCCACTACGGCGTCGGTCAAATTCATATGGTGGTTTCGAGACATTAAGCCCCACACATAATTAAATCAATCGGGAGAACTTCGTCAAATTTCAATTATCAGAGCCGACGTACATTGACAGCATATTGGCAAGAGTACGGTTGGAGTGCTCCGTCATAACATTCGCGTGAAGGTGTACGCGGTGCTTGTGCAGCGCACAATAAAGCATTCGTTAAGCAATACATTTGAAGTGTCAGAAAGGAGGGCACGGGCTCTGCCCATTAAAAGCTAGCAAGGGGCACCTACACGCAGAACGAAATGTCCCAACTGAAACGCTCCAGCGCCATCGGCTACGGCAATCGGTGGTGCAGTCAATTCGACGTAGTGTGTCAGATGGTCTACTGGAACGATATTCCTGCGGTTACCAGCTAGACTTGATGGTAGCGCTCCGTAAATGTGAATGCCAGTGTGATCAAAGGGTTAACTAGGTCAATGAAGAGGTCGTGATGGATAGACTTGCCCGGGAGGAAACTTTCATTGTTGGCACTGAGCACACCAGCGAATGAATTTCCGCACGGACTTGTACAAGCCACGCCAAGAAAATTGAAGTCCAAGCCAAGTGTATGTCCTAAAGAGACCCGCGTCGGCGCACCGTGAGTCAGCGTGAAAAGCGTCCGATATAACAGTTCGAATGAGGTGGGATATCACAAAGAGCCACTTGTGACCATCGGAAAGGTAGTTGTGTCGATAAAGAAGTTCGTCCCTCAGGCAAAAGTTGCTAGCTTGGCAGCGGAGAGCACCCGACGACATAAAACTGAAAAGATCAGGAAGAATCACGCAGATGTCAAGAACGACCATTGACGCCTAGGGACTGTTGGTGGGCTGCACAATACCCCACTGCAACATGTCAGCAACTCGGTCGTCAATAACACGGCGCTCCGACACTGAGACTCGATAGCGACGTTGCCGTAGAAGCACAGGGCTTCCTGTGCCAATCTTCTGAAGATGGTCGATATGTCACTTACACAACAAGCGTGGCTTTCAAAAGGAGTGCAAAACCAACTGGATTTATTGGGAAGACATTGCGACACCACTGGAGCAGTGGAAAGCATCAAGGAGTGACTGGTCAATAGCAGGGTCAGAAGTGAGTGTGCTTCGGTGCTTAGAAGGTGAAGTAGCTGTACCGACAAAAATGCAACAGGCGTTGATCGGCTGCACGTGATCGAGGCCTTCATAATAGAATAAAGGTAAAGGTCGTTCCAGAGTGTTGTGCACAAACATCTTCGTGACATCATGACAGAGACTAAGGAGAGCAACGGCCAATGAAGAATACTTGAGGTGATTGAATAGTTCAGAGGGCGTAGAAACAAAATAGCGGCATCGGAAAAAGTGGCAAACGTTGCAGTCGCAGCGCCACGAGCGTAGCGCCAATGTTGCGTTGTTGGATACAGACACTTTATGAAACGCCATGAGGGCTTCAACAGCGAAAACATGAGGAAACACAGAAAAGTCAAGTTCGACGCGAGAGCAGTCAATGGAGGCATCATTATTTGCAAGAAAGTCCCACCCTAATATTTTATAATGGGAGAAAAAGGGGAGCTCAACGAATTTGTCTATATACATTAGCCATTGGATGACGACTCGTGTAGCACAGGCCGATAGAGGTGTTACGGCTCACGCGTTTGCCGTTCCATGAGAGAGCCCGGATAATGGCATCAGAACTTTGCTGAGTTCGTGGCAGAGCTAGGCGGAAATGATGCATACAGCCACTCCGGTTTCAAAAAGTGCCATGAGTGTAATGCACTTACACTTCAATGACATTGGCTGAACAGTGGCAAGGACTTGTGCATGGCGACCCCACACCTTCATCAATCGTGAAGGGGTTCATTCGCCGAGGACACCACAGCAGCCATGAGCTCATGCTGATGGCAATGCGCTAATGCAATTCTTCTTCACTGCTATATATATATATATA
Source organism: Rhipicephalus annulatus (assembly GCA_013436015.1). NCBI lineage: Eukaryota > Metazoa > Arthropoda > Arachnida > Ixodida > Ixodidae > Rhipicephalus > Rhipicephalus annulatus. Next base: position 233,090 of record WOVY01011625.1, on the reverse strand, counting down.
TATATATATATATATATATATATATATATATATATATATATATATGCCGCTATATATATATATATATATATATAATCAAGTAGACACTCCGTGAGCGGTCACAACGTGGTTTATTTCGACGTTTCGGCCTAGAGTCTGGCCTTGATCAGGATTGGGAATACAGTTTGTTGGCGCTCAGCTTTATACAATCTTGAACCAGAGGGGAAGAGAGAGAAAGAGAAAAACGAAAGAAAAAAGATACAAGAAGAAAAGAAAGAAAAGAACAGAAGGGGACTGTAAGGTGAACTCACCCGGGTGCCCCCTTTTACTCTTCCCTCCCCTAATCTCTCTCCCTTTTATCCTTTTCACCTTTCGGATGTCTGTGGTCTGTGTATCTTTCCTTTTATTACTAACGCATTGTTCCCGACCAAACGGCACCTCCTGGCTGTGGCGGTTTACTGTGGGGGAAAAAGAGCTTTTTTAAGAAGTTTAAGGCTTTAACTACTCAGCGCCCTGTCAACATCTCGTCGTAGGAAGAGGGGCGCCGCGTAATGCCACAGAGGCTGGCAAGCGGGTGCAATGGCAATTCTTGCCCGCTTCTGGATTACGCGTGCAGTAGAGGCCTCCCGACTATGCACAGGGTTGCTGTTAGGCATGTCATGTTTGACACAATTGATTGGATAACCCCCACATGTAATTGATGACGCCGTTAAAAAAGCGAGAAAACTGAAGTGTGATGACTTACTTATGAAGCGACCACCGCAAGAAGACCCACAACAAACAAACGTCTGCTTAACTTACAGCACAAATTTTCCCAATGTATACAAAGTACTTAAACGACAGTACAACATTCTGGAACATAGTGAACGTCTGAAACGTGCATTCCCATCCACTCCTGGCGTCGTTTACCGACAATCACGCATTCTCAAAGACACACTTGTTTACTCTCAAATCAATACCTCGCCCCATAATAATTCATGCCGACACTGTTTAAAGTCACGATGTCTTGTATGTAAAGCGATGCGAGAAACACACAAAGCAACCAGCACACAATCTAATTTTTAATCAACATACGAGGAAGCCTAACCTGCGCTTCCTCTAATGTGGTATACCTGTAGCGAGAGAGGAAAACGAGACGGCGGCCAACGTGGTCGTGTCTTCTCTCGCCACTTTATTCCACGCCTGAAGCGGAACCTCAGCGGCTGCCAGCGTCCGACACACCCAGTGCCTAGCTTGTTCTAATCCTCGCGCAGCTCGATCTCGCCTCAGCTACGCGAGAGGCGCGGCGCGGTGATTGAAGAAAATGATGATGATGATCATGCACTACATACCTACTCGAATGCAACGTGTGCAGTATGCAGTACATCGGACAAACAGAAACACCACCTAGGAATCACTTCAATAATCACAGAGCCCATGCGAAATCAGCCCCAAATCTACCCCTATCGAAATATCTCATTCGTTCCCCCCATGCATTTGACAAACTATCAGTCATGCTATCAGTCAGATTTAAATCAAACCGAGAACGTGAGCACCGAGAGGCCTACCTTATACAACGATTTAACACTCTCAATGAAGGAATAATTGAGAATCCAGGTTAACTTGCAGAAATTAAAGCATTAGAAACCAAAAACAGCAATCATGAAAAAAATAACTGAGTGCACGGCACTGCAGCTGCGAAGAGCACTGGACAACTCAAAATAATTCAAAGTATAACTACCCTTCCTAAGTACAGCTGCCGTCTGTTTCTGTTTTTACCTCACTATCCAATCAATTGTGCCAAACATGACGTGCCCAAGAGCAACCCTGTGCACAGTCGGGAGGCCCCTACTGCAGGCGTAATCTAGAAACGGGCGAGAATTGCCATCGCACCCACTTTCCAGCCTCTGCAGCAATACGCGGCGCCCATCTTTCCACGACGAGATGTCGACGGGATGCTGAGTAGCTAAAAGGCCTAAACTTCTCAAAAAAGCTTCTTTTCGCTCACACTGAACCGCCAGAGTCAGGAGGCGCCTTCTGGTCAGGAACAATGCGTTAATAAAAGGAAAAATACACGGAGCACGGACATGCTAAACGTGAAAAGGAGAAAAGGAGGAGAGGTGGAGGGATGGGGAAGGAAGAGTGAAAGGGGGCACCTGGGGGAGTACACCTTACATTCTCCTTTTCATCTTCTTTTACATTTTTTTCTTCATTTTTTCTTTTTCTCTTCCCCTCTGATTCAGATTGTATAAAGCTGAGCACCAAGAAACTGTACCCTCAATCCTGATGAAGGCCAGACTCTAGGTCGAAACGTCGAAATGAACTACGTTGTGACTGCTCACGGAAGATCTTCCTGACTACTTGCAACGCTAGAAGGCCACTCCAGTACCATGCCGGCCTATATATATATAATATATATATATATTATATATATATATATATATATAATATATATATATATATACACTTTTCTTTTTCCTATTTACATTCCATTGGTTTTAATAACTTCCCCTGTACATTTCTTGGCATTACTGTCTGTTAGATCTCATTAATATTGTGTTTAAAAATACGGAAAAACGAGCCCTTAGGTATACACTTCTTTCCCATATTTTATATATATATATATATATATATATATATATATATATATATATATATATATATATATACATATATTGAAATGACTTGCCATTCCATTCGCGGTATTATATGTGGCACGTCTGATTCCGATGCCCACATATGCTTATTTTGCTGCTATTCCACCTGCTACAGTGACATCTGGGCCTGCTGACGATACTTGTGGCCTTTATTTGGCTGCTGTGCATGGTGGATTGACTGCGGCGCTCTTGTCTTCTCTGTGGCGTCCATCCCGCCCCGTCTGCTTTTACTGTGGTATCCCAGGCAAAATTTCTTGGTACTTTCTTCGCTGCAAGCAAGAGAAACGACGTGGCTATGGGGAGTTCGAGCGAAACTGGAGCCGCATTCACAATGCTTTCACTTGGCTACGCATTTTATTGGCCAAGAATTCTTTTATCTCAAGGAATTACGATAGCTCGGGTACGATTTTAACTTATTCGGCACTTACGAGGGCGAGGAGGACACGCGATAGCCGATGAAACGAGATGTAAAAAAAAGTGTGTGCCGATAATAGCAAGGTATGCCATGTAGAGGAGCTATAATTTAAAATTATCTTTGCTGGTTGTTTCCATTTTACCCTATTTCTTGCTCATCACTGTACATTGGCAGATAAAACAATTTCTTCCTATGGAACTATTTTGTGAAAAATTACATTTATTTTGATGCAACAAAAAAACAAATTAAATAGTATCGTTACTGTGAAGAGAAAGAACGAACAATTCCGCCAAATCATTACCAAACTTACTCATCAATGATAAACAGGTTCTCATTTAAAAGACACAAATACGTACATACATACATACATACATTCGTACATACATACATAATACATACATACATACACTAAGGTGTAAATTTAGGGATGAACGGCTATAAAGGAACAATTCTTTTTTTATTTATTTATTCTTGTTACCCTACAAGCCCCAGAAGAGCATCGAGTAGGGGGGGTACACAGAAAAATCACAATAACACAAAGCATAAAAAGAAATATATCGAAGAAAACAAAGAAAATTGCACAATGGAAGGGAGAAGAACAAACACTATAAGCAAATGCAGCAAAAAACAAAATGAAAAAAATAAAGCATCTTTATACAAAATCAAGAGAACATATAAATTTGCAGTAGCTCACGAAATTCGGCCGGATCTCTCACAGAAACAATTTCATCCGGAAGGCTATTCCAAACTGCGATGGCGCGTGGCAATGCAGAATTATTGAATGACTGAGTGTTGCCGAAGATGCGTCTAAAACTGAGATGATTATGAAGCCGACTAGATGTACGCGAAGGAATGTCAAGCGATAGACGACTGGTCCACGAGTTGTAGTAGTACTTATGGAGGAGGCATAGACGGGTGACAGAGCGGCGGGAATCCAAGTTAGTAAGGGCAATATCGCGTTTGATTTGGGTGATGCTGGAGTGGCAGCTATACATTGAAGTGATGAAGTGGGCTGCACAATTTTGGATGGATTCCACTTTATCTATTAGGTATTGTTGATGCGGAGGCCAGATCGATGAAGCGTATTCCAGCTGAGGACGTACAAACGTTTGGTAGGCCTGCTGCCGAATGGTAGATGGGGAATGATGCAGATTCCGGCGCAAGAATCCCAGAGTTCTGTTTGCTTTCGCGCATATCTTGTCAATGTGAGTACACCAGGCAAGATTAGTACAAAGATGGACACCAAGGTATTTGTATGTAGATGAACGGGGAATTACAGCTGAACAGATAGAGTAAGAAAAGTTAAAAACCGATTTCTTACGGGTGAAAGAAAGTACGCAGCACTTAGATGTGTTAAGCGTCATTTGCCAACGGTCACACCACTGATTTATTAAGTCGAGGTCCTTTTGTAAATGAACGTGGTCTTCTTCAGAGTTAATAGTTCTGTACACTACGCAGTCATCCGCGAAAAGACGAATTGAGGAAGAAATGTTACAAGGCAAATCATTATTATAAATCAGAAAAAGAAGACGGTCTAATACACTGCCCTGGGGCACACCTGATGAAACAGATGAAGTAGACGAGCTGAAGTTATTGACAAATGTAAACCGCTGTCGGTTTGACAAAAAATTTCTAAGCCAAGATAATGTTGATGAGTCGAGTTTAAGTGCAGACAGCTTAGCTATTAGGCGACAATGGGCAACTCTGTCAAATGCTTTCGCATAGTCTAAAAAGATGCAGTCATCAGTTTTATTACTATTCATGCCGTTATGTAAATCAGACGTAAATTCTAATAGCTGAGTATCACAAGATAACGCTTTCCGAAAACCATGCTGATTTAGAAAGAAGAAGTTATTTGACTGAAGATGGCTGTATATATGAGAGGTGATGATGTGTTCAAGCAGCTTGCAACAGATGCATGTTAGCAAAATGGGGCGGTAGTTACCGGGTGTGTGTTTGTTACCATCCTTGAATATCGGTATAACCTTTGCTATCTTCCAGTCAGTGGGAAGTTGACCAGAAGATAAATACTGTTGAAAAATGTGGCATAAAATTTGACTGGAGGAAGCGGATGTGTTTTTAAGTACCTTGGAATTAATATTGTCAACACCACACGATGTAGACAGCTTTAGACCGTGTATAAGTTTAGATATGCCTTCAACAGTTACAATGATAGAAGACGTGAAGCAGTACTGACGATCGATTCTAATACACTTAGTTTTAATTTACAGGAAATATCCTACGAAAGAAATCCCCCAGGACCATTATGTATGACCTCGGTGTTTCTCGAACCATCTTGAACAAGCTGCATGCATAGCTTTAGCTAGTGCCCAGTGACAAGCAGTTTTTATAAGAAACACAAGAATAAAGCCCTTGACAATGTCATGCTAAAGGAAAGGGCTGTGCATAACAATTTGGTACATGTCTGCAATACTACTCTGTTTATTTACATAGCTCGATTCATTCACAACACAGTAACAAAGCATGTTGACGAACTTGGGCTGAAAAGTCAGCACAGCACAAAGAAATTCTAGACAGTACATGAATAATACACATTTAGGCTTCTAAGCTCTTCGGTGCAAACATTGTTTATGTCGACAGCTGTAGACCCTCTTTCGTTTCCCAGAAACACTCCTCAAAAACGCTTCAAAGTTTGCAGATCAGCACAGTTCCCATACAAGTGTCTGTCGGTCTGCTTGAAAAATATTCAGTTCTCTGGTGGGCAAAGACTGTACTTTAAGTATGTTGGGTGTTTCTCCCGTGCACTGCATGTATGTCTCGCTACTGGCCTCCATTGCAATGATGCTCATTACGTACGTGTAAGCTCAGAACTAATACTATTCCACTACAAAGTAATTATGTTTCATTTGCACAAAACAGGGACCAAAATAAAAAATAATAATGACATTTACCTTCACACAGTTTGAAAAATTGTATACATATCCATAGAATTTTCATAGCTCATCTTAGAATAGTAACAATGGTTCTAAATACATTGTTAATTCCACTAAAATAGTTTTAATAGGTGAGCTTCAATATTAGAGTATACCGTTACCCTTGTAGGCCTAAACAATGCTACAGGCACCAAAAAAATGATAATTAGGTGGAAGCTATAGCTACAAATATATTAAAATAAATATATTTTATTCTAATATGAGGAAAGCTTCATGGATGTTAAGTAATATTTGAATAGTAGGCAATTACATTAAGAACAAACCTATCCAAGCAAATACTAGATTTAAAAAGTTACACTTACACAGTAGAAACAGAGAAGTAGACTGTTGAAGGACAGACAGGCAGTGGTATAACATTACACAAGTGCTAAAATCTAGTGTTAGATAAACCAGGTTTAGTGATGATTCTCTTCCTTCCAAACAAAACAATACACATAGAAGCACTTCTCAGAGCTTATACACCCCTCACATCATTGGTGCTATACAAATGAGTGTATACTGAAGGGCTATATCGACGAAGTACAAGATTACCACATAGAAGGCTTTACTTTGTACCGCCACACTAGATTTCGCCAGCTGGCCGCACGAAAAAGAAGTTAGCCGCGTGGATCGTGTGGCGCAAGCCACGAGAGAGTTCAGAACGGCCTAGCTCCTGACCTGGCTAGACGCTGCAGGTGCGACTTTGCCTAAGCCTGTGTCTCAAATAAAAGCTGCGACCTTGACACGGACTCGTCGCTGCCGTCTTGCCTCTCCTTCTTCAACATCTTCTTGCACTACAAAGAATGCAAACACAGTTACCATTGCTGAGTATAGATGCTGTGAGTCTTGGCAGTGAAATGCAGATTCCCGCAGGCGCTTTGATTAACATGCACGTTAAAAGCTTCAGCTCAAATTTATTCGCCCAACAGCACTACAAGAGCCTTAAAATTATTGTCATAGTTTGGTATCTTCAATGCAGAATTTAAATATTTTGGATTGCTCGAGCGCAAAAGAAACTGCTGAATAATGAACTGCTAAGAAATTAAACTGCAGCTGCACAGAATGTTACTGTGTATACAATTCAATCTGCTCCAAACATCACAATGTGCTCTTTCTGCTGGTGTGATCTTTGAGCAGGACAACACCGTCACTGGCAGTCCCTTTCTACTTGTTGGTCGTCTGTTCTCTGTTCGTGATACATTGTACGTGACCGGGGAGAACCTGATTTTTTGTTAATTCAGGAACTTAGAAAATACAGATCATAGTTACATCCATGCCATTTGCAAAAGTGTACAGTTGGTAAATATGTGCTCGTATTTACAGATGCCGTATTTTTAGAAGGCGATGAGAAATATGCAAAAATAATAAAAAAGATAGTCTCAACACACACACACACACACACACACACAAACAGGGAAGACTGAAAATATATTTTATTATGACACAAGAGGAAAAACTACAATAGTATAGATGAAGGCATGAAACTACTGCCAGGACTAACAAGCCAATAAAGTATTTTCTATTTCGACTTTACACTAGGTGCGAGAAGCTGACCACAAATGCGTTCACTGGGGAACACATGTAAGACTGCGTTACAAGACAGCTGCTAATGTTCACAACTTCAAAGCTATCCAACATAGCCAGATAACCACACAGCGTATAGGCGAAGTTTGGCAGTCTAGAAGACGCAAAGCACTTGTGGATTATGAGTGTGCTTGTTGCTCACATCTATTATTCCGAACGAAGAAAACCTTTCAAAAATGGACTTTATTGGGGGAGATAATAATACGCAACAAACACAACGGGCATCTACAGGTGCCCCCACCACTCACCATTGTTATTGATGTCAGTTTCTTGCCACACGGATAGGCTCTGTCCTGCACAAAGCGCCAAAGGAGCGCCCAGCGCCCCTTGACTTGGATTGCATGGGTAGTGGCTGCATTTCACTGCTTCTCAAGACAGTAAGATGAGGAGCCGATGATTTTAGGCACACCGAGCCTTTAGAGATCAACAATGCTCACTCCGTTTGGTACTATTTTAGAAAAATATATCACTATGCATTCATGGTAAACTTGTTTGGCTGAAACACAACCTGCCAGAGCACTGACAGATAAGACGCTACACCAAGTAAAAGATACGGTTACCGGCCGTGTGTCATCTCAGGCTTGTACAATAGGTCCGTCTCATAGAAAGTTGTGAGGAGCCAGGCAATTTTCACCAAATTGCTATTTAATCTCAGAGCAACTGATCCACAGAGTGAGTCACAAGCTCGAGAGCTCAATATGAATTTAAGTATTTGTGCTCGTTTAACACAATGATATTTTCAGAATCAGGTGATTGGAGTTTCATTCTTAAGCTGCAGGCTTTCCACTTTGAACATTCTCAATTATCTCACAATTTACTTCTAATATAGTTCGATAAGCATAACATCTAAGAGGTATATATCATTTAAATACAGCATACTAAGACGTAATGTCGGCGTCACTGGTTAAGCCCATCGACAAAATCATCAGCCTCACTACGCCCACTGCAGCCCAAGGCCTCTCCGATGTTTCTCCAATCAAGCAGACCTTGTGCTGTCGGCTGCCGCGTCATACGTGCATACCTCTCTACCTCATCTCGCCACCTAATATATTGTTTCCCATTCACGCGTCATCTTCTCTTGGAAGACCATCAGTTACCCATTATTGCCAGCGGTTATCCTTCTTATATGCTACAGTTCTCAGCCAATGTCCATTTCTTTTTGATTTTAACTATGACATTCTTTGCCCCAGTTTCTTCCCTGACTCACGCTGACATCTCTTCCTGTCCCATAAGGTTATAGATGTCTTGTTCTTTTCCTTCGCTCACTGCGCCGTCCTCAATCTGAGTGGAACCTTCTTTGTAAGGCACCAGGTTTCTGGTCCATAGATAAGTACGGTAAGGTGCAGCTGCTATATGCATTTCCGAGGAGAGATCGTGGTAGACTAACGTTCGTGATTTCAGCATGCTAGCTAAATGTACTCCCCCACCTCTATTGGTATAGTTATTCCACGCTGAAGGTTTGGCTCTGAAAATTCCAATATGCGCCCTCACCTATCAGAAAAATCTCTTTCTGTGGATACTTTTGCACATTAGTTTAGCCTGATCGATAAGAATTGTCTTATGCTTCTGCTTTTTTGAGAAGTCCAGTCCAGTTAAGAGCCAAACACAATATTAAGGAAAATTTCATAGAGTTTGGTACATTGTAATTATTCTGGTCAGTTTTTAATGCGCCATCTATGTAGGAGTGCACATCAACTTTCAATTTGTAAAAATCTTGGGAGGCTAATACTTGTTTTATAAGCCACACGCTAAGGACACCTCGCGAATCAGGGTGACTTCTTTATTCACGTATTTCTCTGCAGCAGCCGGCTATAGTTGATCCGAGTCCTGTGTCTGTTCCTTCAACTCAGCTGACATCACCCCAGCATTGTTTTCGAGCTCAGAGCTGGTCGTGTTCCTGTTAGTAGGCTCCAAGATGAGAGGCTGTAATTGTTGGGAGATGTTGGTGGTCACAACCAACAGTTCCTTGTCCTGGTCGTCCTTGGGGGCATCATCCGAGGAGCGAGACCTGGGGAGTATAGGACGCTGCTCTTCTTCTGGCAGCAAGTCGTAGGCAGCCAGTGCACCTTCAAGAGCATTTGTGGTGGCCAAAACCGCAGTAATTACAAGACCGGCAAACAGAATGCCGACCAGGAAGTATTTTAGTGTGCTTGCCTTCCTAATCTCGGGTTCATGCGCAAGAGTGGCTCTGGCTTCTTGTGTCAGCAGTGGCTCCTGGCCGCGGCTGCAATGCAGTGCAGTTGGCGGTGCATTGTTGGATGTAGCGGTGAAATCTGGCGCCATAAGCACTGCAGGCACGTGAGCCAGCAGCTCTGGAGGACACTCAATGAAAATGCTGGCAGAATCGTCGTTATTTGGGTTATTGCCCGTGCTGCGATTGGACTCACATGATTCGAGTGTCGATGTAGTTGGGCTTCTTGTTCTTGGGTCCGTGACTGCCATTCTGGACAACGAAGCGTAGAGGTCGGGCACAGTTGTTAACAGCAGTGTCGAACGTGGCTGAGGGACAAGCGGAATGCTCACGTCGATGCAGCTCTCGTTCGCCATGGCGGTGATTTGCTTTGATTCGCTATCCTAAATACATGGCACGTACCCACTTTGGGGTATTTGCCAAGAATACTTGCAATTCCTCTTTGTTTTCACCACAAGGGCACGTACGCAATCAATGCACGCGTAAGGTGAATTAGTTGTTTTAGGACATGCAAAATGCTTCCAGAAAATATTTCTGATATCTTCAAAACATCCTTAGTACATAGTGCAGGACCACCAGGCTGAATGAAAAGGTCTCGAAACAATATTCGCAATTTTGAAAGTGCGACAATCGTTGTAGCGCTGTCGGTACGCTACGCTGAATCACTTTCAACCCTGACTTACAAATAATAAAACCTTGGGGAGATGACTTTGCACCTACCTGCCAATTGATGTCAATTTTTTTGAAATGTGAAAGGTAGTTTTTGTAGTGCCCTTTTCATACATTCCAAATACTTTGAAGTTCGGGGTTCATTTGTGTAATATCCTTAGGGCACCGAAATCTTAGACGAAATCGTATCCGAATAACGAAATGACAGAACACATGAAACGCATTTTAGATATCTATCACCTTTGATTGATATCTAAAATATAATAATATATATAATATTTCCTGTATACTGACGCTTCAACTAAAGTGGATGGGTCTGCAGGGTCGGTGATCTTTCCTGCAACAGCGACAACGGTGAAGTTTCGTTTATCCCACCAGACATCATCGACAGCTGCGGAACTTGCTGCTCTACGTAGCGCAATTGAAGTCATTAAACACCAAGAAGCCAAGAAATGGAGCGTGTTCACGGACTCTAAGGCAGCACTACAGTGTTTGACATTCGCCTTACGCCGGGACCTCATGAACAACTAGTGCTGGAAATTAGAGAGCTGCTTCACCACCTCTTCGACGAAGGACACAGAATCACGTTTCAGTGGATTCCAAGTCACTGCGGCATATTGGGCAACGAACATGCCGATGCAGCTGCCCGATCAGCACACGAAAATGGTGAAGAAAAATCTATACCATTTTCAAGGACTGATGCTGCAATGACCATCCGAAAAATCGCTAATGCAGAATTAAAATCCCTGTGGAACACCGAGTGCTTACGGCACACGCGACTGCGTAGTCTGGACGCGTCTCGTCGACTCCGGCCTCCGTCTGGACTCTCCCGACTCGAGACAACGGTGCTTTGCCGACTATGGCTTGGTGTCGCCTTCACCAAAGCTTTCGCCTACCGAATCGGCATGGAAGACAGTGCTGCTTGCGGTCATTGCGGCAGCGATGAAACTATAGAGCACGTTCTCTGTCACTGCCCTCATTACAGCGTTCAAAGACGGCAACTAGCTGCTACGTTAGCTCGCCTTGACGACAGACCTTTGTCTGAACAATCAGTGCTGGAAAGAAGACATGATTTGTGTGCTCACAGAAAATCAGTGAAGGCCCTACTGAACTTTTTGCGTGGCAGCGGCCTATTGTATAGACTGTAGCACCCCAGCTCCCCCCCCCCTTTTTTTTCGCGCGCGTCTATTTCTCTCTTCGCTTTCTTTCCAATCTTTCTTCCCCATTCCCCCTTCCCCTAGTGCAGGGTAGCAAACCGGATGCTCCATTATCTGGTTAACCTCCCTGCCTTTCCCTCATTTTATTCTCTCTCTCTCTATCACCTTTGATTGATTATTTACAAACAGCCAAATTAAGACAACACAGAACTCCCAAGGTAATGTCTAATACAAACTGAATCCTTTCAATCCTAAATTGTTTAACCTGCACAGAATTATGTTTTTTGTTGATTTGGAGTTACTAAACCCTCAAGAGCAGAAAAAAGTTTTGTTTGCCAGCATTTATAGGTTTACAAGAAAATAGCTTCATGTCCCTTGTAGAGAAAACCAGGTTAACACTGGTTGAAAAGTAAACTTTGGTGAACTTAAATACATCAATTTATTTTTATGCTCTGTTAGTACAAGTCAAATTAACATACAAAAAGCTTGTATTAAAGCGCCTAAACTGTCCACAAGCAAGTCCCTGCGGTTGTGATGCACAGCTCCTCATTGCTTTTGAAAGGCCGCCGTCCAATTATGAACACTTTGTTTCCTCCAAAATTATAAAATATTGCCGAATCTCGCTTTGCAACGCCAGAATTAATTCCGCCCATCGTTGTAAGGGCAAGCTGATTGAACTGCACTTCATCGTTGTCATCATCTTGCTCGATCAAGCATTAATATTTCATTTATTAAAACAAATTTAAGATTATTACAAACTATCTCGCTTTTAGACACCCATTAAGTATATCTAAGTAATTTAGGCATGTTTCTCGACTATAATAACAAGAAATCGGGAGCTTTTACAATAGCTGCACTTCTTGATGAGCCTCAATGCATTAAAGGTGTGACAGACACTGAATCTATTATTTGGTTGCAGTGATGGTCATTGTGATGTCAATGTGTCATTTTATTTTCAAGTTTGCAGAGTTCCAAAGAAGATGACAAGGTGAAAAATATTGCTCTGCTGGTGCCCAATATTTAGAACATGAAGGTTGTCCACTGCTCTGGGCGACACGTTATTGATAGCGAAGAACCACTTTGTAACTACAAGATTAAGCGTCTCAGGAACAACCTGAAAACACCCGACAGCTGCTGATAGAATAGTTAATTAGTAAGGCGTCACCTATTATTTGGCTGCGGCGACTGTCATTGTGATCGCAATGCGTCATTTCATTTTCCACTTTGCAGAGTTCCAAAGAAGACGACGAGGCAAAAATATTACTTTATTGGCCAGAGCGCTGTATCATCCACGAATTCGACAGTGGCACAGTGTACAAACGAGGGAAGACATCGGATGTCCAACCTCGAGTGTGAAATTGTGTCAACGAGGTCATTGCCTACGCCTGTTTTTGAAAACCAGCCCATCCACTATAATCAAATGACAGACACAGAACAAACTGCTAGGGCTCAAAAGAGCAATGTCATCCGCTAGAAAAAACTTATGCCCTCTTCCTCACTCTAAATAAAACAGTAAAAAATCACAGCATACTCAAAGAGGGAGTGATGAGGAATGTGGCGAAGCGTTTGTCCGTCCATATAACCGTGTGTCCGCTCATTCGTGCATGCCTCTATTTGTACGATTGTGTTCGAGAATGCAGACGGTGCGCGGGTAACACCAACGAGACGGGAGCCAAAAACTTTGAGCACAAGCGCCTTCATCGCACCCGCCTCTCTGCTTCGTCCATGCCCCATAATCAATCCTTCTCGAAACGGCGTCTAATCAGAAAACTGATAGAGGCACTCGTTCTCCACGCACTCAGGAAAAGCGCGAGCAGCAGCTAATCGTAGAGTAGCGGTACTTCGGAGAGTAGCGGCAGAGCAACGCCATCTAGGACGTGAGACGAGAAATGTTCATTCATTTATTTCACCTTCTTTTCATCCTCGTATCTTTTTTTTGGCTATGCTGGACTAGTGAGAAGAATAGACTAAAAGGAGCTTCGCCCTTGAAACTATTCTAAAAGGAAGTATACTAGAGAAGGCAATTTTCACTGCTGTACTTTCTTCACCATAAGGTCGTTTAAAGTGCCTCACTGGAATTGCCGTTCCATTTTTCAGCTTCCGTAGGGTGATTTTGCTTGTAAATCAATCTATACAGGACACAGTTTTACTTCAAGCATTTTGGTTAACTAGGAAAAAATATTTTGATTTAAAGTCTTGATTTAACTGAGCTACTAGATGTGGAGTTCTGATCTCATTTATTTCGAGTAAAATATGTCATAAGGCAAAAATAATTTTTCAAGTTATGGATCCAGATAGTCATTTTCAACCACAGAGCAAGTCCTTCCCGGATGTTTTCTGGTATATAAACATTTACTTTCTCTGCGATGTGCAATGTACTAGCCACATTGACAGGGCTCTAAGTCTTTGCGGGCATGAAATATTGATTTCTGGGGACTTTAATTCGCATCATATTTTTTGGCCTTCAAAGACAGACTCTTGTGGTAAGCGGCTGTGAAACTGTTCATTAGATAAAACCTTCTGCAGGAACTCTGGGTCTCATACATTTGCGGGAGGTCTAACGTGCTCTACAATTGATCTCACATTCTCTAGCAGTAGTCTCTCTGTATCTTCGTGGTCGACCATTGATAATGCGATATTGTTCGTCACGAGACATTTATGTTCGAAAATAGAATACTTTAAAAAAATCATGCATTCAAAAACTACTAGATGTCAACAACTTATTGACTATCTTATTGACTAACAACTTATTGACTAACAAAGATCAAAGCAAATTCGTGGTTTTAGAAACCCGTGGAAAATTTCTGAAATTTGTAATTCAATCAAACAAAGATCATTCGTTCAATTCTTGGTGGAACGCTGATTGTTCACGAGCTTATAGGAGAAGGAAAGGAAATCAGCCTGAAAATGCTTACTTTAGTCGGGTAAAAACTTTAGAAAGCAGCGGCATTTTCTCCTCAAAGGCGGATTCATATGAGCCTCTACCAATAGGCTACACATCAAGTAAAGTCTTGACCCTCACGGCCGGTAGTGACCGTGTCGGCGAACAACATGCTGCCTTGGATGTTTCCAGTTCAACACAAAACGACCGATCGTTGGCAGCAGCTTGATAAAATAGTCCAGTGTAGCTGCCCGAATGAGCATTTTCTAGCTCTCCAAATGTAATTGGGAATCAGTAGCGTTTGATTTCAGATATGGCAGAATTGAATTATGTCTCTATGTGACCCTCAAATTAAGCATGATGTGTGAGGAACGTTCCTGATTGGAATACTGGTTTTAGAAGCTGTCACAATTATTGGCCGAGACTATTTTTGTAGTCGCGGAGCGAATCAGCAGCTGCCATTTGGGTCATCTGGGCGGGACCTCTCCTGTGTTTTAATGTTGTACAGGACTGTACATAATCTGTGTCCGAAAACTGGGAGCGACTATAAATTCTACCAAAGCCTATTCAAACACACAGCAACTAAAGCACAAAAGTTTGTACGACACTAAGAATTGTGGTTTTCTATCGAAAGCCAAAATATGAGCTCGCTTTTCAAATGTCTTCGTAGTGGAAAATTCTTCTTAGTCCAAACTTATATTCATCAGTTTTCACAGAGGAAGAATTCAAACAAATGCTAGACTATATGGCAAATGGTCTAAAAACGGATTCTGATCTGTCCTATCATTTTACACCAATGTAAAACACACAGTGTTGATTTCAGTGATATTTTAATGACTGAGCAGGCCACGATTATCCAAAGACTTCCAAATTCTGCACCAGGCGGTGACGGAATAACTACAGCATTGTTAAAACACCCTTAGATGAGGCTACTGCTATTGTTATAGCTATAACTAACCATTTTATAAAATCACCATAGATTCATTATGGTTGAAAAAACTGCTAAATTAATTCCAGTGCTTCAATTAACTGCGGATGATACACAGTGGACAATATTAGTCCCATGGCAATAACTTATAATCTAGTTAAATATATAGAAAAATTGATTATGCTCGTCTCACTAAATTATTAGGACAAAAAGAAATTCTTGGTTGCTTTTCAAATTGGTTTCAGACTGGAATTCTCTATTTGGCATGCCCATGTGAACTTCGAGAACCGGATGAATCTAGCATGCCGTCGCAGACAAATAGCAGCTCTGGTAACATTGAATATCTCAAAAGCCTTCGATAGCGTTTGAACATACAGTATTGTTGGATCAATTGGAATACCATGACATTTATAAGTACATTGAGAGGTGGTTCACTGAGTTTCTAAGAGGAAAGGCGTTTTATTGATCACTAAAAGGTAATTCCAGAAATATATGATCACAGTGACAAGGAGCTCCTCAGGGAGCAGTTACTTCGCCTCATCTTTTTCTTATAGAAGCGTACGCATTTGGGCTGGTTGGTTCATGTTCACAGAAGTTAAAAAAAAAACAGCGCTAAAAAGACGGGACAAGAAAGGACAACAGGACAGGGCGCTGTCCTGTTGTCCTTTCTTGTCCCGTCTTTTTAGCGCTGTTTTTTTAACTTCTGTGAACTTTTTCTTATACCACTAAGAACCATTCCCAGCCTTGACGGAGTATACACAAATGTATATGCGGACAACTTAGCATTTTTCGCTTCAGATACTGATACACATTCTTTATATACTCGCTTAAAATGGTATATGTGTGCCAATGAAAATGAATAAAGGCTATTTATTGATATATTTTTGTTAAAAAAGCACAATTATAGTGTTCCTTTTGGATAACCCAGTTACTACCAGATTAACTTGCAACCTGCAAATATAACACAAGAAGACTTGGTAAAGTTTGTGGGAGTTTTTTATGATAACACGTTCCTTTGGCACACACACAATGAATACATAGTCAATATAGGAGTAGTGGCGCTGGGAGTCCTACAAAGGCTATGCAAAAGTAGATCGGGCATGCGGAGAGATTCAATAGATATGATATACAAAATACTTACGGCCCGTTTTATAATTTAAACGTGTTTCATATTCGGGTGCACCAGCTTGTAAATTGCGTCCTCTGGTATTTCTGGAAAGAGAGGCCCAAAGGTTATGTCTCGGATTATCGAAAATTGTCGCCAATAATGTTGTGTAGTTAGAGGCAAGTATGACCTCTTTCGTGCAAATTTCATATACAAACGGTAGGAACACTTCTGAAGCTTTATCATCATCATCAGCTTACTGCAAGGCAAAAGCCTTTCCCCTGATCCACAAAATAACCCGGACTAGTGCTTTAAATGCCCACGTTATACCCGCCTACTTTTTAATATCATCGGCCCACTTAACTCTCTGTCTCCCCTTCGTGCGCTTGCCTTCTCTGGGAATCCAGTCAGTTACTCTTAATGACCACTGAGTATCCTGCTTACGTGCTGTGTGTCCATCACAAACTCATTTATTTCTCTTGAATTCGTCTATGATATTCTAAGCCCTGTTTGTTCCCTGACCCATTTTGCTCTCGTCTTGTCTTTAAGGTTACACCTACCATTTTATTTTTCATCACTCGCTGCATCGTCCTCAATGTAAGCTTAACCCTTTTTTAAGCCTCCAGGTTTATGCTCCGTAGGTTAGCACTGGCAAGATGCAACTGTGATATACCTTCCTCAAGAGTTGTAGTGGAAATCTACCAGTCATGATTTCAGAATGCTTGCCAAATGTGGTCCAGCCCGTTCCTATTCTTCTAATTACTTCAATCTCGTTGTTCGGCTCCGCTGTTGTTACCTGTCCTAAGTAGACATATTGCTTAACGACTTCCTGCACCTCTCCAAGTATCAGAGTGCTGTTTTCTGCCGAGATTGTTGAACAATACTTTAGTTTTATGCATAATCATTTTCTGACCTACTTTTCTGCTATGCGTGTCCAGTTCAGTAATCATGAACTCTAACTCGTCGCCTGAGTTAATCATCAAGGCAATGTCATCAGCGAATCGCAGGTTACTAACGTACTCTCCATTAACTCCTATCCATCACTCTTCCCTGTCTAGGGTCCTGCCTAACACCATTCTAAGTAAGCATTCTTTTGCTTTCTTTATGGTGAACTATGGTGGCTGTCGATCCTCTGTACATTTCTTCCAGTATGTTTATGTAGGGTTTTTTGATGCCCTGATTCCATATGGCCTGCATTACTGCTGATATCTCGATCGAGTACACGTCTTCTTGTGATAAAAAAACCGATGTATATCGGCTGCTTGTATTCCACGCATTTCTCTGTTACCTGATCGATAATATTATAACGTCTATTGTTGAGTAACTTGTGCGAAATTCTTCTTGATTGTTTGGTTAATTGAACTGTAATATCGTCCTAATTCTATTAGGTATTATTTTATAAATATTTTGTAAAGAGTAGAGAGTAAGCTGATTGGCCTGTAATTTTTCAAGTCCTCGACGTCTCTTTTCTTATGAATTAAGATGATGTTGGCGTTCTTCCAAGATTCTCATACCCTCCCCGCCAAGAGACAATTTGTGGATAAGGTAGCAAATTTTTCCAACAAAGTTTCTCTGGCATCTTTCAAGAGGTCCGTTATTACTTTATCATCACCAGATGCTTTGCCTCTTTGTATTCTTTCTAGGGCTTTTCTTACTTGCCCAGTTATTACTGGTAGGATGTTGAATATTCTTGGACTAATATAGTTTCGCCCAATACCATCCTGGTTCTTTTGGCTTCGACACAGCTCTCTGTAGAACGTTTTGGTCATCTTGACCATCCCATCCATAAAAGTTCTAACACTACCTTCCTTGTTTCTCAATACATACGTTCGATTTTGGATATGCACAAGTCCGCCTTCGCCGTTTTCAGACTTCTGTCACTTTTTACAGTCTGCTCAATTCTTTCCACGGTATATCTCCTGACATTGGCTACTGTACTCCTATTGATTAGCCTCGAAAGCTCCACTAGCTCCATTTCGTTGGTTCCATATAGGCTTTCATCGTTTCTCGTCTCTTGATAAGATTTTTTTTCTCCTGAGATAGTGTGCCAGTTTCACGTCTAGTGACTGAACCTCCAACATCAATGACACACTCTTCGATGGTACAAGTAATATTATCGTTCATTGTGTCAACGCTAAGGTCCGTTATCTCATGTAGTGCCTCGAATCAATTCTGAAACGAAACTCTGATTTTCTCTATTTTATTTCTCACCACCAGTTAATTAATTTCCTTCTTGCGTATGAGTGTTTGTCTGTGCTTTTTTATTTCCTGGTGTATACAAGCTCTTACCATTCTATGGCAACTGCATCTAATCTAGCCAACTACTTCTAAATCCTGTACAATTCCCGAGTGTGCACACAGAATGAAGCAAATTTCATTTTTAGTTTAGCCATTAGGGCTTCGCCACGTCCAGTTATGGTGTGCCCGTTTTCTGAAGAAGTTATTTATAATCCGTAACGTATTGCGTTCTGCGAACTCTACCAAAAACTCCCCTCTGGCATTTCTAGAGCCGATGCCATATTCTCCCGCTGCATGGTCTCCAGCCAATTTCTTGCCTACTTTGGCATTTAAGTCACTCATAGAATAGTGTACTGTGTCTTTACTTAATAATGACCGACTCTACGCCTTCAAGATAGCGTTTAACCAAATGATAATTATGGCTCGATGTAGGCGTGTAGGCCTGTACCACCTTCATCTGGTACGTTTTCTTAAACATAATTTTGATACTTGTCACCCTCTCACTGATGCTAAAGTATTCTGCTATGTTGCCAGCGATAATCTTGAGTATAAGAAACCAAACTCTTAGTTCTTTTCTGTCATTTAATCTATAGTAGCATAGGACATGTCCATTCTTCAGCACTGTATAAGTCTCACGTGTCCTCCTAACTTTGTTGAGCCCTATTACATCTCATATAACACCTTCTAATTCCTTGAATAGCACAGCTAGACTAGCCTCACTAGATAGCATTGTAGTGTTGAAAGTAGCCATGTTCATATTCCAATGGCGGCTTGTCCACACCCAGGAATTCTTTGCACCCTCCGCTGCGTCACAGATGTGACGCCGCCTTAGACAGTTTCTTCACAGCTGCTGGGGAGTGAGGGCCAAGGGGTAATTGGTGTGATCATGGGAGGTTGTGGCCAGGTACTGCACCAGGGTGGTTAATACTGCTTTCATGAGGGAGCGCATTACCAGCTGGTGGTCGCCAGTGAGGCCGCACCTCAGACATTTTTCAACGATTGCTTGCTCACACATATAAATAAATATACCATTCGGGATGGTTCGACATATCTATTCGAACCAATTTTGTCATGACATGCTTGGCTCCAGCGCTATCACTAAGTAGATGGTCTGTTACACTTTATTAGCAATGTAGGAAACCACCTGACCACCTATGAACTCCCAACTTCACTTGGCCTGTAGTTCACCTCACCTTTTTTTTCCTAGTTGTCTGAAAATATAATTTCCCCACTTAAAAAAGCACCCTATGTGGTTTCGAACTTCTTACCTTGTAAGCGTGTTCCGGAGCAGTGCCTTGAATGACCCTTCTTTCCACGCGTTTGTTTTTTCCTAACTTCACGCTCGATATTGACATTGTGTGTTTTAAAGTACCTGCAATGTCGGAGTTTTGCTGATTTCGAGTGGTCGCACACCTACTTTGATGATTCCTGTAAACTGACGAGTGGCGCACGCCTGTTTTCCGTCTAATCGACTACATCCATGTGATTCTTGAGTTGAGCGTATACGTCGCAGGTGGTTGGAGTGCATGAATATTGTCACAGGTAATGGGTATGAGCCATCAACTGCAGGGGGAATCCCTTGGAAGTGAAGAAAGAGAGGGCTTTTGCGTCCTGGTCTGAGGGCAAGCAAGACGTCGTTTCGTCGCTGTCTGTTATTACGTTCGCGGCACTGGTGGAGGTGCTGGGTAAATGCGCCTCAGCTCCAGATTTTCAGCCGACACACCGAGCTACTTGGAGACAGCTACAGCTCCCACGGCACGAAGCAGTCGCCGCCTGCGAGGACTATCTCCCGAGTACGGTCCCCTCTCTCAAGACGAGATGGCAACTTCAACTAACAACCAGGCGAGTCAAACCAACGACGCCTATTCTTTTCTTCCGCATGTTTTTCATGTGCCGCAAACACCACGCTCATTTCGTGGAGACATTTATGAAGATGTTGACGACTGGCTTGACCACTTCAATCGAGTTGCTAACATCAACGAATGGGATGAAGCTCGCAAGCTGCGGAGAGTTTACTTTGCGTTAGAAGACTCTGCCAAAACGTGATACGAAAATCACGAGGGTTCCTTTGCGACATGGCATGAGTTCAGCCGACAATTTTGTGATGCGTACCGCAGCACTGAAAGAAAAGAGAGAGTGGAGCAGGCTATCTCGTCTCGGAACCAACGACCCAACGAGAGAGTTTCGATGTTTGTCGAGGACATGCGTCGACTCTTCAAGCGTGCTGACCCTGCAATGTCCGAGGAAAAGAAGGTGGGGCATTTATTGCGTGGGGTAAAAGAGCAGCTCTTCGCCGGACTCGTGCGCAATCTACCGACGACTGTGGCAGATTTCATAAATGAGGCAACCACAATGGAGCGTACTCTCCAGTATAGGTCGTCACAGTATGAACGCCATGACCTGACCCCTGCTGCATGCTTTATCGGGGCTGACAGCGAGAGGCATGCCCTCGCGGAGTTCATAAGAAGCGTCGTGCGGGACGAGCTGCGCCAACTCCAAGCAGCGGGACCCCAACCACCCGTAAGTGATCTCGCAGACCTAATCCGAAATGAGATCCGACAGGTGGTCACCCCACTCGCGCCAACAAGGCCTGAGGCCCCTGTGCTGACTTATGCGGCGGCTCTGCGATCTCCTGCACCACATGGCCCTGATCCCACCATGGGGAGAATGGATCAGGCTAGCCATCGATTCCAGGGCACCTCTTCGACTCCGCCACCCGTTTCAAGGTTTCAGAGTGCACCAACTTATCGTGCGCCTGGATCGCGGCAGAACGCCGCAAAGGCCAGCGTGTGGTGTACGTCTGATAACCGTCCACTCTGCTACCACTGTGGCGAAGCGGGTCACGTCTACCGTAACTGCCAGTACCGCCAACTTGGTCTCCGTGGCTTTCACCCTGATGCTCGGTGCCCACGTTACGGTGAGCGTCCCCGCGACATCGAAGCGTACCTTACGGGCCAGCAAGCTCCTCGCCTTGGTCAACGCCCCCAATCACGATCACCATCACCTCGCCGCCCCACGTCACCTAGCATTCCCTCGTCATCTTATGCTCCTTTCAGAGGCCGGTCACCGAGTCCCCACAGGGGAAACTATAAACCGCGGCTCCAAGGGGTGAAGCCGCGTCCCAACGAACTGTCAAAGAGCCTCCTTCTACGCAAAGACCCGACGAAGACCGTTCTGACTATCCAGTCGTTTCCAAAAGTCATAAGACTGTTTCCACTGACATGACCGTACACGTCGATAATCACGTCGTCACTGCCCTCTTCGACACCGGCGCCGATTATTCGGTTATGAGCAGTGCCTTAGCATCCCAACTGAGGAAGGTAACTACGCCTTGGCAAGGACCGCTGTTGCGCACGGCAAGGGACCACCTCGTCACGCCAACTGGAATGTGCACAGCCCGTGTTCGAGTTTGTGCTTCGATGTTCACAGGGCCTTTCCTCGTATTACCTGTGTGCTCCCGTCCACTCATCCTGGGGCTGGACTTTCTCCGCGGACACGGCGCAATTATTGACTCACGAGACTTGCAGGTGTCGTTCGAGGACCCGTTTCATCCTGAACCGGAAAACGCCCGCTCATCGAAAGCTGCCCTACGTGTATCCTCCGAATCTGTTACTCTGCCTCCCAGCAGCAGCCTTTTTATCAACGTTGAATGTGACCAAGTCGTCTCAATGCTGTATTTGCAGAAGGAAATTTGTCCCTACTTTTTGCACAACAAATCTGCGTTGCCTGAGGTATTGTTCAGCCCAGTAGAAAGCAGGCTTGCCTATTAGTCACGAATTTAAGCGACGAGTATCGCCATCTTACTAAACACACTGCGATCGCATACCTTGAGGATATTGCCGACGTCCCTGGTTCCTCAATATTATCTGCTCTTTCGTCGTGCGACGATTCCGCCATGACATTTGCAAGCACTCTCGACGTAAACCAGGGTCTACCGTCTGCACAACGAGAACGTCTTTTGAAGCTACTCGGCTCATTTAGGGACTACTTTGCTACGACTTCGAAAGTTAACCAAATACCGCTTGCGAAGCATCGTATCATTACCAAGCCTACCGAGAGACCCATTCGACAGCATGCCTACAGAGTCTCGCAAAAAGAACAAGGCGTTATACGCCAACAGGTCCAGCAGATGCTCAAGGACGATGTCATCCAGCCATCGACCAGTCCCTGGGCGTCCCCTGTTGTGTTAGTAAAGAAAAAAGATGTTACTCTCCGATTTTGCGTCGACTACCGAAAGTTGAATAATATCACGAAGAAAGACGTGTATCCTTTACCACGAATAGACGACTCGCTGGACCGCATTCGCAATGCTCGTTACTTTTCTTCCATGGATCTACGCAGCGGCTATTGGCAAATATCTGTTGATGAGCGCGACCGCGAAAAGACCGCCTTCATGACTCCTGACGGACTCTACGAGTTCAAGGACCTTCCATTCGGCTTGTGCTCGGCACCAGCTACTTTTCAAAGAATGATGGACCCGGTTCTTTCTGGGCTAAAATGGCTATCGTGTCTTGTCTACCTTGAAGATGTGGTCGTCTTCTCGGACACGTTTGAGCAGCACGTCCAGCGCTTACAGGCAGTTCTTCAGGCGATTCGAACAGCTGGACTTTCTCTCAAACTTGAGAAATGCCACTTTGCATTCGAGGAACTGAAATTTCTTGGTCACGTCGTCAGCCACGCCGGTATACACCCAGACCCTGAGAAAACGAAAGCTGTTGCCGCATTTCCTGTCCCAACGAACAAGCGCGACCTCCGCCGAATTTCTGGGACTCTGCGCTTATTACAGACGCTTCGTCAAAGGCTTTTCTGAAATCGCTGAACCGCTAAATGAACTTACGAAAGACGGCGTACCGTTTGTTTGGGGCCATGATCAGCATCACGCCTTCGACACGCTACGAAACCATCTCCAAGCCCCACCTGTACTCGGTCACTTTGACGACAACGCTGCCACAGAGCTACACACAGATGCCAGCAACGTCGGACTTGGAGCTGTACTGGTTCAATGGCTAAATAGAATAGAGCGCGTGATTGCCTATGCAAGTCACACACTATCATCTGCAGAGAAAAACTACTCTGCAACAGAAAAAGAATGCTTAGCCGTTGTTTGGGCTATAACAAAGTTTCGCCCTTATTTGTACGGTCGACCATTCAGGGTAATTAGCGACCACCATTCTTTATGCTGGCTCGCCAACCTCAAAGACACTTCCGGTCGTCTAGCACGCTGGAGCCTTCGGCTGCAAGAATTCGACGTTACAGTCATTCACAAGTCAGGACGCAAACACACTGATGCTGACTGTCTCTCACGTGCACCGACTGGAAGCACGAACGCGGACGTTGAAGAGGACGATACATTCCTTTCCTCTGTGTCAGCAACCGACTTGGCTCAACAACAACGCGACGACATGGAGCTAAGCCTGCTGATTGACTACCTCGAAGGCTGAAAACGCAGCCTTTCTTGAAACTTCGCACGTTCGCTGGCCTCGTTCTGCATCAGGGATGGAGTCCTCTATAAGAAAAATTTCGACCATACCCAGGTCGACCATACCCATAAGAAGTGCTGAGACTAAGTGGTACAGAACATCGGAAAACCACAGGTTATCACCCCCAAACAAATGGACTCACTGAACGGTTGAACAAGACAATTGCAGATATGCTGTCAATGTATGTGGCCGTTGATCACAAGAACTGGGATGATATACTCCCTTACGTAACTTTTGCTTACAATACAGCAGTCCAAGAGAGTACAGGTTTCACCCCATTTCGCTTAGTTCATGGTCGAGAGGTCACTACAATGCTCGACGCAATGCTCCTTCCCAACAACTTGAGCATGTTTAACACGGACGCTGCATTGTTCACTCAACGCGCCGAGGAGGCCCGTCAACTCGCCCGATGCCGTATTCAGGCTCGCCAAACTGCCGACGCACACCGCTACAACCTTACACACCGAGAGGTTACCTTCCAACCAGGCGATGAAGTTTGAGTGTGGACTCCCATCCGACAGCGTGGTCACTCTGAGAAGTTGCTTCGGCGCTACTTCGGCCCTTACAAAGTTCTGCGCCAGCTCAGTGACGTTACGTATGAAGTTCTCCCTGAGGGCACCTCAAGACGTTGCCGTCGGTTTCCACAAAGTGATGTGGTGCACGTGTCAAGACTCAAGCCATATTTCTCGCGTCATCCATCGAACGTGGACTAACTTACCATGCAATGACTATTTTTTTGTTTTTGTCACTTTGGTTTTTTTTATTGTCTTGTGTACTTACTCCTTTCTTTATTGAGTTCTTCTACGACGCCAGCCCATTTTTTTCGCTTACGACGGAGTTGTTGGGTTCCATGGTAGCATCTTTTCCTTCGCAATTTTTTTCCTCAACGCTCATTATCAGCATCGAGCCGACGCTTTTCGAGGAGAGGGAGTAATGTCACAGGTAATGGGTATGAGCCATCAACTGTAGGGGGAATCCCTTGGAAGTGAAGAAGAGGGCTTTTGCGTCCTGGTCTGAGAGCAAGCAAGACGTCGTTTCGTCGCTATCTGGTATTACGTTCGCGGCAATATTATTCGCGAATAGTATTAGGGGCGAAGGTCCTTATGGCATAGGTCTGTTCATCCCTTGTATGTATGTAGTATTACCTAGCCACGTGTGGCACATACCCACTCTAGTGCGGGTATGTGCCTCAGGGGATGCGAGATTGCAGGTGGTGGTACTTGGAGTGTTCACAAGATGGACGCACGGACAGATGTACAGGCAGAGTAGCAGGTGGACGAACGGAATGATAGATGCGTGGACGTACGGACGGGTGAACGCAGGAACAGACTGACAGACAGATGGATGGACAGACTTACGGACAGACGCATGGACAGACGAACGGCTGCATGGATGGCTGCACGGATGGTCGCGCAGACGGACTGAAGCAAGAACGAACAGATGGACGGAAGCACGGACGGGCTGATGGACGCTTCGCCCCACTCTTCTTCATACACTGTGGAGATATGCCTTGTTTTTTAGCTGCTAATGAATAGACAGGCACTGCCTTAAGGTTGTATGCTATCTTGCTGATCTTTGGGGTAGTAAATAAAAAACACTCTGGTAAATAGACATAGAAGAAGACAGCGGCACTCAGATGGAAGTCAGCTATACGTACTAGTATTTGCATGAACGGTTAGCTTAATAACGTAAAAGAAAAGAGGGAAGGTAAGGAGCAAAATATTTCTAGTTCTATAAAGCTGCGAAAAAAAGTAAAAAAAAGCAATGTCGCGTTCGCGTCACTAACCACAATGCGTCATCTTGAATTCCTAGACTCCGATGGCTTTTGGCACCCAATCTCGCAAACAACGATAAGTCCATGCTACACGTTCACCTTGCACGTGCTTCTAGCTGTTGTTTTACCTTTAGGAAACTGGTGCTGGTGGGCACCAATGCTTTAGCATAAATATTTTACGTTTGCCTGTTTGTTTAGTGCAGTGTACAATTGTATTAGATGCCGGAGGTAACGTAGCAAAAAATGTAATGAAACTGTAGCGCAAATATTTACGGTAATTATGCTCTTTACACGGTTCATGGCAAACACTTGCAAGAGTGCACAAAAGAACCTTTCCGCGTTTAACTGTCTGCAAAATTACGTGGTAAATAGGTTATCGATGATAATATTTTCCCAAGAAAAATAGCAACTACTTCATTAACTAGATATGCGCTTGTTGCTTTAGGCTCTACCATTTCTTTTTTTTCTTTTTAGAGTGCTAACATAAGGATAGAGTGATTTGGGCGTGAAGAGACATGGACTTCTTAGAATATAGTTAAAGTTTAACGAACTCCACAAAATGCAAGAGTGTGGGCCACATCAGACAACTTATGTTGTGGGTGAATAAAACAGAAAAAAAAACTAGCCAGAGTTTCGAGCAACGGCCATAATGACTACTTTGACGTAAATTCAAACCTTGCCAGCGTTACGCAATACAAAGCGACATAGTGCAATACGCAAAACCTCCAGTATAAAGATATGTTCAGTAATATGTGCCCACGCGGATGCATACACCGACAAGCGTTAGGTCCTCCTCATGAAAAAAAAAAGTTTTATGAGTGCCCTATATAACAAAGCATTATTTTTATGCACCAGTCAGCGCTTTGTTTATCTCTTATTAGCCTCAGTTTCGGACTTCACAGGTGGGATACGATGAATTCCTTCTATTAGCAATGCAAGACAGAATGACGAAATCTTTTTTCCGTATATATTGAAGTTACGCTGACAATGTGTCTTCACAATTAATAAATGACCGTCTGCAACAAAATTTAGATGAGATAGATATAATCAATACCATAGCTACAGATGCCTCACAATCTGAAGAAAAATCTGGCCTTGGTGTTTTCCTTGATACCTACAAGTGGTGTTTCTCAATAAGGCTTCCTGATTTCGAGTCAGTATTTTTGGTAGAACTTATGGCGGTGATTGTGTCGTTAGAAATTCTCAGCCCACCACCCTCAAGTGTGGTCACAGTTACCGATTCGTTATCTTTGTATTCAGCGCTCGCCTCGAATAGTGATTCGTATTTATCACGCACGTTTAATTTTTTGGTCCCAACTAATAAAACTTACTTCAGATTAGTCTTGGTTCCGAGACATAAGCAAATAAAAAAGTAGGAATTGAATAACACTCTGGCAAAAGCCGCTCTCTGTGGTCGGGTGCTTTCAGTTGTTCTCTCATAAGCACTAATTATACGTGACAGGCGTCGAAGGCCTGATATATTTCAAAACTTTGAGAAAACATGCACTCACCTGAAAGTAAACATTTCACAGAAGTCTGTCTGGTTAGGTATGAAACTGGGAGATGATTGAGACTGCAACCAAAATTTTTGAAAAAACCCGACGTTTCGGAACCGACCTAGTTCCTTTCTCAGGGGTGACTGCGGAGGCTACGTAGCAGCGTCGTCTTCAAAGCACTCGCGGGGTGGCTCATAACTCCTCCGCCCCCCATCTCTCTTTCTCGTTTTGCCGTGGAGCGCAGTCTGTGTGAATACACAGGGGGAAGCGTTCGAGGGAGCGGTTGATATTACGGGCTGTCCTCTCTATGTGCCACTACTCGAGTAACTACCTTCTCCTCCAGTTCGGCTCGCTTTCAAGGATGGTCGTCGCTTCAAAATTTATCTTGTGATCTAACGTCTCAGCATGTTCGGCGACTGCGCTGCGCTGTTTGTAGAACTTTCGCACATCGTTGGCGTGTTGCTTCAGTCGTTCTGGTAGGTTTTTCGTCTCGCCGATATACGACGAGGGGCACTCGGCACACTGAATTTTTTAAACGACACCGGGGCGGCTGTCCATTGTTGGCTGGTCTTTCGGCGGGGGTAGGAGGCGGCCCAGCGTACACGAAGGAACGTGCGCAATGCGAACCTCTTCCTTTCTGAAGATCCGCGCTAACATCTCGCTGGTTCACTGGACGTATGGAACCAGTACGCGTTTCGGCGGGCTGCCAATTGAGGTTGATTGGTGTTTGCGTCTTCTGTGTTGCTCTGTGCGGCGGGTGGTGGCTCGAATGAAGTTTTTTGGTTATCAGTTTTTGCTGAGGGCAGCGATTACGTGGGCCTCCACTTTCTTTCGCTTGGTAGTCATTAGAGCATAAGTTCCTAGCTTTCTCGAGTAGCGTGGTGACAACCGAGGCCTTGTGGCAAGCAGGGTGGGAAGAATTGAATTGAAGGTAGCGGCCAGTGTACGTTGGCTTCTTATGAACGGACAACTCCAGGCCGTCACGCTTTCTTGCCACCTGGACGTCGAGAAAGGGCAGGCAGTGGTCGCTTTCACACTCTGTCGTGAATTGTATGGCTGGGTGCACCGAATTTAGGTGTAGTCTGAAGTTTTTAACTTCAGCCGTCTTGAAGACGGAAAAGCAATTGTCCATATAACGCAGAAAAAGCTTGGGTTGAGGCGAGAAGGAGCTGAGTGCTTTCTCTTCTATGTACTCCATGGTCAGGTTTGCCATCGTGACGGAGATGAAAGCTCCCATCGCGGTTCCACTGTTCTACCTAAAAATAGTTCCCTTGTATGAGAAATACGTACCGTAGAAGCAGAACTCCAGTAGAAGACAGAGCTTGTCAACCGCCAAAGGATTCCTTTCACTCAGGCTTGCGTCCTCCTCAAGTGCAGCACGGGCAGCGGAGACAGCTAAGGGAACTGGCACATTGGTTAACAATGAAATGACGCCAAATGAAACCACGCTCTCGTCATCTCCGATGCTCACATTTGACGCTAGCTGCACGAAGTGGCTGGCTTCACGGACATGAGTTGGTGTCTTCCGGGTTAGTGGGGCCAAGATTTGGTGTAGAAAATTTGAAAGGGCTCGGCATGGGGAGGAAGTGAAGTCTACATTTGGTTGGAGGGAGACGTCAGGCTTGTTAATTTTTGGTAGTCCATAAAAACGTAGTGCGGATCCGTTACGGCAGACTTAGACTGGGGTAAAGTGTCCTGAGATCCGGGTAATGCTTGAAAATTTCCACGAGTAGCTTGTTTAGCTGGGTCTGGGTCTGCTTCGTTCTGGGTTTACACCTGGTAGTGAGTGTACTCGAGACATGTCGTCGTAAAACACCCCTGCTTAATGAGAGAGTTCATGAACGACGTGACCTTGTTAAACTCTCTGGGGAGTTACAGGTCATGTGGGTACTAACTCCCTATGAGAGGTTTAAAACCCCTTTTTGGACGTGACGTGCGTGCATTTGTGTGTATGTACGGGCATATGTTTGCACGTCGGTGTGAAACACCAGTGCTTTGTGTGGCTGACTGTGTGAGCATCTGTCGACAGGCAACGAAATTATAAGTGCAGTGAAGAATAGCAATGACCGGTTGGTGTTTGCTGTGAACATTTCAATATATTTTTCTTTGTTGAACCACACTGGACATTGGTCCGATTCTTTAATGAAACGCCGCGAATGCCGCGCTTGAAAGGGCCGAGTTAAAAACAATTTTGAAGAATAATTTATTGCTGGCAAAAGTGAGCTGTTACGATCGTCAGTGATTGATCCTGGAATTTCACCGTCTAAAACTTCATAGCGGTCCGAAGTAGGCTTTGCTCGACCACGACAGACTGGCTTGCAAGCGGTGTGAGAGTTGCACCGGCGACGCGCTCACCCCGTCTACGTCGAGCTACTCTGAGTTTCACTGGTATTTCGTCGGCTGCAAAATTTTGGCAATAAAAAGGCCTCGCTATGCCGTTGGTATCAAGCCGGTATCAAGTCGCAGTGTGGCGGCCGGCTCGCACTTCGCGCCGGCCACCATGGCGAGCCATGCGGGCTAGCACCGACTACCGGCGGTGCAAAGAACGTGTTTTACAAACAATAACGGCTGTTGGGATGAATAACAGTCTTCTGCGCCTTGCGACCGCAGCTGTCAAATGACTAACTCGAAGGAGGGTGCCCAACGAGGCGGAGACACACAGAAACAGCGTATATACGGCATGCATGCCCATGCAATGCGTGCGAGCAACAGGAACAATGACTGCGAACCGTCTCGTTCGTTGAAGTTTATCGCTCCGTAGCTTCAACTGCGTGAATAGCGGACACCTATTTCTGTGCATGGGAAAAATAATGAGGCGTAAACTGCAGATCAGCAAGCATTTTGCGATCGCAAGCTGTCATTCATTGAATCACCGTGCCGTACTCGTGAGGGAGGCCTAGTCGTCCAGTGCGGTAGCGGCGGTCTACCTCGCTCCATCGCTGGAGCTGCTGAATGTGCCTCGTTTATTTGTTCATCCAAAGCCACTCGGGTTTGTGTATTATTCAGTGCATTTTACGGATTCACAAACAGTGCTGCTAATGCAAATTTAGCCCGTACGACAGAGCGCCAACTGAAAAAGCCCTTTGGCTATAGGTAAAAAACTATTGAATATTAGGCAGACTTAGGATACAAGGCATGTGTGTTGAAGTGCTTAAATCAGGCCACCGCAACTTCACACCTATGCCGCGCGTGTTCATTGCTT
Organism: Rhipicephalus annulatus; assembly: GCA_013436015.1. Taxonomy (NCBI): domain Eukaryota; kingdom Metazoa; phylum Arthropoda; class Arachnida; order Ixodida; family Ixodidae; genus Rhipicephalus; species Rhipicephalus annulatus. Next base: position 202,422 of record WOVY01011625.1, on the reverse strand, counting down.
ATATATTAGCGAAAAAAGGCCACTTCAGAGCTATATGGGAGGGCAGAGTATAGTACCTATATATACCCGGTGACTGAATCTTAGGTGTGCATCGCGGGTGGCAAGGTATGGTGAGTGTGAGTGTTGTAACACTACGTGGATGCTATGTGCATGTTTGTGTACTGTATTAATTATTGTGTGGTTCGATGATAATGCAATTAAAGTTATGCTTCCGCATGGTACGGTAGCTGAAGTAATTTTTTTTCTCTGTTGATATAAAAATTTACTCCGATAGTGACATGAAAAAGTTTCCCAATGAATGTAAATATCGTCCCCCTGCCTGGCACCATGCGAAAACCCCCTACTTATGGAGAGTAAATTTTTACTCCCTCCGGACGATGTTTACAAAATCCCCGTTGGGGCGGGCGCTAGAGGACAAGTATTTAGTCCAATCTCGGCCCATTTCTGTTTACAGTGTATAGTGGCAAATATAAGGGTGTTTTTAGCTGGACGCAAAAGGTTGCCCTTGTTGAAATATTTTTATTACTAGACACAGGAACTGCTTTTGTGCCTGCGAACGAATTTTGCGGAAATATTTACCAGAACTAATTAAATGAAATAGTGAGCGCAATTTCACAGGTTCAATGCACTGCAGCATTTTGATAAAGCCGGGATGCGAGAACGTGCACTGCAAAAAAGTTTACACCTATAAGGTTGTATTTTTCTCCTATGGGCAATACCCTTCTAGCGTGTGTATGAACACCCTAAACAATAAGGTCTTTAGAAATACCCTGAAAACCTAGGGTGTCAAGAAACGTTACACCCTACTTTATTAAGTGTTTACGAACACCCATAAACTATGGGTGTTGGAAGGAGCTACACCCATTCGAGTGAGGTGTAACACTAAAACCCCCTTGAAACGATGGCAGTTATACGGATAAGCATACTAGATGAAATGAAGCGCAATTAACGGGACAACAAAAGCAGAGACACAGGAGGCGACGCTTAGTCTTGTGTGTTGAGGAGAGCCGTTCATAGCACTTCATTTAATCAAATATGCATCACCAACTGGCCCAAGCTTCAACTAATCTCAGGAAGAAGCGTATATGAACCTTCTGTGCGGCTGACAGGGAAGAAGATACCGGTGTCACCCACTGCACCTATACCTGCATGCATGCAGCTGATCAAATAAGGTGCCGTGGTCTTGAATGAACTGCATAACACCATTGTATATATGTGTAGGTAGATTGCGCCAAAAACGACAAAGGAGGACGCGGCAGGCATTTACACACAGATACACACGTACACACTCACACACACACGCATCACACCACAGTAGTGCAAGCAGTAACCTGTAGCGTAAGGTTCAACGGAACATTACATCGAAACAAAAAACAATTAAGCCCATATGGTCACATCTGCTTTTATTATGAGAAAACTGCAAGTCTGACAAACATGACTCTGACGTCATTCGGCAAAGTTTTGAAGTATCTCACGTGACCAAGTTTGTTTCTCTCCATACTAAAATTTCATTATTTTGAATACAATAAATATCCACAACTTTCAAAAACATTTGCGCTAGTCGGGCAAACGACTGAAACGTATGACGTTTGATTGACACCTATACAATAGAAAAAAAAACACGTAGAAAGAGTAAGTGAGTTTCCAGATTCACATATACAACATATTACAACTCGCAGTATAAATTTCGACATTAAAAAAAGAGAACAATCAACAAGGTAGTGTAATTGAGGTTGTATTAACGTAATGTCAGTGTTGGTACACTTCTAACTGCAAAAACACTCGTCACTGCTGCTTGCACAATCATCTTCAGCTGCTAAGATGACTGGTGCTTTCGAGATAAGTCTGGTGAAGCTGTTCTTTCTGTACAGGAAATTCAATCCCGGAAAGCTGAAAGAAATACACCAGAAACAATGACCATAATTTCACAAAGAGTGCAACATACAGTATGCACGCTGCATAACTAACTGCTTTATTATGTGTCAGTACACATTGAGTGCAAAGCAAGCATATTCAGTGGCACTGGGCTCCACTGCTGTGAGAAATGCAAGAAAAGGTATGCTGAGCAAAAAAACGCCATAAAAAGCACGCTGTGGCAGAATCATGATACATTTCGTGCGGTAGATATGAACCTTACTTTACCCTTTCAGCTTGCTCGCACAGCCAAATAAAAATAAGCTGCGCCAAGTTTATAATGTTCCAATAGCTGCATGCATCGACCAATCTATTTGAATGTCAAGTTACGTGCTTAAGTATGCATCAACACAGCTACATGTGTATTTCTGCAGATCTACCATGGTACTCATTCGATTACTTTATTGAAAGAAATACAGTACGACGCGCAACAACATGTACATATTTTATCTGCATTGCAAAAAAGCACAATGCCACTGAGCACACTTGACGGTAATGCGCATTGAGAAGGTATTCAGTGCTGGTAACTTGTAAAGTTAAGTACTGTACAGTTACTTATTAAAATGTGAATGATACTAGTGTTCTTGAACTGGCTCACGTTGACCCGGTTATATAACGAAAGAATTGGCTATTGGGTCATTCCACGTAAGACGTCCCAGCCATTTTGGCGACCATCTCTAATGTATTCGAAAAAAATCGTGATTATTTACTGCATTAAAAAATCTAACTGCTAGAATATTTCCCAGACAATTTTTTGTCACGTAGCTGCCTCCAGAACATCCCGGAATCTCTTCTGTGTGTTCGTGAAAAAATTATTTCTTAAGTACCTCTTTTTCTTCCGTGCCAAATTAGGTCTACAAGTTAAGTGAAGGGCTTGCGTAAAGTGTTTGAAGCTCAGTAATATTAGTACCATTTTTCGACCACATACGCTTCAAATAAGTTAGCCAAAATGTGTATATCACATTTTTCTATGTCAAGTCTGCACTTTATATTAATATCAGAGGAGTGAATACTTAATCCACAGAAGGTATATTTGGAGGAAAAATATCTTAGACCTCTCAAGCTCTCAAACTTCACGAGAAAAAATCGCGAATTTCACAAAATAGTTGTTTTGTCTATAATGAGACGCAACTTGCACCATGTGGTGGTTGAATTAACATAGCCTTTGTACCTGAATCGAAAGGAAATAAGAAGTTCTTTTCATGTGCCAAATTTTGTCACAACAATTTATGTTTTGAGAAAAAGACCACAGCATATCCACGGAGTGATTGATGCTTAGTGGGGCAAAGCGTCAGTCCGTCCGGACTCACAAACGGATGGACAGACAGTCTGACGTAAGTATGGACGGACAGAAAGATGGATGGACTAACGGACAAACCGACACATGGAAGCCCAAACGGACGAAAGCAAAAATGTACGGACGAACGATTCGCACCACAAATTATCATTTCGTCCGTGTATATGCTGTGAAAACCACTAATGCTATTTATTGTGCAACTCATAAAGTGTCTGCATACTACTAGTACGACTACAAAGGAGGGAACGACCCACGGCCTCAAGTTGCCCCTAAATGATTTTTGAAGTTCCAAGTTCCTCATTTGCCATTTGGTCATATGGCAGCCGACGCCTCGAAGTTCCTGATTGTCGTTGACGGGAAAAATTAAAAGTTATTTTATTCTTTGAAATAGATACTGTAATGATGAAGCTTGTCACAAAGAATTGTTAATTTGCTTTCAATTTAGGTAAAAGGTTGTTTTTATTGGACCAACACATGGTGCAAATTGCGTCTCAATATAGACAAAATTTGCAATTCTGTGAAATGAGTGATCTTTTTTTGTAGAGGTCAACAACTTAAGATGTCTAAATATATTTTTTCATCAAAATATCTTTTCTAAGAAGAAAGTAGTCATAGCTCAGCTACTCATACAAAGTGCAGTATTGCAATAAGAAAATGCAAACATAGCACATTTGGGCTCAATTCTTGCAGACGCATGGAGCCGAAAAGTTGTATGAATATTACTGAGTTTCAAACACCTTACATAAGCCCCTTTACTTACCATGTACTAAACTTGGTATAAAAAGAAGGAGCGGTACTTGTAAAATATTTTTATTTCACAAAAAACACTCAGAAAACATTCTGGGAAGCTTGAAAGGCAACCATGTGACCAAAAAAACTTCTTTCTCTCCAAAATATTCAAGCAGTTTACTTTTTTCAGTGCGTTAAAAAAGCACAATTTTTTTAAACACATTTGCCATTGTCGCCAAATTGGCCGGGAAATTTGGAATAAAGTGGCCCTGTTGCTTTCCCTCAATGACCATTGCATACTGCTAAATTAGGGCCTTTTGTTTCAATCATGCTGGCAGGCTGACAAAGCACAATTCTTTTCTGATGCAGCGTAGGCTGTTCAGTGGCAGTGCGTGTTGTGCTCGCAGATAAATATGCTGCCCAGTCTTACAATTTTGCTGCAACACATACTTAGGTACCGTGCAGTATGTATAACATTAAATTGTTTTCGTGCAACAAAAAGCTAATAATATGCTTCAAATAGCGAAAATACCTTTAATATCTGAAGTACTTGGCGAAATTAAACGCCAAGGAGAGGTGATGGCAATATAACTCTGAATAAAAAGAATAATATGAAAGTTACGCATGATGGAAACAAGCGGAATAAAGTGTACTCGAACTGTTAGCAGTTATGTTCAAACAAGCGTTTGCACTGTTCCAGTAGGTAATTCGACCACACACACAGACGAAAGGTCTGTTCAAACAAAAGTCCAGCTTAAGAGCTCATTCCGCTACACAGGCACGGCTGTCGGCAGTGTCACGCTACGTTGCGGATGAACGAAAATACCGGTGAAGACAAATATAACGAAATTGAACGTCGTAGCAAGTAGACAAACTTCGCGAGGTGAACCTAACGTAAAGCAATATGCTGTGTTGTGACCCGATGCATGAACCCGAGTTATCACGGTACCATTAGCGCACAAAACAAAAAAGGACTGAAAAGAATTACATGGACACAACGCCCTTGTTTTCTGTTCTCGGTCTTTTTGTGCAATAAGACATAAAGAAAGCAAATGAACTCTCAACAAGCCCAAGCATGTGTGTCTTAAATACGGTTGATGCTTAGAGCTAACAGGCGCCATCTCCACACATGTTATAATTAGTGAACTAAAGTTGATGTGCATCACAAGCGGACCCCGTTAAAAATGACTGCCAACAAAGGGCACCACAAAAAACTGTTTACATTTTTCGCTGAACCTCAGCGGCGCACGCTCTCTCTGCTTTCTACTCCAAACAATATAAACAAACAAAAAAAACTTGTCCACAATCCCACTTCGTCATCGTCCCCGTAAAACAGTTCGGACAAATATTCTCGCTTAGTAAACAAATGCTGATTTTTCATCAACTAGTTGAAAACAAAATTGTTTGAAGGCGTTATTCTCGTGCTCACGCAGTTAACAAAGCGCTGAACGGAACAACATGAGAGCGGTACTCACTATTTCACTTCGATTCTCCACAATATGAATCCACATGTCCAGTCTTCATGATGGTGCACCTTCGCTATAATCAGCACTGACAGAACACACAGGTCGAGCACGGAGCGCAGGTACACCAACTAATAAACTCTACCAGTTGAGAAGCCACGTGCAGCACACGCACACACACTGAAGGGTTTTTCGCCAGTGCACGCAGTGACATGTAAGACGACGCCAGTCTCTTTCCCGCGCTCGGCGCCCGCACGCGCAGCAATCCCGGGCAGCCAAGGTTGTCTAGGCGACGAGACTTCATGGCGCTGGTGTGCTCTCAGACCACCTAGACGTGGTTAAACGCTAGCTGCGGCCCTCTAGTGATAGTGCGGGTGTTGTTTTTTTCTTTTTCTTTTTCGCGGCAGTGATCTGTTGCGTTATACTCGTTCTCTAACAGTGCATCTGAATCGCAGTGAACAATGTGACAGTGCAGCGCGGCCAGCACGAGCTACTCAAGGGAACGCGCATTTGTAATATTCAGGAGCAATATTTAGCGCACCTTCAGCAACCTAGTGTAGTGAATACTGGTAAAAAAGCTAAGCTGGTGTTTTTTGCTTACCTCTATGGGTCTTTAGTGACTGCACTTGCAGGGTCACGCAGACGATATTTTATCAGCGCTTTCGTTATGGTAAAGACACTGCAACGTTGCACGCATCGGCTGTCACACTATAACATTGTGCCACGTGCGTGCTGCTAGAAAGATGAAGACGGCAACGCATCTGCATGCTTTTATGCAGCAAGCAATAACAAGAAAGAAGAGAAACGTTCTGGCGCGCAGTAAATAAAAATATTGACCTGCTGCTACTTTCTCAACCTCTTGGATAATACTTCTGTCTTCACGTTGCGACAATACCTTTGTACTTAGCATGCAGTCCTTGGAACAAGACCGCGGCTGAAAATATTTCATCAATGTTGTTTTGTCACTACCTACAAAGTCAACGTTTTGATCGAAGCACGTCTTACGGGGAAATTACATAAATTAAATGAAGGGGATCCCCAATAAACAGAGAGAGAGAGAGAGAGGGAACTGGAGAATGCGTTTCGGCTCCCCTGAGGGGAGCTTTGTTCGCAATTTAGTCAACAAGGCTCCCGTCATTGTGAGCAATGCTGCGTCAAGGTCACCGAAAGGTCCTTATTCTGCATTTTTCTTTATGGTTAGTGTCCTCTTCCTAATTTTCATGACGCACTCTTAAGAACACATGAAGAGAATCATTCGCTATATTAACTAGACAAAACGTGCCTGCTAAAAATACATCACGTCAATGTTCAATTTTAAGGGACCTGATGGCCGGCTGACGTGGTGGTTATGGTTAAACAACTGTGCTGTTGTTGTTTTTTTTTGTTTTTATTGTAGGTGGCGGACGCTTTATCTCCAGCTTTAAAAGCTTCAATCTTATGGGGGACGAGGGGAGGGGGGAAGTGTTCCATGCATGGCTACACCAATGTGCGCAACATTACCATGTTAAGACAAGTCAGTGCACTTTGTGAGTGTTGGCTAATCACGCAAACAATGCAGATGAAAGAAACAGATACAGGAGAATTGGCCCTTACTCAATTGGACAAGCGGTGCACCTATTGTATCTACCTTCTTAGAGTATTTTGCGTGCTTTATCGATGAAAACTGCGTTTCGGTCACATTACTTCCTCCTTTGATTCATTACTATACTTGCAAGCAGCTAGTAGTAGGAGCCTTGCTGGTATTAAGATGGTTATTGTATACTAACAGAGTAAGCAAAACTACCCGACAATGTCGTGTATTTGTAGCCTTGTAGGCCCGTGCGCTCAGATTTGGGTGCACGTTAAGGAACCCGAGATGATCGAAACTTCCAGAGCCATCCACTACAGCCTCTCTCATAATGATATGATGGTTTCGCGACACTAAACTCCACATATCGATCAATCATTTGTAGTGTTTTTCTTAAGACCACTAATATAGGCGTGTAAAGGGCTGCTTTGAGGTTGTTTTATTCACGAACACCTCAAATTTATAAAATTGAGTGTAAAAGAAGTGTTCACATGGGTGTGTTTTAATGCATACACCCATTTTACACTGTTTAGGGTGTAAATTTTTTTAGTGTGCATACGCTTAGGCTTAGATATTGCCTACGTAAAACGAGAGAGAGTCGTCGGGAGGTGTTTCAGTGCTAATGCTTTTCACAAAATACTGTGCAGTTATTTCGTCCAGCAGTGTTTGAGTGAGCAAAGAAAATAAGGTACGTGTATACGAGTCTTGGAGTTAAGGAACGTTACCACAAGCACGAAAATAACGAAAAAAGAGAAAGAGGCTCTCGTGTCGTGTCCGCGAATTCCTGAATTCGAAGGGATAGATATTAAAGCCAATTTTATGGCCCAGCAGCCGTCAGGAAAGGTTTTCGGAAAGCAGTGTCGGATGCTTGGAAAGCATAAAAAAGTGGAGTACGCGTTTCATGGGAGTAAGTCACACAGAAAGCGAGATGAACTGTGTCTTCAGAGGTGAGAATATGCAAATAGGAGAGCTGTGAGTTAATCAGCCAAATCTTTCCAAAAATAAAGATAATGGAAACAAACTGAGTATTCGTTTAGTGAAAGAGACACTAGTGACAGTGAATTCAGAATAATTGATTAGCGCTGTCATAGGCCGATATATTTTATGTTTCATTTTGATTTGGAAAAATATGGGAAGGTAGCCTATGTTAGAGCCAGCTATCTTAACATCATGACAGTAATGTACAAGATGAAAAATGCATAGTTATACAGCCACATATTGTTGTTTCTACCTTCTAGTAATCTTGGGCGAGTGCATTCTAATCATTTATTCTTTTTGTGACCAAGTTTCACTAGACGTTTCGCATTTGGCGTCATTCGAAGTATTGATGATATATCAGCAATGGGGTAAATGCTGCAGTGGGAAGCTCTCATCTCAAGCACTGCAGTAGTGGATGAGTTATTACAGCGTTCAGCTAGAATCTAAGACCTACTACGTTCGATTCGCAGCGTGACCGAGCGCTCTTGTTTTTCAAAAGGTAGCCCGGCCTGATACTATGCGTGGTGGTGGGTACTTATTTCTTGAGAAAGTGGCTATCGCGATTTCTTCTTTCACTCCCTTTTTAACTCAAAAGCGCTGTGCTGTGCTCCTTCATAAATTACATAACTCAGGGTTTATATTGTACCCATCCATCCTCTGTTATCGCAAGAGTGCCCAGTGCCGAAATACAAATATCATACCTGATATATTACTTTTCACGCGTTTGAATATTTGACCAGCGATCAGTCATCACACTGTTTTGAAGAAAATCTAGACATGCCGCCAGGTAATTGCTTGCGGCCAAGTTGACTGCCTTTGTCGGGACTCGCTTTGGTGATAATTTGGTGGGAATATTTAAACGCACCAAGGCAAGAAAGCACGGAGAGTTGAAGAAGACAGAGTGATTAGTTTGTGGCTTCTTTCCCGCTACCTGTCATGTTGCGCGCTTCAGTGTAATGCCGCTGTTAATAAATAAAATGAGCTATAGCAGCTAATCTAGTTATGCTTATATGGTCCCCGATTGTTCAGAGCGGAACAGAACAATGTCGATTCGATTTGTGTTATAGAGAAACATTCAGCTTTTGGTTACTACAAAAATTTTAAACCAAACTCTATTTTTTATTCACAACAGTTACAGTACAGATGTAATGTGCATGGAAAAAATCCGTGTGTTCAGCCTGACTAGGTTTGTGCCCTTAACAGTAATTGCCAACAGGTAATACAATATGCATAAATATCACACTCATACACAACCACTTGTGATAGCTTGTGTATTCTGATTGAAATTGATATGTTGAAATTGACATATTTGACCAACGCATTATGTACAATTATGCCATGTGGAGGAGCTATGCTCTAGACTAATCTTTGCTGGTTGGTTTCATTTTATCTAATTTCTTGCTCACGACTGTAAGTTGGCAAATGAAACAACTTCTTCGATTGCACATATTTTCTTTGAGGTTATATTTATTTATATGCAGTAAAAAACAAATTGAAACGTATAATGGCTCACAAGAGAGAAAACTAGAAAGAAATTCAGCCAGATCATTACCAAGCTTACTCACCAATGATAAAAAGACTCTCATTTAAGAATACATACATACATACATACATACATACATACATACATACATACATACATACATACATACATACATACATACATACATACATACATACATACATACATACATACATACATACATACATACATACATACATACATACATACATACATACATGCATGCATGCATACATACATACATACACTGAGTTGTAATTATTATGATGAATGGCTTTACCACAACAATCGCAATACAGTCGTTTTGAAGGTACAAAATTTAACTTAGGAGAGAAACCCCCCAGCACTGTGATGTCTGAACTCGGTGTTTCTCGAATCGGCTTGGAAAAGCTTGATGCGTAGTTTCTGCTGCTGCGAAGTGGCAAGCAGTTTTTATAAGAAACACAAAAATAATGCCCTTGAGAATATCATTCTAAAGAAAAGGGCTGTGAATCGCAATTTTGTACATGTCTGCAATATTACTTTGTTTATTTACATTGATCGGCTCATTCACAACACAGTAACAAAGCATGTTAGGACACTTGGGCTGAAAAGTCAGCACAACGCAAAGGAATTCCCGCCAGTACGTGAATAATACAGTTCTAAGCTAGTGAGCTCTTCAGTGCAGTGTTTATATTGACAGCTATAGACCGAATTTTGTTTCCCGAAAACACTCCTTAAAAAGGCTTCAAAGTTTGCAGATCAGCACAGTTCCCATATCAGCTGTCTATTAGTCTGCTTGAAAAAAATTCAGTTTACTGGTGGGCAAAGACTGTACACTAAGCATGTGAGGATATGCTCCAGTGCACTGCATGTATGTCTTGCTACTGGCCTCAACTGAAATGTCGCTCAGCACATATGTGTAAAATCACAACTAATACTGTGCCACTACAAAGTATTTCTGTGTCATTTGCATGAAACAGGGACCAAAATACAAAAACATAAGAAGATTTATCACCACACAGTTCAAAAATTGTAAATATATTTTTAAAGAGTTTTCACACCTCAAATGAAAATAGTAATAATGGTTATAAATGCATCGTTACTTCTCACTAGAAAATAATTTACGATACCAGCTTCAATAATAGAGTATACCAGTACCTTTGAAGGGCTCCTTGACAGGCACTTGGAAAAAGATAAATAAATGCATGATATATTTATATCTAAAAAATGAATACACTTATTCTAGTATAAAAAAAGTTGCATTGATCATAAGTCATTTGCTTATACGCAATTAAATTGTGAACAAACTGATCCGAGAAAAGACTACAATAAAAAAGTTACACTTACACAGTAAAAGAAAGAAGTAAAATGTTGAAGGACGGAGAGGCAGTGGGATAACTATTCCCAAGTACTAAAAACAAGTGTTATATATACTAGGAGTAGTGGTGATTCTTTTCCTTCTCAATAAAATAATCCACATAGAAGCACTTCCGAGAGATTACACACACGTGACATCATTGGTGCTACACAAATGAGTACATATTGAATAACAACACCAAATAAGTACGAGATTACTGCATCCACTGCTTTAATTATTTTACTACAAAGAATGAAAACACACTTGCCATTGCTGACTAAGGAAGCTGTGATTTACGGCAGTGAAATGCAGAAACGGCAACTCACTTTGATTAACAAGTATGTTAAAAACTTCAGCTCAAATATATTTACCCACTAGCACTACAGCAGCCTTTAAATTAGTGTCATAGTTTGTGAACTTTCATGCAAAATTTAATTATTCAGAATGTTCAAGCACAAAGGAACTGCAGAATAATGCACTGCTAAGAAGCTGAACTGCAGCTGCGCAGAATGGTAGTACGTTTGCAATTGAAGCTACTACAGACATCACAATGTGCTCTTTTTGCTGTCCTTAGCTTTGAGCAGGAGAACAGAGTCACTGGAAGTCCCTTTCTACTTGTTTGGCTTCTTTGCTTTGTTCGTGATACACTGTACACGACCATGGAGCAACTAATCCCCTGTTACTGCTGTAACTTGGAAAATTACAGATCTTCGTTAAAACCATGCTACATGCAAAAGTGTGCAGTTGTTAAATAAGTGCTCATATTTATAGATGCCGTATTTTCAGAAGCCAGTGACAAGTATGCAGAAATAATAAAAAGGAAGTCACAACACACATACACATTCCAACAATCATTTTTATACGGACATCCTGAGACTGGAATGACCTACCTGCTGAAGTTGCTACCATCATGGACCAATCGCGTTTCAAACACGCCATTCTAGTGCCCCCATAATTAATGTACCAATTCTGTTGCTGTCGCTACGATATTGTAACCCTCCTGTCTAGTATTGTGCCGCACCCATTATATAGAAGTGCCGCCATAACTTCTGTACATAGTCTGTTGCTGTTACCATGTTGTTACCCATCTTTCAAGTGCCATGTCATGCCCACCCCTCATGTAATGTCCCTATGGGACCTTTGAGGAATCAATAAATAAATCAATCAATACGTGAAGACTGAAAATATATTTTATTATGATACAAGAGCAAATCTACAATGGTATAGATGAAGGTATGAAACTACTGCCACGAATAATCAGCCAATAAAGTATTATTATCTCAACTTTACACTAAGTGCGAGAAGCTAAACACAAATAAATTCACTAGGAAACAGAAGTTGGACTGCCTTACAAGACAACAGCTGATGTTCATAACTTTAAAGCTATATAACATAGCCAGCTCACCATACAGCGTATATTAGCAAATGAGCAGTCTACAATACACAAAGCAATAATACGGAAAGACGGGCTAGTTGGTACTGCTGCATAATTGAAGTTTTTGCGCACACACACAAGGACACAGAAGAAGGGAACACAAGGACTGCGCTGGTCCTTGTGTTCCCTTCTTCTGTGTCCTTGTGTGTGTGCGCAAAAACTTCAATAATACACAAAGCACTTGTGGATTATGAGTGTGCTTGTTGCTCACATATATTATTCCAAAGAAAAAAACCTTTAGAAAATGCACTTCCATAGGTTAAATAATCATACGCAATAAACACAATGGCTCCTACAGGTACCAACAACACTCATCAGTATTATTGATGCCAGTGTCTTGCTGGAAGAATATGCTGTGTCCTTCACAGAACACCAAGAGCGCTTGCATGGTTGCTGGCGGCATCGTACTGCTGCGGAAGTTGGCTAGACACAGACTGGGATTAATTGATTTATTGATTGATTGACTGATCGATTGATTGATCGATTGATTGATTGAAATGTGGGGTTTAGTTTCCCAAAACCACCATATTAATTTGAGAGACTCCGTTGTGAAAGGCTCGGAAATTTCAACCACCTAGGACTCTTTAACAGGCAACTAAATCGGAACACACGGGCCTACATCATTTCCGCCTCCATCGGAAATGCTGCTGCCGCAGCCAGAATTCATTCCCACGACATGCGGGTCAGTAGCCGAGTACCTTAGCCACTAGATCACCGCGGCGGGGCCTAAGATAGGGAGATGAGAAGCCGTGGCTTTGAGGCCCACCGAGCGTCACATTTAGAGATACAAATAATACTTAGGTACGGGAGAATTTCCAGAAAAAAATATCACTATGCAATAGTGGTGAACATGCTCGGGTTAAACAGAACATGGCACAGCAATGAAAGAGATTAGGCTACATCAAGTAAAAAAGCAGTTACCGGCCCTATCTCGTCTGTGGCTTGTACAATAGATCTTTCTCCTTGCAAGTTGTGAACAGCCAGGCGATATTCACCCACTTGCTATTTCCTTTCGGAGCACTTCATAGAGTCAATCACTAGCTCGAGAGCTCAATAAGAAAGCAAAGTATTTATGCTCGTTCAAAAGTGCGAGCTTTTCTACCTCAGATGATTGGAGCTTCATTCAGAAAATGCAGGTTTACCACTTTCAACATTGTCAATTATCTCGCAATTTACTTCTAATATACTGATAGACATTGTGTGGGAGAATATTGTAGGTGTCTACTGCAAGCAACCATGCTTGGGTTTTCAATTTGTGCATAGTAATAATAAACTATCTACCGGTTAGTAACAATATGCGCTATCTTACCGATTCGATCACTTTGATATTAAAAAAATCACTTGTGAGCTGGCTCATGTTTTCGTTTTTTAAGAAACCCTAAAAGTTCAGTGCATCAGTTTGAACGAGCATAGTGTATAGCTCGTGTTTCAAATTTGGATACACAAATTTAGCTCAGCACCAAAATGAATGAATGCTGTACAGAGGCTCATGGTAAATTTTTTTATAAACTGTATATCAATGTGAATTCTTTTTTGGAAAACTCAGCTCAATCAGCAGGTCATGCACAACCTAAGGCGTTGGAACAAAATTCTTTAGCTTCCCCCATGTCATTGCCTTCACGTCACCCGCTTTCAAGAATGAGAAAATGATACACCAATAGTCTAGATCTGCCCTTGAAGCATCATAAGTATAGAATCACCTAGATGGATGTACACCCTTAAACGACTTTAAAATCATTCATTTGGCCGCACACTCGATACCACATTTACGGTGGCGCTCCGAGGTACACCATATCATCAATGTCTTCTGGCGCACCCAAGCGCAACCAAGGACAGCATATTAAGATGTCTCCTCCCGCGCCCGGGGCACCCTCGTGCGTTGAAATCTCTCACTCTGTGCGTGACCAATCTTTTGGTAAATGTGAGATCAATGTGGTCTAGTAGATACTGCTAATGTAAATTGATGTTTGTATCGGCCAAACCTCTTGGTGTATAAGTAGCCACTTACAGCATGCCTTTTTATTGTAGTATGATACAGCTCCATATTGCCCTTAAATATCGGAGTCTATCGCTTAAATCTGACTTGTCAAATAATTTACCAGTGATTGTTTATTCAATGTTTCGCATTTAATCAAAACACGCCCCCGATCTACGGCTTATTGTGTGCAGCATGATAAGTATATTGATACTTGAAGGAGAAACCATTTGTTACGGTAAGTTCTAAGATGTTATGTATTTTGGCGCGTGGGACACGGCTCAGGAGCGAACCCAGAAGACAAACCAAGATGATAATAGAATATGAGTCGTGGTGTGATAGTTGCTAACTACCCCATCTGGGTTGTTTGATTGTGAAATACGAAAAATTATCTGTTCAATGTTTTGACAAGAGCCGCGCCGTGGTAATATTCTAGTGGCTAAGATACTCGGCTGCTCACCAGCAGGTTGCGGAATCGAATCTAGGCTACGGTTGTTGCATTTTAGGTGGATGCGAAAATGCTGTAGGGCTGATGGCTCACTTTTGTGTGAACGTTAAAGAATACGGGAGCGTCAAATTTTAAAGCCTTTCACAACAGCGTCTCTAATAAGATTATGGTAGTTTTGAGACATTAAAACCCCACATATCAATTTTTTGCATGCCCTTGTAGTGGGACGTACCCATTGCCTAATGGTGATAAAAACAGCAAAATAACTGATGATGATGTAAGTGGGGGTAACTAAAGATATTACACCATATGCCACTAAACTGAACCTTATGTAGATGCGAAGCGGTGGGTAAGCGCTGGTGGCGGCGTTGACGCCAGCGCTCATTATGGCGTTGCACAGGAGAGAAACCTGGAGGAGAGCAAAAAGCGGTGATAGACCGGTGTTTCCCACTGAAACTTGCGAATTGCTCCAAATGGGCAATTGGAGACACATGACTACGATGAGGCCCACAGACCCGCAGTCCACTTCTAGTGAACACGCACGCTGTGAATTTTTATTGTTGAAC
The DNA here is from genome assembly GCA_013436015.1 of Rhipicephalus annulatus. Classification (NCBI taxonomy): domain Eukaryota; kingdom Metazoa; phylum Arthropoda; class Arachnida; order Ixodida; family Ixodidae; genus Rhipicephalus; species Rhipicephalus annulatus. The sequence continues at coordinate 187,189 of WOVY01011625.1, read as the reverse complement.
AATGCACCGGAGAAATCTCCTACCGGTACTGCAATATAGGCCAAGATCTAGCGCCTATATATACAGGGGGGGGGGGAAGGCATTGAGCGGTTGTGCAGCGCGATTAGTCCGTTTTTAAATAAAGATACTCGCTAGCAATCGCAGCTTGTTGGCGCTCCGAGGCAAGAGACCGTGGGAGGAGCTAGGAGAGGTAAGAGAGAGGGGACAGGGCACTCATGCGCCGTAAGGGTGGTAACGCCGCACACCAGAATAAGCTCTACCATAAGAAACTTTGCATCTAAAATGACGAAGGGTGGAAAGTGAGACATAACGTTACATTGAATTAAACTGGGGAATCGGTAAGCTGGAGAATGAGGCAAAAAAAACATACGTTCATTTAAATGGTTGATATGTGAAATTTACCGTCTTAGAACCATCATATAAATATGAGAGATGCCTTAATAGAAGGTTCCGGAAGTTTTGACTACCTGGGGTTCTTTTACTAGCACCCTATTCTGAGCACGCGGGCCTACAACATTCTCGCCTCCAGCAAAAATGCAGCCACCAAAAGCTGGGTTTTAATCCCTCAACCTGTGTGTCAGTAGCCGAGTATTTTAGCCACTAGAACACCACGGCAAGGCAAAATATACGTTGTGAAACTCGATTCGACATACTGCAAATAGGTTATTTTCAAAAGGCACTTAAGCATTCAGTGGCGATCGCTACGTTTTTGTATTCAAATTTCAAACTCCCAGTGCAAACAGAAACTTCAGCTGTACTGGATAGTTTTATAGGCGCTTCGTAAATGTCTTGCTACCGTCATCTGTATTCATTAGTGAGAATCTCGAGCAAAAACTAATAAATGTGAAAGCCAGGTCACTTTCCAAATTAGCAGGTGAGAAATATTGAAAACGCTTTAAATTTCCCGCTTTTGTTTTTTTTTGTCAACCACTTGTTTGAGTGTAAGACACTAATTTATGCGTCAAGCATTTTACCATATTATATAATGTACGTTAGAGAGGGTGCATTTGTGCTACGAAGAGAATAATTTATGCTTACACACACGTGCACCAGTCGCTTTCACGACCTCAATATTAGTCAATGTGCGGAGATTGAGTACACAACGTCGGCGTGTTGTCTTGCTTTTCAGCGCGCAGTTTGTGCTTTGTAGGTATCGAAGATGACTCCTACTCTTGAATAAAGGTAGCAACACCTACAATTGAGCAATATTTATGAAAACTAGCCAAAGGAATTGTCTGAATTGGCAACTGTGGGTGGATAAGATCGTAGAAGTAACAGTTACTGTCATTTTCTCTAACATCAACCTAGCGCCAGAAGAAAGCAGAAGTATTGTAGATTGGCATATAGCTTGCACCCTCAAGTAGCAATTTCGCATATGCAGTGACCACGAAGCTTCTGTTACGTTCGTGCCACTTCAGTGCTTTCTGAAATAAACTACAGAATAAGTTTTCAGGGAGCAGCGCAGTTGACACCACTTTCCCAATGCTGCTAGATGATGTTGCGATGTGGGCAACGTCGAATGAAGTAAAGATAACTTTCGAAATGATGATGCCATTGTCTGTACTGATGTTTTTAAGAATACAGACGTACTGGCATTGGGGTCACAAGGTTTCTAGAATTGATGATACAATGCCAAGCAATCATTTTTGAACTCAGGGCTATGCTTCTAGTGACCGACGTTAGTGACAGCTGGAGGCACCCTACTGTACTTCAAATTCATGAAAGTAGGTAGAATAACCTCTGCACTAAAAGCCCGCTGTCTTATGCTTGTCCAGTCGCCAGTTCAAAGGATTGACCAACAAACAGTTTTGTTTATGATAACGTTACGTGGAAAGCGATTCGTAAATGGCAACTCAACCTGGAAAGAATAATAAGTTTTCCTTCACTGTGGGGCTGACGGCTTTGCGGAAGACGTAATATCTTCATCGAGGCAAGGCCACTGGTGTAACTGAGAACCACTCAAACATAGGCCTTCGGCCTTCTGTTGTGATGCAGTCAGTACAGCATGATGCACATTGCCATATTATGATAGTTGACAAAAATACCTACTTTTACTTTGTGCCTCATTAAATTCCGCTTAAAAATACAAAGAACTAGTAAAGATAGGTCATTGTAGCTCTAATAACAAGGTAACTAAAAAAGGAGGTAGTAGGATTCTTACTAAAAGGCATGAATATGGTCCGGCGAATTTTGTGTTGACAAGTGTTGCTATTGGAAAGTATTCCAACGTAAAGAGCGACTCACAGATGGTGCAGGTAGAAAACGACTGCCTAAATGTCATTTCACAAAGGAACACCATAATGGGGTAGGGAGAAATGTAGTTTTCAATGTATTTGGATTCACCGAAAGCCAAGACAACGAGGTCGCATTCAAGCGTGATCTCACACACTAGTATATCTAATATTTGAAAAAGTGTGCTCAAGTGATGAATTAAAATCTTGTTCAAGCAATTTAAGGCAAATAGTCCCTATTGTATTGTAGTAACGTAATGCTACTACTTGAAGCTAGATGTAATTGGTATGGTGATTATCACAATTTTACAAAATCTAGAAGATTATTAACAAATGTATATTTCAAGAATATTTTCTTTCACGAACTAATGCAATGGTTAATTCGTTTATTTTTACTGACATTTCCTTTGGGTTGGCCAAACGGTCGGTGGCTCAAATTTAGGGAAAAATCCCGAGAGTTACTAATAGTGCAAACACAGTCAAATAACCAATTATTTACAAAAGCAAGACGGCTTTGGTGTATTTGTTGTAATAAAAAAGTCTAAATCTACTGTAGGAAAGTCGCTCACCAAAAACTATTCAAATTTTAAATACAGCGCAGAATCTGCCAATAGAGCACCTAAAACCAGGCCTTGAATATGAGCAAGTTTTAACCACACAGCATTGGACAATTTTAAAACATTCCAAACATGTGGTTTTTAGGGAAATACTGTGGTTGAACTGCACTAGTTATTGCGTATGAAAGCAGAAAGACGTATTGGATGCTGAGTGATCCTATTTAGCAAAAACGTTTACTGTACGGAAGACTTTCAGCTGTAAAATGCAACAAAATTGTGCATACCTAAACAACCTTTATTACAATTCCTTTATTACAATTCACTAATTCTTGCTGAAAGTGTGTGTGGACCTATGTGTATGTGTGGGCTGAAGAGAGTCGTCGGTGTCTATCAATTCAAGCTGAGACTATGTGGTGAGGGGTGCAAACAAATCCTTACTTTCGTACGAAGTTTCTTGCCTTTCACTGCTCTCTAGGATTTCAAAAAATACGCTTTTTATATTTCCATCTACTATTCTACGTGATTGGGCGAGGCGCATATGCCTTTACTATTACGTATATCTGACGCCCGACTGAGGATCACAAATATCTATTTACCATAGTTTTATAGCCACTCCAAAACACCAACAAAAGAGGACACATTCATAACGGCAGCGCTAGTCTATTCTTTAGCGGTTGGAAACTTTTCGCGCTTACTTTTCATGTCCTCCAACCATCCACCGCGAATACACTCAACGTAGCTGATTGGTTCGCAAATTAGGAGCGCGTCACGCCCCTATTGAAAAAAACGTCCACCATAGTACGGCGGATTCCGCCATCCACCCCCTTGTTGGATTATGGTACTGGAAATATTGGTGACACATAATGTATGGTGGTGTATGGTGGCGTATGCTGGAGCGTATGGTGGCGTATGGTGGAGCGTATTTGTATGGTGGATGGCGCGCTCCAGCCGGCAATGCTGGAGCACGAAGCCGCGTCAGTACCACCGTGAAGAGCTGACACCTAAGTAATAACAAAATATAAGTATAAAAGAATGTAAAGAGCACCCGTAAAAAAGGTGAGATAGCGCGGTATTGAACCTGCCACCTCAGGATCTCCAACTGAGCACACTAAACACTACGCCACGCCGACATAAAGCGCCTTTGGAATTAAAGAAGCAGTCAACTCACAAACTCACTTTTTAACTTTGGTATGTCGCTTACTCGAGATGTGCGGGATCGGCAACTGCTACTAAAATTTGCACATTTCATAAACACGAACACCTACCGCCTGTAACGATTGCCACTGCGCTATGTAAACAGCGCTATGTTTTTGTTACAATTTACAACCACGAAAAAAGAAAGACTTAGTAGACTGAGGATCGGGTCGGGTTTATTGGTGGTTACTGCCAAGTTTATTATTCATTTTTCGCTCCTTCCCAAGGGTGATATCTGCTCAGGCTTAATGACGCTTCTGTGCTCATTAGATAGATACGCCCACACAATTGATTATGATGTTTCTCGCGCAACGCCCAGCGCAGTCGTGCCAGCACACCGCTGTTGCTCTGTCGTTAAACATAACTACATAACGGCTTGGTCAAACCGATTGCAGTGCGCCCGAAACATTGTGCTATCATATTAGTTCTGTAAGCATTCGAATTGACGAGTCTGTGTTCTCGTATAAGAGCCAGTGAAGTGCCGGCGAGTGCGACCGGTGACTATTGGTGAGGGGAGGTGTACATTTGGTGGAAGTGTTAAAAGCGCGTTCCATCGATGTTTGCCGCTTCTTGCGCGGACAACCTACACAATAAAAAAAGGTTCTTTTAGGTTAAATGATGTCACAGCTGTGCTGTATTGTCATTTTCACTCGTCAAATTGTGTACTATAAAACCCAGAATCGCCGATAACACTTGTACGGGCTTGGTCGGTAGGACTAACCTTTGGTGGAAATCGTGGTGGTAGAACAGAATAGTGAAAGTCAAATTCGATGGGGCTCGTCTCGACGCATGTGGAAAGTGATACTTTATGCATATTCGCACGCACTTTAATTTAAAAGTACGGCTCAAGCAATGGAGTATGCAAGAATTGCCAGAGTTGCGTTTCTAGCGCGGCAACATCAAGTGACCGGTGTGGTCTGCTCTAACATTGAGAAGAGCAATTGCGAACTGGAGCTCATTTATTTCTCGACAACTGCGCGATGATGTGAAACATTTACTGTCGCTGTTCACAGCGACACCTCTAGTCTTCTAAACATCACAGCAAAAAACACATCGCGGATGCAAACTGATGTAAGTACGTGCGCGAAATGTAAACATATTCACGGTCGCATATTCTACGCTCCACAAAAATTGCAGCGTTGTTGACACCACAGGAATAAAAAAATAAACGTGCTAGAAAGCATAATGAGCCGCGTTGGTTTCTTTTGACCGTAAACACATATCACTGCGCATTCAAGAATAAAACATTACAAATAGGTGATTTAGCACACTGTTATGTGCTTTTCCATCTTGCCACCATCATCTACCAAGCTTCGTTCACGCCACCGTCATCCACATTGCACACCAATCCTTCCAGCAAACACGTTTTGCCTCGCTACTTTCAGCCGGCATTTTCCACCATCACCACTATTAATACCCCACCACTACCACCCTCTGCCACCAGTTTTTTCCTCTAGCTGTCATCAGCCGGCATTTTCCACCGTCGCCATCATTGGCTCGCCACCACCACCACACTCTGCCGTCATTTTTTTCCGCTCTTGCCTTCATCAGCCATTATGCCCACTTCCGTTTCCCTCATATCTGCTGATATTTCCACAATATCTACTACTCTTTCCAACATATCGACCAATGTTTCAGCATCCGCCAACCCAGGATTTTCAATAGGGTCGTGAGCTTACAGGAAACGTCGAAGTAGGAGTGTGACCACTGTGCCTTTTGGTGGACGTGACCATTTCAGCCATTACTATTACAGGTAGGCATAATATGTTTATCTGCATGTCACACTAAAAGTAAAAAGGGTCTTTTCAGTTTGACAGGCCTCTAGGAAACATGTTCATATACCACATGAATATGAAAACCAATGAGAACTTTATGTGTGTAGAGCAGTATAAGTCACAAAGATATAAAATAGGGGAAGAGTGATATGCACCAGCTACTTTGGCCAACTGAGTCATTCAATTACACTTGTTTTTAGTTCTGTTTGACTCTCCCACTTAAAAGAGGACGTCCTGAAGACACATACACCACCAAATTGCACGCTGAGCATTTGATAATTAAGACAAATGGACTACCTAGTTATTCGCTGATCAGAACAATCCTGTTTATTCTTCTGCACTGTGTCTGGAGAAAATAAACTATAAAATATGACTGAGGCAGATTGAGAAACACTGTAACAAAAAAATTTAACAATCTCACTTGCCAAATATAAAGAAAAATTCTCAGCTGCTGATATGTGATAGCACAGGTGACAGTCTTCAGTACTGCAAACAGTCAATCACTCGTAGCTTCAGATTTCTTCATAGATATTGCCTTTCAGTTTTGAGGACCAGTCCTGACACTAGCTGTCAAATGATCCTCTTCATGTTGTGAAAATTACAGTGATTTTGGACGCATGTCCCAGCTTGTAAAGTGTACGTCCATTGATTTCTCGAAAGGCAGCCAGCTGGCCTTAGCCACCCCACTAAGCAGAAAAAAATAAAGGAATGTGAGTGTGAAATAAAACTCTCTACTTTACAGGAACCAGGTTGCCAAATCTGCGCAAAGCACATCCTTCTTTCCACAGACTTTAAAAAAAGCTGGAAGGAGGGGGTGGGGAGGGGTCCGTAATTCTATATTTGATAAAAAAACACGACACCATAGGCATCAATTTAGCCTACGTGTTATATATATATATATATATATATATATATATATATATATATATATCAGAACAATGAATAAAAAAACGTTCCACAACAATATTCTAACTCGCGACTACCCACGGAGACAAGGTGCCCGAAGCCCACGCACTCAACCACACTTTACCAACCGTTCGCTACAATGTTGTAGGTGATTCATGTGGTCGTTGCGGTAGAGGATGCGAGCGTCAGTGCATGTGTCAGGCTACGGCAAATGCATGTGTTGTACGATTCAATCACCGCAACGCAAATGATAACCCCCAGTTTCCACACATCAAACACTTGTGTGCCGTTAACATGTACAGCGCTGTGAACGCGAAAAAAACCAAATCGGTCACGGCGATAGCATAGCAGGACACACGATACGATACTCTTTGCGTCCGATATCCGCGAAGTCCAAAGCGCTTGGCGTGGCAACGCCGGCGAGATGCGACGTAACGAAGGCCCACGCGCGCGTGCGCTGGGTCACGTCAAGTGGGTTGCGTACTACAGTGTCTAGAAAATACTGCCTAGTATGCTGAGCGTGCGCATTTTGAACGAGGTAGGGTGGTCCCTCACGTGATGACTTCGTGCAGTTGCCGAAGGCGGCGCTGCGAGTCGAGTGGGTGCCTGAACGTGCGAAGAAGTTTTCGCGTCCATTTGCTGCTGGAGCCTCGCTACGAGTAAGATGAATGTTTGACAGCTGTTATCGGTTGTATTATGAAGTTTGATGATACCAGATGTGAGCAGCAACACACTGAGATGTTAAAGGCTAAGCAGCAATTCAAAGAAAGGACATGTTTTGTGCCGCTGTGTCGAAGTGGTTATTGGTCGAACGAGGAAAGGGTGTCTTTGTTCACCGCACTGATGGACCGAGCACAGCTTGCAGATTGGGAAAGCAGGATCAAGAGGGCAGACAGAAGGCTGACGCCGAAGGCTGTCGTTTGCGAAGGACATTTTGCGAGCGACACCATCGAACAATCTTTTCACATTACGGTGAACGGTGTCATGAACCAAATCGCCCGAGAGAAGCCGCGCCTGAAGCCCGATGTTGTCCCTACAGTTTTCGCAAATTACCCAACACATCTTGTACCTAAGAAGACAGTCAAAAGAAAAGTTCGAAACCTCTGTGACCAAGGACCGGCACCTAAATATAGAATCGAAATATCGAGTTGACGTCCTCCGAGTCGTGATCTGCAGTCGACGATGGCGATACGGGGGTTGACTCTCATTGCGTCGCGCATGGGGGTGCATTAGAAGAACTCCAGCGTGTCCATGCCGAGCAGACATACCTTGCTACAGTAGCAGTTCGTAACGGTGAAGAAACACCGCTATCGCCATGACCAAGTTAAATTCGACACCCGTTTGATAGACTTTTGATTCCGGTGACCTGTATGAAGTTACCTGCGGCGTCAAGTGACACTGTAACTTTTGTCTGTTGCGAGACCGAAGCTGGTGACTACTCAAAACTTTTCATTAAAAAGATGGTGACTTTTAGAAAACCCTTGCGAGAGCGCGGCACTGTAGTTGCCACTGTTTACTTCCGAGGAAAAGAAAAAGAAAACCACGTGCTCACAGCCCGCCATGAGGCAGAAGCAGTGATCAAAGAAGTTGCTTTGCCTCACCTCTGCAATAGATGTGGCATGATACCTGTTGCCGGCAGGTAAACTTCATACAAAGGTATGTACTTTGCAGAGAAATGCTTGCTGACTACTGATGGAAAAGCAAAGTCGTGCTTCCGTTGCAAATATTTACGAAGGCTATCACAGAACAACATGTATAGGAGAAAAAAGACGACAGATCTGTGCCCTGACAAAACTAAATGCAAGAATCTTTCTCGTGTTTGAGAAAGACACAAAGGAGCCTGGCCCATGTTCAGCAGCAAGTGACTCAAATGAAGGAGCAAAACAATGCACTGAAAAAAGAAGCTCTGGAGGCAAAGATACAGTCACTCCCGGAGAAACAACAGCTAGCTGTGAAAACTTGTTTTCTGGCTACAAGACGAAAGACCTTCAAAGACATAACCTATGATGATGAATGGGTTGTTTAATGCTTGCTAATGAGAATGCGAAGCCCAAAGCTCTAAGAGCATATTCAGAAGCAAAGTTTTATGGTTCTGCCTGGAAGAAGTTGCTCGCAGAAGTATCTGCAACGATTTAAGGTTGGCTTTGTTCTGAACGCTAGAGTATTTGAGGCTTTAAGCGAAAAGACCATAAGCATGGACGCCTTCAGTCGTCATAGGGGCCTGTTTGCGGACGAGAATAAACCCTCGAAACATCTCAACGTGAAGGCAGCTGATGAGTTCCGCACTATTACTACCGTTAGATTGTCCTAACTTTACATTATTTCTATAATGCACGTTGAAAAGCAAGATTGTATTATATAAGCTACATTTTCACAGCCTACCTGCTGCGTGAGGTATGTAGTGCATTTTTAACTTTTTACTGAACCACACAACCAGTAACCACAAATGTGTGCTTGCTCACCATGAGATCGTTGTGCTGTTTCAACTCTAAACTGGTACGTTGTTTCAAAAACGTTTACTGTCAGAAACATAACACCATCAACATTGTAATGCCACATAATCATTGATCTCGCCCATTTCTCTAGGGAATTGGGCACAAATACTTGGCGTATTTGCCCCAAGAGGCCATGTGAAGGCAGCCACACTTGCAAAAAGCATGGTCCAATGCACCATCTTTGTGAAACAAGCGGGCTTGTATGTCGAATCCGTGACTTTTGATGGCGCCAGATGGAACAGAAGCATGTGGCAGATATTTGGCATACATGATGAGCAAACTATGAACATCATTCTCTTATTAGTAATGTCAGCCAGGCAGTGTACAGCTTAAAAGAAATGGTTTAGTTACTCAAATTCGGCGTGTAGTCATCCAACAAGCTCTCTTGATTTTAAGCGCCTCTAAATATAGAGGCGCCTAAAATGTGTATGAATTGTAGGTCGAAATGAATAATAGCAAAGAATTTGTAATTTTTGTTGTCTTACCAATATATTTAAAATATAAAATGTCATGCACTCCTGCTGCAGGAATTAAATGTGCTCCTATATATATATTAAGTTAAATTTCTTAAGTTTAGCATATGTAGTGTAAATCTAACGCTGGCTTTTCTCAAGCTCTGTTTTCGCATCATTTTGTACTTAACTTATGTGCAAAATAAATGTTTTATTAGGTTGAGCTAGTTATCTGAGGAGCAGCACGAAGCACCCTATGGATCCCAAAAGACATCTTTTCTTTGTCTAAGACTTTCCGCATCTTCTGAAAAATTTGCGCAATAGTTTTTTTTTAAATTCAATGGTTACCTGACTCCGTCTGGCCACGTTCACTGTGGCATTATAAAACAGCTTGGGAGTCGGACCATGAAAATGTCACACTAAAAGCTATGCCAAACATTACCAATGCACACCTGAAGCCAAATGCTTTCAAAAAATTGAGAGTAGATTTAGCGTTCCAACTTTTCAGACATCAAGTGATCAAAGGGCTCTATGTGCATAGGAAGCGTATTGATTCCGTGTACACGAATGTGTAAGCAACAGATGAATTCATCAAGCGAATGAATCGGCTTATTCGAATAATGACCTCAAGGACGAGTACAAAAGCACTGAAGCCTGGTAAGGTGGATGAAAAGTTTCTAGAAGATTTTCTAGATTATCTAGATGCATGTGAGAAACACGCCAAACCAGCTGGGGGAGGATCTCTTACCGACAACAGAGCTTGTGGACTTAGGGTTACGATCAGAAGTACGTTAGACCTGCTATCTTACCTTACTTCTACTGTCGGTTACAACTACCTGATCACGTCACGTCTAAGTCAAGACAAACTAGAAAATCGTTTTGGCATCATAAGGCAGTAATCAGGTTAACATTATCATCCTATCATGTCACAGTTTCTTGTTACTGTTAACCTAAAGTCATTTTATAACCTGGCACAACCAGCGAGAGGAAAAAACTGCTCACAAAATGTTATCAAAGCACTGTTAAGTGAAGCCCCTGTATCACAGTCTGGTACTAAGCCAGCACCACTTTTGAGATTTATTGATCACTTATTTGACCATGAAAAGGTTGATGAGATTGAAGAGGCTAATAACAGTGTTTTATTCAAAAATGATCAAGCCACGTATGTAGAAAATAAAAGCAATGCTGCCTTCAATATGCAGCCGGCTATGTGGCGAGAAAGACAACTGCGAAAAACGCCTGCCCACAATGTACACCTTGCCTTTCCATGACCCCAAGTGACGCAAGAGCGAATGAGAGCACTCACTTCACGGCTTATTTTGACAATGGCGGACTTATTTATTTAGGTTGCCCTGTGCAGTGCAATGAAACCGATCGAGGATGACTTCACAGTCTTCTTCAGCAAAACATTCTTCATGAGGAGAGCTTGCTCGATTTTGCAGGGTGCCTGCGTTCGCTCTCACTGCCGTAGCTTGGCTGCTCAAGCCATGAAAAAGAAAGCCTCTCTGAAGTGATGAAGTTTTATGCCTTGTTAAGGTTCAGGTTTTACGTTTAAAGCCTGAACAAGGAAAGAGAAAGTCAAAGACAGCGGCAAAAACTCCTTAAGATACGCCACTGCCACTAACGTGAAGTGCGTACTCTGTAGGACCTGGTTTCTTATGTTGTGTTTAATGTTCTGTAAATAAACTGCTTTACATTTGACGTCTGCAGTGTTTGCAACTCTCTGGAATCATTTTTAATATTTTCATTGGTTCCATATTTACCTTGATTTATTTCAAGCACTTACCAGTGACCAAACATAGTCGGGATGCAAATTTAGAAACGCGTTGTTTTGTTTTAGGCTTACTAGCGTTGGAATGGCGTGTTGAAGAGTGTTTTATCAATATCATCCTGGACTCCCTGATAAGTGGGTCAGTGAAATTGTGAGGAAGCTATTGAGATTGGTTGGCACATAATAAATTCTGCAGTATTGTCATATAGGGGGTGACTTGGGGCCATAGTAAGAAAATTTAAAGGAGCAGGTCTACATTTTTTATGCTGTGCATGGTGAAGCATAACTGGTCGATGATTTTCAGTGACAACATTATTACTGTAAGGCATGTCTATATTTTATGTTTTCGATAGGTTATATGAGCTATGTTCAATTTTTCGCGGTGTAATTGGAAAAATGCTCACTAGGGTAATTATTGGTCGTCAACAAGGACAGCCATTTAGAATAATATCAGGTATCAATCTTAAGAAAATTGACAGTATCGCTTGAAATACCAGTCATATTATTTTCGTGATTTCACTGTCGGATTCCCCGCGAAGGAACATATCGAGTCTCATGCAGCATTAGTGTAAGATGGGTGATTGGTATGTTGTGATTCATTGTTTTCAGTCAACTCCTGGTAGAATTCAGGCTGTGGTAAGGTTTTGGGGCCTTCTCAATAATTCTTGCTCTCAAGAACAAAACAAAACTTCAAATCATTTGTGGTCACTGTCAATGTGTACGTGTGCGTGTTTTTTTGTGGGCAGTAGCCGACAGTGAGGTGTTTGTTACTAAATTATCTTCATTTGATATTGCTAAATACGAGTACTGTGAGAGCAGCCGCGTAGGCATTATACAATAAAACATTTTGTAAAGAGCTTTCCGAAAATACGGAAAAAATGAAAGTTGGCCTTGCGCGCCTCGGCCTACTGAAAGCTAAGCAGCGCTTGCCGAGCGCACGGAGTGAACGCAGATGCACTCACTCGCACAGCAGCGCACTAAGCGGGTGCCATCTGAAGTCATCAGCGACGGAGCCATCTCCTCGCCTGCGCTCAGAACACTAGGCAGTATTTTTCTAGACATTGTACGCGTACGGCAGTGGCATCCGCGGTTGCTTCATCGCACAGGTCTGCTCGATTTTCATCTGGGAAAGCACCACATCAGACGTATGACAGGCCAAAAAATTGATAAATGTTTATCAGTAAAATAGTCTACCTTGGGCAACTTTAAACAACCATCATACAAATCAACTAGTTGTGCATGATTTATTGACGAAAATATATTACGCACGTACCCGGCATATTACCCTCCCGAACTTGAAAAATCCACACATGAGTGGCACCAGAACAGCACCAAAAGCAACAGGCGCAGAAATTAGCCCATACCGATACAATGTAATGCAAACGAAGTTGACTCTTTAGCCGACGCCGGCAATAACGTTCGAACGACGGGCATATATAGCCAGCCTAATTGCATGGCTTCACCCATATTGGCTGCTGATGGTACAACTCAGTCCGATGTGGCCGTTGTATTACGCTGGCACGGCTAACATTGTGGAAAGTTCTGAATGCTGGTCCAACAACACTGGCATATGAGACTGGCACAGCCATTATTGCGGAACGTTATCAATACTGGCCCAACATCGCTGTTCTATTCGGCTGGCACAGCCATTATTGGCTGTACGTTGTCCCACATAGGTCATTCATGGGCCACGAACTGCCATCTATACCCAACATTGGGCCAAAGTTCGGCGCTGCCTGGGTACCTGCATCTTTTAGTTGCAAATATACTATTGCACACTACATTATTACTGTTTCCTATATTAAACTATGGAGCCACCACATCAGTATGGGATGGTTAATTGAGAAAGAGTCTGAAAGCTCTGATGGCAGAAAGAAATAAGAATTATTTTGCATAGGGCAAAATACTCAACCATGGAATTGATGTGCTACATAAATCATACCAGAAGCACTATCACAAGTGGGCTGCGATTCAAAAGATTTTCGAGACAGCCAAATCAGTTTAGGTATAGATCTACAGATATTCCTGACTTCACACAGTACTGCATGCTAAGTTACCGTGTTCTTTGGATGGTGCTGAAGTCTAAATCAGGATTCTGAGGGCATAGCACTAACAGTCAACTAAGCCTAGCAGTTTCAACGAAGAAAACCACACTTGATCAATGTACCCAGCACTTCACATTTGATTATGACGTCGCAGGTATATGATGCAAAAGTTTCCACGATAATTGGCCTCATGCGGTCCAACAATCAAAATTTTTCAGAAGACATGTAGATTTCAAATAACATGCTGAGAGTGTGTCTGATCAGACCCCTGCTCATTGTGTCTGATCCTCTGAATATGCCATATGGCTTGAGAAATTCCAGACAGACATTTCAGCGTTTTTCCCAGCCTTCAATTCTGCTATAATTCTTTAACAACCTACTCATCACGATCAGTTTATCTGATGAGAACAGTTCACATCTGCATTCTGTGATCCAACACCTGAACAAGGCCCATTCGCCAGCATAAGTAGGTATGCATTTAATGCCCAAAAGCTCATCTTTCCTGTCCCTGTCATCTCAGCGTTGTTGTGACCATCTTTATTATTGAAGTCTTTCGGTCTTTGTGAATGGTGCGAAAATATTTTGACGCATTCCAAGCAAGGATGTGCCATCAGGACGACTTGGTTTCCTGTTAGCAAAACGTGAACAAGGGGTCCAGAACCAGTTTGCACGAAGAAAACGCAAGAGCCAAGAAACATTGCGAGCTCGACTCTATGCAAGGCTTTCGAGGCAGAGAAGGAGGCAGCTGGGACATTTTCGAGGTCACCGAGGATCTAAAAAATCTTGAAACCAGCATGGTATTTGCAGTTCAAGCTAAAGCCAAACTGGTTGTGCCTGCATCTTGCGAGGAGAAGCGGAGCCCCTGATAATCGCAGCTAAGCCGCAGCTTCTAGCAAACAACGAGGAATGGAATGTGGGGGGGAAGGAAAGGAAAAGGCATTATCCGCTTCAGCCCTTGCGGGAGCGCGCCTCGACTACAAGGGATTAGTTGACTACTCCTCCTCCCCCTTTTTCTATAGGATCGGCTGAATGGGGTGCCATATTTTGACGTTATGATGGCACACCACTGCATTGTCCTACCCAAACAGAGTCAGGCAAGATTGACACGAGTACTGGCAGCTGGTTTTTCGAACCTCACCCAACTGCCAGAAGAGTCTTGAAAACCAAGGTCAGCTAAGATCATCGGATGTGCGCGAAATCTTGGTGACGTGTGCGAAACGTTGGTGAAGTGCGTTTGTGACCTTATTTGGGCATCGTGTAGACTGTGCCCTCTCCACATGCATTGTATGGTGTCATTCCCCTTTTTCGTGGTTGGAGCACCTAGACCATGGAGAGCTCTATTGGCTGAAGCCGCGGACAATGCGCCCAGGTTTGATTGATTGATATGTAGGGTTTAACGTTCCGAAACCACCATATGATTATGAAAGACGCCGTAGTGGAGGGCTCCGGAAATTTTGACCACCTGGGGTTCTTTACCGTGCACCCAAACCGGAGCTTACGGGCCTACAACATTTTCGCCTCCATCGGAAATGCAGCCGCCGCAGCCGGGATTTGAACCCGCGACCTGCGGGTCAGCAGCCGAGTACCTTAGCCACTAGACCACCACGGCGGGGCGCCCAGGTTTGGCAACGAGGCGCTATATAAGCGGAAGACTTTTGTATATTTGTAGTTCTACAGTTCAACAGTTCTCATTTACAGTTCTTGACTTCTCGTTCTTCTTTCAAATTCTCAGTTACTAACCATGTAAATGAATTGTTGTCGTTATTACGAGCGCCTCATCTGACCTATTCGACGATGGGTCCTAGGACGGGGGCCCGCTACCAAACTGAGAACCGCAGGAACCAGAGTAGCAACAGTATCCAGTATTCAGCTCTACCTAGGCAGACATAGGTATTGAAAGCTTCCCGTCTCCGAATACTAGATGTCTATAAGCCCTACAAGCTTGTTCTTCTTATTTTGTCAGCTACTATACAACCATTTTGTATCATGGTGTCAGGCCGTTCTACATATTCTCTGCACTTTGTGCTCTTGATACATAGAACTGCTACTATAATGAGCTCCCTTAGACCAAGAACTCTCATATAGACTCTTCACAATCAACACATGCTTGCGCGACAGTATATGCTACTTCCTGAACATCTAATGAGAGTTCCGCTATGCATTATCTTACGATATCTGGATTGCAATTTCTGCTAGATGTCCCTCACCGACTTGTCAAAACATTACCTATAGCGGCTAACCAGTTCTCAGACAAGTTTTGAAAACTTATGCTCACTATCTGTGCAGCATGGCAACATTTTGGGGTAAAGGCTGCAGCCAATAGATTCTCAAAAATGTCATTCGATCATGTGGTTGGGCCTGTAAACATATGCAGAATGTCATATTGCGACTGAATCTTTGACAACCACAAAGCAATCGACACAGGTGGTACATACACCCACCTAATGCTATACAACTTACGTTATCTGTCTGAGGAAGCCTTGAGAGTTCCCTTGTGCTTCAGTTATGTGAAAGATTTTCTAGTTGTGATATCCATAATTGTGCTTACAAGTGGGCATAAATGGTTAGGGCTCATGTCATTTCATTATTACAAGGAAGGAGTTAAGCTAGTTTTTTATCATAGAATATGTGGGAACATCTCTTGCCAGTACACTTCCTCAGGTATGATTGTGGCATCCATATTTCCATGAACTGCTGCAGATGTCAAACATATTAGAATTCAGGTCAAATACATTAGTCACATATTATAGGAGCTGTCAACGTTGCTATTGATGCCCTGCCACATGGGTTCATTAACATGTTCACCAGACCCAGTGAAATGTAAACCTTTAAAAGTGGCAACTGGTTGACATGACAACAAATTCCACCATCTGCAAGAACGATAAGCTTCGACGCTGCAAGACTTTCAGTGGTGCCGTGTCGTATGCCAGTAACAGGAGAGCTATTGCCCCAACACGTGCTGCGTTCCAAGCATGGACCATTTACACCCACTTGCAAGCACAATTAGGTATATTGTCAGAACTAGACTGTCTTTCACATCCAAGCACACGGTAAATCTAAAGGATTCCTCAGGCAGTTAACGTAAGGTGTACTGCATCGCGTGGGTGTACGTACCACTTGTGTCAATTAAATTGCAGCACTGCAAGATTCAGTCACATTGTGACATTGGTGGATATGTTTCCAGGCCTAACCACATAATTCAGCGACGTTTCTGAGGATGTAGTTGTGCCAATGACAATATTCCTGCCTTGCAAAAGACAAACTTGAAGGCTTTTGTTGATTGCATGGTTTAGCGTTGGGTGTAATATATTGTTACTCGTCACTTTGCAAGGTTACGCACTGTTGATTCTGCTTTTTTAGCTGCTGGCTGCATCACTCATGTTAGCCTTGGTTCCAACAGATAGAGAAAGCCAATATGGACCGACATTATTCCACCAAGCCCTACATTCCAATGAGCATGCAATTAATGGAGTGTATATGCTTGACATTCAAGGCAGACATTGGTTGCAACACTGTAAAGCCTGCTTTAGGCGTGACTGTAGGTGTACCCAGTGACCATGTTCCATTAAACTGATAGACACGAAGCCCACCTTACTGCCAGTGACTACACATCTCTTTTGTGTTACATCACACAGAAGCTTCTACTTATAACTGTGTGACGGCGCATTGGAAGGCACATATGGTAGCAGCGAACTTGACTCCTGTGCATGCATGTATAATAGAATGATATAGACTAACTATCCCTCAGCAGTGTCATCCTGCCAACTTAAAAAAACTTTGATCCCAAGTAAGTTTTACAGAAATTTTATGAAGACAAAACAGATGATTCATTATCTATGCAGTAGACGTCATCAGTGCACAAAAGGCCTCGAAGGTCATAAACATCCTACCGAAATAACATCAATACCATTCCCCACAATGGCATCATTAAAATTGCATGTTAACTTATTTTCAAGTCAATCTAGTCAATAAAGCCTGTATCAGCATCATTTCTTTAGATAAAGAGAATATTTTTGCTGTGTATTATGGATTTGTTAAATCTTCAAATAAAAATTTAGGTGCGAAAAAGGTCCCATTGAGTTTGTGACACCTGAGTTATGATGGCTAGAAAAATCATTGAATAACAGCTGTAATGTTATCATATGATTATGTATATCTATGTTATGCATGGGTTTTCAAATCTGATAGTTCTCGAGTGCCCAAACAAAAAGTGAGAAAGTAATTTTAATTTGATAATGCCTGGTACTTATGCTCATGTGCTATAAAAAATAAACTACACCTTCATGTTTGCTGTAAACTTGACCAGTGCAATCAGACCCCACTTAAAGAAAGTTCACCCACTATTCTAAATACCTGCATTTTCAATCAGTTGGAATAAAGGAGGCTGTGGTCTTCCATTTTCAGCTTTGTTTTATTTGTACATCAACAAGCTCGTGGTCTCAAGTCATGCTTAATTGTCTTTCCTATCTCATTCACATCTTAAAAGCACTAAAGGTAAAGCCACATTTGTAAGAACTAAAGATAAAGATGGTGCATGTGCCCCTGAAGAGCAAAAAGCAATGTACCCGTAACCAATTTGATGAATTCTGTAAACCCTGCTGTACATCAAACGGCCCTCCAAAGATTTCGAGAGGTAAGCTTGGTCATAGCTCTGACATGGTTCAGTAATACAACTATAGGAGCCAGAAAACTTGAATTAGACTGACATATTAATTTCGTATGGATTCATGATATTACGACAGTATAACAAAGAAGACTAACAACAAATGAGCCACAGCAACAAAAGCCCTGATTCACAACTGAAGGTAATTGAAATTAACAGAACAGATGTATACATTCACATGGCTATACCCTTATTGACCAGCAATGCCGGACAACAAAAGAATTTGTACACATGGTAAAGGATTTGTTTACCCTGCATAGTAATTGAAGAAAATCTTTTGCCTGATTGTTTTTCATTTTCACCGTACCTTCTCAATTAGTTCCAATTTTTTTTTCAAAACATCGCAGGACAACTCGGAAAGCTTGGGTTTAGGCAGTGAAAAATTAGTCGTTTTTCTTTTTATGTCGTGCCAGTCAAAAAAAAGCTTTCTGCATCTCAAGATTGCATAGAGTAGTTCTTCCATTACTTGTTTGTTTGAAAATCCACTAGTAATAACTCTTTTCGACTTCACTGCTGCCGTAATCCTTATGTATCTGCTGCCTAAATAGTTCTTTTTTGAATTACTCCAGCACACTGCAAACATGCTATTCAGACTCCCGGCATGTTAAGTGCAATGAACTAAATTGTCGCTGATAGTAAGCCAATGCAGGAAGTATTCCTGGAGTGCACTGAGTCAAACATAAAGATAGGGGGGGTGACGTCCTTGGTCTTCAGTGTAGGCAGGTCAAGTTTGTGGTATCTGGTTCTCGGTATCCCATTGCTAAACATTTCAGAGGTGGGCCAATTGCCTAATGTATCATTATTTGGCTACACCAGTGCATTGCCTATGAAGCACTCATCTTAGAATTGTGTGCCTTCAGTGTCTCATCAAATAAACTGCCTTTCTGGTGGACGTGACCAGTTCAGCCATTACTAACACAGATAAGCTCAATATCTTGATCTGCATGTCAAACTAAAAGTGAAAAGGGCCATTGAACTTTCTAAAGTCTTGAGGAAACAAGTTCGTATTCCACATGAATATGAAAACCAGTGAAAAATTTATGTGTTAGAGCAGTATATGTAAGAAAGATATAAAAAACGGGAAGAGTGATATGCACAAGCTACTTTGGCCGACTCAGACATTCAATTACGCTTGCTATTAGTTCTGTTTGACTCTCCCATTGATTATAGGATGTCCTGAAGACACATACGCCACATAATTGCATGCAGAGTATGTAATGATTAAAACAAATGAATCAGTTATTTCCTGATCACAACATTCTTGTTGGCTCTAGGACACTGAGTCTGGAGAAAGAAAACTAAACATATGTGACTAAGGTAGATTGAGAAAAACTGTAAGTAAGAATTTTAACGAGCTGACATTCCAAAAATTCTAGCTGGCGACAGCACAGGCAGCAGTCTTCTGTACAATAGACATTCAATTACTCTAAAATGTTGGTTGTAATAACTAACAATTGTAGCTCCTAAGATTTGTTCATAATTATTGTGTTTCAGTTCTGA
Source organism: Rhipicephalus annulatus (assembly GCA_013436015.1). NCBI lineage: Eukaryota > Metazoa > Arthropoda > Arachnida > Ixodida > Ixodidae > Rhipicephalus > Rhipicephalus annulatus. Next base: position 167,600 of record WOVY01011625.1, on the reverse strand, counting down.
GGACCAGTCCTGACACCAGCTGTCAAATGACCCTCCTCATTTTCTGGATATAACCGCGATTTCTGACGCATCGTCTGGTTTGTAACGTGTACGTCCACTGATTTCTCGAAAGACAGCCAGCTTGTCTTAGCCACTCACTAAACGGGAAATTATAAAGGCTAGTGGGTGTGAAATAAAAAGTCTCTTCATTACAGGAACTAGCTTGCTAGATCTGTGCAAAACACTTCGTTCTTTTCACAAAATGAAGCAGGTGAGGGGGGTCGGTGTGTTGTTGTATTTGATCAAAATAACACGACGCCGTAAGGGTCTGTGTCCTATACATCAGCGCATACGAACTCACGAAAACGTTTTTTTGCACGTCATACTGCAGGCTCAGTCAAGTCAACGTACTGCGTAGCGTAAGCTGATATTTTAGCTACAGTAGGGGAATATATATTTATATATGTATATATATATATATGTATATATATATATATATATATATATATATATATATATATATATATATATATACAATCAACAAACTATGTTTCGGAACAAAATTTTAAATCACGATTACCCACGGAGCAAAGGTGGCCGACACCCTAGCACTCCACCATACTTTACCAACCATTCGCTGCGATGTTGTAGATAATTTGTGTGGTCATTACGATGCAGGTTGCGTGCGTCGGTGCGTGTGTTAGATTACGAAAACTGCGTGTGTTGTACGATTTATTCACCGTAACGCAGCTGATAACTCCCAGTTCCCACATGTCCAGCTCGTGCGTGCCGTTAACTGGTGCAGCGCTGGGATCGCGAAAGAACCCAACCAGTCGCTGCGTTAGCACAGCAGGGCACTCAATAGGATAAGAATTGCACCTCATCCTGATATTCATGAGGTCCGATGCGCTTGGCGTGGCATCACCAGCGTGATGCGACGAAACGAACACCAGCACGCCCCGGCTTCCGTCGAAGTGCGTCGTGTACGGCAGCGGCATCCGCAGTTACTGCATGTCGTACATATTTGTACGATCGGTACCCCATCGGGGGTCTGACATGCGACAAACTCGATAAACTTTTCTCAGTATAATAATCTACCTTGCGCAACTTCAATCAACAATCATGCATACCAACTAGTACTGCATGATTTATTGACAAAACTACATTTCTCATGTATCCGGCGTCTTACTACCTGAAACTTGAAAAATTCACGCGTGAAGTAGGACCAGAACAGCACCAAAAAGCAGCAGACACGGAAATGGGCTCCTTCCGGGCCAATAACGAAGTTGACTTTTTAACCGACGCCGGCAATAACGTTTGAACGATGGGCCAATAATGCCAGCCTAATTGTATGGCTCCGCATACAGTGGACGCTGATTGTACAACTCTGAACAATGTGGCCGTTCTAATACACTGGCTCCTCTGTAAAACTCCTCTGATCCCTATTACATCTTATTTAACACCCTTCTAATGTCTCAAATAGCCCAACCAGTCTAGCCTCACTCGATAGCGTTTTAGCGTTAAACGCAGCCAAGTTCATATATCAATAGTAGCCTACCCTGACCAAGAGATTCTTGGCACGCTCCGAGCTGTTACAGTGCCTAGAATATTTGAAGTGTGACTACCGCCAAGCGGCGCGTATGGGAACCCTTGAGGCAGCTTGGCGATGTATCCGCTAGGTGGCGCGCTCTCCCGCTTACACGTCAGGCCGCCACGAGAAGCACATGTGTGCATGCTGGACTGCGTGCGTTGTGCGTGCCTTTCGTGTTGTTTTCTTCATTTAAATGATGCCTTGAGAAGCAGTGATGAGCCGACGACAGAGTCACTGTTTTGTACTCGGTTGCAAGAGCGGGTACAAGTCGTGCAAAGAAAAAGTCTCGTTGTTCGGCGTGCCCAAAGAAGCGGACGTATTTCAACAGTGGCAGCGCAACATTCCAAGAGAAGATAAGCCGCTTGAGTCCAACGCAGCTGTCTGCGAGCTTCATTTCGACAAACAGTTTGTATCACGACACTTTGAGCATATTATTGACGGGAAAACTGTACGCCTTGAGAGAACGCGACCGGTCCTTCTGCCTGGCGCCGTACCCACGATCTTTCCCAATGTGCCTGCCTACTTATCAAAGCCCGTTCCCAGGAAAAGAAATCCCAAGGAGAGGTTGTGCCCACCGCTTGATCTGCCAGAAAAGCGGCAACGGCTCAGCGAGGTGCTACAGCCACTGCTAGGTGAGGAGCCAGATGAGTCTGCGACAGTGCCTTCTCAGCCTCAAGTTCCTTTCAACCACAAGGAATATTCTAGGCACTGTAACGTTGCCCTGCCGTCAGACAGCTGGGGAAAGCAAGTGTTCGGTGGTGTGCCATTGAAGGTCGCGTACAGTGTGTGTTCACCGGGGCCAGACATGGGTCTCCTGTGCGCTGAGAAGCTTGTGTTGTTTACTGTGACCGACGATAGTGTGGCGCATGAGGTGTTTGTGCGCGGAGTGAAACTTGATCTGGACGAGCCTGGCGGCCCAGCTTCCGTTCTCAAGGCTGTCGATGGTATGCATGTATGTTCAGGGGCAGGATTTCTTGAAGAGTTCCTGTTCGCAAGCTCTAACTCCAACTTGACAGTATGGAATGGGAGCCTGTACAACAAAAAGTGCGCAGGTACCTCACTTGAGCGGTGTGTAGCCTGCAAATATCTTCGGAGAATTCTCACCAACCAAAGGTGTCGGAGAAAAAAAAACCAAGTCAAAAACAAATGTTTCTCGAAAGATGAAAACAAAAATGCAAGCTGTGCGGCGCTTGAAGGATAAAGTGAAAGCGTTAGACGAAATCATTTCGCAAATGAAAGCAGGAAATGAGAAGATTGAGGAAGAGGTACTTTTGAAAAAGATTGACAGCCTTCCCCCTAAACAAAAGCTGCCATTCTTCAATGTTTTGCCGCTGCAAGCCGAAAATCACCTAAAGGCATGCGCTACAGTTCTGAGTGGATTCTGGAATGTGTCATGATGCGTATTAAGAGCCCAAGACTGTACGAGCACGTACGCCGAGAAAAGATTCTCATGCTTCCCAGCCGCACTTGTCTCAAGAATTTCATGAAGAAGTATGAGAACAGCTTCGGTTTCAACTCCTCAGTTCTCTCTGGAATTGCAAAAAAAACTGAAAGAATGGATGAGTTTCAGCGTCACGGCGGTCTGATAATAGACGAGATGAAACTTTCCGAAAACTTTGGAGTGGCACCAGGTACTGGAAAAATTGATGGCTTTGTGGACCTTGGTGCATTTACTTCTGAACTTGACAAGAGTGTGCCGTGTGACCATGAAATGATTGTAATGTTTCAACCCTTGTCCGGGTCCTAGCATCAAATTTTAGGTGTTTTTTGCATCGAGGGGAAATGTAAAAAGCCCATTTACTCTCCAAGATTATTTTGGAAGCGGTCGTTTTGGCCGAAAAAGCAGGGCTTAGAGTTGATTATGTGACTTGCGACGGGGCATCCTGGAACCGTGCAATGTGGCATCAGTTTGGCATATCCGGTACGGCTGCAGCTGTCACGCCATCAGTACAGCACCCTGCTGACGATAGTAGACGTCTGTTCTTCCTTTCAGACTTTCCCCATCTAGTTAAATGTGTGAGAAATGGCTTCATAAAAGGGGGCTACAAAACTCCAGCAGGTCACGTTGATGTGCGACCAATCAGAGCTGCCTACCAATTGGACAAGTGTGCAACAACACTTAAAGCAATGCCCAAGATCACACATGTTCACCTGAATTCGAATAATTTCGAAAAGATGAAGGTCAACTATGCTTTTCACCTCTTCAGTGCCGAAGTGCTGCGTGGTCTGTTTTTGTACCGAGAGCAACTTTCTAAGTCATGTTCTTATGTAAGGGAAACAGAAAAGTTCATCACCTTTATGGAGAAATTGATTTCTGTAATGACCTCAAGGGTGACTACAGCAGCACTGAGAAAAACTCCGAAGGAGTAAAAGTGCTGCAAAATGCCCTGGATTACATTAATAGGTGGGAAGCCAACACAGGGCCCACAAAGGCAGGCTTTCTGTCACGCAGCACTGCTGAAGGCCTTCGGGTCACGATAAAAGGGACCCTACAGCTTTTTGAATATCTCACTGAACGTGTCGGATACAAGTATTTGCTAACCTCACGTCTGAGCCAAGACCCCATCGAAAAGCTGTTTGGCATTATTCGGCAGTTCTCCGGCTGTAATTATCTCCCCACCTCATCCCAGTTCTTAACAGCAGTTACCTGCTTAAGTTTTTATAACTTATGCAAAGCGCTGGACACAGGAAACTGTGCAGGAGGTGCCCTCACGTCCCTTGTCGGAGTGGACGCAGCCGCCAACCATGTGGACACCCTACTTGATGAGGGAAAACTTGATGAGGCTTCGAGTGTCTTTGAGCAATCTGAACTTTCCGATCATGTCTACCCAAAGCAGACAAGTGATGCCAGGTTAACGTATTACCTGGCCGGATATGTGGCCCGGAAAAAGGTGATGGCAACGAAGTGTCGGGAATGTTTTGACCTGCTCTTAACATCCGCTAAAGACGCAGTTGAAGGTCTTTCTTCGTTTACGGATTTCTGCGACTAAGGAGGTCTTCTGTACCCTTCCGTCGAGTTCTTTGCATTTATTGAAGCTTTGGAAGATGTTTTTACGATGTGGTTCAGCTGGAACAATCTTCAGCGAGACAGCATGACTGAAGTTTTGCAGATCATGAAGAATGTTCCCCGCGTTGGGTGTCACACACATCAAGACGAGCTGACAAACAACGTGATCAAGTTTTTTCTTCTGACCAGGCTTCATTTTTTTACTAAGTCCCTCAACAGAGAACGAGCTTCAGCGAGCGAAAGAAGGAAGCACTTGAAACTTAGAAGAACGACTTGAATGTCAGAGACTCTTGTTGGACCTTTAGTGTGCTTGCTCTTGTCCTTTTTTTACAGTGTGTAATATGTTTGTTCCAAGGGGCGTAGCCAGAAATGTTATCGGGGGGGGGGCACCCTTTTTATCTGAAGTGTGGGCCGGGCTGGCCAATGTGTTCGAGTGTCATTTTGTGCTCTGTATGCTATGGCGAAAAATTCACTGATTGATATGTGGGGTTTAACGTCCAAAAACCACCATATGATTATGAGAGACGCCGTAGTGAAGGGCTCCGGAATTTCGACTACCTGGGGTTCTTTAACGTGCACCCAAATCTGAAAAAATCACTGATGATCGATACTGCCTAATGCGAATTTTGAGCGCAGCTTCGTGTTTTGAAAGGCCACTTCTGTTTGAAGTTTTGGCTTTCCGAAATCTATCAACTAAGCCATAAATCATAATTTTGTGAAGAAAGACGGCACTCACCACGCCATTATTCTTCTTTCAGCGGATGAGCGAGGTATCCGCTACACATCTGTGAAGTGTTCTGTACCCTTTGTTGAAGGTGCATGTGGCCGAGGACGATGAAGAATTATGGCTGAGCACATTGAGTTGGGTGGGAAGCATTATACCACACACTCGTTGCGCAATTAGCGTTGTGTGATCACTGGTTGTTATCTAATGCGACTCCTTGCTCTACACCATGCCTGTATAGAGTCTTTTTCGTGAACGCGTTTCAGGCTTTCGTCTTTTCCTTTTTCTCTGTTTAGCTCTCAAGACTGATTTTTTTTCATCCGATTGTTTTATTGTGAATATATTTTTCTTTTGTGTTTGTTATAAGTCAAAACGGCCAATAAAGAAAACAAAACCCAGCGTGGCTCTGTAGTAGTATACTGGACTGCCACGCAGAGGGCCTGGGCTCAAATCTCATTCCAGCCTCGGTATTATTTTCTCCTTTTCATCTATTTTTTTTCATGTCCATCGGTTACATCGCCAACGGCGACGCCGCTCAACGCAGGAACGGGCTCCAAAAAATTTCGGATGGTGAGGGGGTTCACGGGCCCGGAGTGCCACACGCTGGCTACGCCCCTGGTTTGTTCTAAATTGAAAAAAAAAACAGTTCAGACTGCAATTTCGCAATTCATTCGATGTTTCATTAGCCTCTCATTTGTGGAGTAAAATATTTTTGCAGCAGAGGCTTGCGTTTAGCGCACAAAAGAAGAACAACCGAATAAACACTTCAAGCAAAAAAAAAGCATGCAAACGAAGGTGCAGCTATAACAAGAGCACATTTTAATCACTCATTCTCGAACGCCGCGTGCTCGGCAAGCACCTTCACCTTCGATTTCGGCACTACAATCCATGGATCCTTGGATGAACCAGAAGCTTGATAGCGTCTGTGATTAAAATTTGGACTGAAATTGTTGCCGTGTCCACAAGTTATAAAAACCGCGATTAAAAATAAAAGCGCGAGATCCAAAAGCGATCTGTTTCAACAAGTCACGGCAAAAAAAAAAACATTGCTTCCCGACATTCTTAATTCACACTGGCCCAACAATCATGGCTGGCAAATGGAGATGCAATTACATGTGCACGTAGCAGAATGAAGACAGTGTAATTTAAACGCACGGTGCTAAATAACGGCCGATTAGCTGCGCGACAAGCAGACGACTACACGGCGAGCGGACGTGTAAGCGGGTGTCAGCACCCCCTAGAGTTCTCTTTTCGATGCATCGCGGAGCGGCCTCAGAGCCGGCGGCGCGGTCTGCACACTTCCCCTATTCCAGACACTGTAGAGCTGTGTCGCACGTCTGACCGCCACCTTGCACAGTGGCTTCGCAGCCCCTGGGGACTGATGGCCATGGGAATATTGCTGCGTTCATCGGGCAGGTATTCGCCAAGTACTTCACCAGGATGATGAATTGTACTCTGGCATGGAGTGCATTACTGGCATTCGCCAGGAAGGTCACACCCCATACCTTTTTGATTTTAATGAATCATTCATCACGTGTTTCAGGTAATACAATTGGGGATTCTTCGGCATCGTCATTGTAACCACCCTACCACGGTGGTCGAGTGGCTAAGGTACTCGGCTGCTTACCCGCAGGTCGCGGGATCGATTTTCGGTTGCGGCGGATGCGTTTCCGATGGAGGCGGAAATGTACGCTCGTGTGCTCAGATTTGGGTGCACGTTAAAGAACCCCAGGTGGTTGAAATTTTAGGAGTCCTGCATTACGGCGTATCATAATCATATAGTGGTTTTGGGACGTTAAACCCCACATATCAATCAATACAAAGTCATTGTAACCAAAATTTGTCGCTGTCTGCTAGGCTGCCGCCCTCTCTTTGAGTATAGGGGTTCTGTTGCATTTTCTTAGCACTGCAGATTACGAGCTGACCACCTATCAGTTTTGCAAAATCACATTACGCGTAGCTTGCCTGGTCCTTTTTCTAACTGTTTTAAACTTCATAATTGTTTTAAAAACAGCGTAGCTTCAAACTTCCGACCATGTGAGCTTAGGCTGGCTTAATTTTTTGGGACGACGTTACTTTTCAAGCGTTTATTCTCTCTTCATTTCTTCCTGTTTAGCATAATTGTAACATTATTGGCTTCAAATGTCCGCAATGTCAAAGTTTGGCTAATTCCGAAGGATAACACTCATACTTTGGCGTTTCATGTCTAATAACGAGTTGCGCCCTCCTGTTTGGCGAACTAATCACCTACTTCTACATAAATGTTAGGTCAAGTGTATAACGGGCGGATGTTTAGAGTGCATGGAAGGCAATCGCAAAAAATTATATCATAAAGTTGAGACTGGCGCTGCCTTTAAGACTGTGTTTTATTTTGTTGGTGTTTTGAAGCAGTAATTATAATTCTGGTAAATACATATAGTTGTAGCACAGTGGTCTTCATTCGAGAGTTGGACATATGCACAATCATTTAGGTCTATGGCTACCCTAATAACGTGCAATGGTCAATAACAAAGGTACGGAGAAATCATTTCTAGTTCTACAGAACAGTGAAAGGCAAATAATTTTTAACGAATGTAATGAGGTATTTGCATCACTCTCAGCTTGCGCCCGCTTGAATTGATATACCCCGACAGTAAGTACGTAAACTCGATACATTGAGCCGCCATATTTTTTTATTTTTTGTGTTGTCTTGACTGACCTCTGTCCTTTCAACCTTCAGTGCCGGAAATTTTGACCACCTGTGGTTCACTAACGTGCATATAAATATGAACACACGGGCCTTTAGAATTTTCGTCTCCATCGAAACTTCGATGGCTATGGTCGGTAGCTGACCGGTGACCTTTGGGTCAGCTGCCGAGCCCTATAACCACTGGGCCCTCGTGGTTGCGTAATGAGTGCAAAGGTCGAGAATTTACAAATTGACAGCACCTTCACAGTTATCGGCAGCAGCAATGTACTTCTAAAGAATACGTCTTCGGGTTGTACATTTATGTTGTTGAGGCAGAACTGGTTCCCCAAATAACTGATCAGGCTGAATACCCAAGCAGTGTACAGGTGTTTGCAAAGTGTGTTTCTTTACTAGTAGAGAAAGGCATAAGGGTAAAGTTTTTAGTTCCGCTAATAATTATGCAAAGTGAGAAAGACGAATATCATTTTTCTTATATAAACAAAGACAATAGTAAATGGTCACATGGTACGACTTTGTGTCTCACGGGGAGCTGATTGCGGTGTTTTAGCAGTGGCTATGGTGCTCGGCTGCTGCGGCCCCAAGTTTGGGGTTTCTATCCTGCCGTGGCCGGTCGCGTTCCCGTGGAAGCAAAATGGTAGAAGCCCGTGTGCTCTGCGATGCCAGCGCACGTTAAAAAACACCATTTAGGTCAAATTTTTAACGAGCCTCCCACTATGGTTTCTCTCATAATAAATTCGTGGTTTTGGGACTTCAAACCGCAGGTATTATTGTCTCATGAAAAGCTGGTTTCCCAAGGTTCCATGGCAGTAAAAAAATTACAACCCCCTGGGCTCTTCAAGAAGAGCACTGGGGAAAGGGTATGCTCTCAGATATATGTTTAACTGTTTACTCACATTCGTCCGGCATCGCTGCGGACAGCACGAGTGACGCGAAAACATTGCGACATGCTGTCAGAGAAAACTCAAATTTGTGATTTCAGCAGCAGGTTGTCGTAAACGTATTGTCCAATGATGACGTCATTCCGTTCAAACGTTCAAGGGTGGACAGGTCACAGAGGCCATGCAAAACTGCCTTAGGTGCAAAAATGTTTTGAAGCATGGCGCCACAGGATGGATACATCGACTGAAAAGAAGATTCATTACGCCTTTGAATCGTCCTAAGTGAGTGTAAAACTGAGAATTTCGCTTAACCTTACACCAAGAGTGAATCACATTTATTTCACGATAGTTAACCACCGGTTCGAGCAGCTCACCTTGATTCACATGCATTTCTTTTACACACTCGCTCATCACTTCTGTTTGCTTGTTATTTCAATTTACTTTACAAAAGTTTGGCTTACCTTCATAAACTTTTCCCGCTTCAGAAACTGCGGGTATGCTCTACTCGTGATCATTGGAACCGTTTATGTTAACACCTTCGCACAAGTCGAATTTTCACAGTGAAGCTATGTGTGACTTAATTAAGCGTTCCATTTGTTACTGAACAAAATTGTATGCATCACAGAAACGGGGCAAACGCCCTTGTCCTCCCCGCTGTTCCACTAAAAATGAAGAAGCGAACCCACCAAGACTCATGATGAGGGGGACTAAAGGTTTTATTGCGACAACGTGAAAGCGCATGCCCAAAGAAATGAAAAAAACAGCGTTTGTCAGCATTAGAACAGTATTGCTGAATGTTTACAGATTTATTTCCAGAAAAAAACAGCACAAGAAGGCACGTTGATTTCATTGGCTACGTGCGGTTCGATAAAAAATTATGCGGTTTGATCGGGAGACGTGTACAAGCGGCTTTCGTTTATTTTTGCCTTAAAACCTAGTAGTAGGGCCCCAAGAAAGTGTAAACGCTTCACTCCATATTCTCATAAATCATAAAACGAAATGGTATTGAAAGTATCGGTGCGGCTTGCCCATGTTCACCATTGACACTGCCATAATAAGTGTGATCGCGTAATGTCAAGTGTTGAAAAAAAATCAAGTAAGCTAGTTGCGTCCTCAAAAGTGTTGTGTGTTAAACGGAAAAGTTTATTGATTATTTCACTACAATAAAACGTATGTCGTGAACAAATATTTCTTTTTTGTGAGCATTTTTCACCATTGCGAAAGGTCATAGGGACCACCAATCGAAACAAACGAAACAGTCAATCGAAATCCTCGTGCAATGGACCATTGTCTGGAATAGCACCCCTTACCTCTACCATGCGTATATCACCAGTTCTATTCAGTCAGCCTCAATGACTGAAAACAGCTTCACAAACACAACAATCATGCTTACTACTATACACTCTTCAAAAAGTCGTAAACTTAGACCTGATAAGCCCACCAGAACACGTTTGAGGACGAAACTTAAGTATAAGTTGTCACCTATTTTTGTGACATCTCCAGGACAAAGAAACAGTGAACACAGTAGTCCGTTTCGCCCATGAGCAAACTCAGCGCATAGCGGTCATCTTTGTAGATTAAGGCTGAAATGAAGGGAATCACAGTTATTTTTTGGGAATTAGATTTTATTCGCTATAATTGTGAACTTCTGAACAATTTGTTCAACAGCTCTGCAGGTCATGGTTTAATTTTCTACTGCTCAGTAATTTATTGCAGCTAAGCGTCCACACACACACACAAAAATAATAGCTCCTCATTCTGTGACGCTTTTTGTTGCTTCTGTCGGAACTGTACGCTACCTCACTTCTCAGCGGCGCAATGAAGGATGGCTCGCCGTTCTTCTTAAGACTTCTTGTAGAGGCGTTGCGTGGAGTTCCTAAGCGAACTTGCACTTTCCGCATGAAATTTGATTCCCATGATGGAGATACTAGTCTTGCGTACCTGGGTTTCACCAACAAAAAGAAGATGGAGGTGCGGCTGGATTAGTGACAACTGTTCGAGATTTACAGTTACTTTATATACATGTTCAACTTCAAACAGTTTGTGGCACACTAACAAAAATGCTCAATAAATAGGGGGATAGCTAAATTCTAATGATGTTGATTTCGCATTCTATCAATCTTTTTTCCGTACATTTTAAAACATCTTTCTGCTGGCCTCGTTATATTTAAGGTTTCATTGATGCCGCAACTGTTCGTTAAAGGTGCACTCTGTCTCACATTTAATAAGGCGTCATGGAACGTTTTCAACAATTCAGTGGCTACTTGACACTGCTTATTCATATCAACTTCCCGTCGTGAAGAACAAAACTTCATTGTGGAAACGACTTCGTTGCCGCCAAAACAGGGCAACGCCGGGTGGTCGCGCCCTTAATACAAGGTAACGCTGGCTCTCGCCATCCTCTAAACCCACCTGACTAATCTCAATTGGTCCCCAAGGACAGGACTGGACAGCATTGCCGCCCACCTCTCTGCTGGTATATTCTTCCTGCTCTTCGGTGTTTGCCGTACATTCCCGCGTGATGTGGTACAGCTTCGGTGTGCTTCCACACCATGGGCATATGTCTTAATGCTGTGGGGTAGTATGTGTGCCATGTACGGATGTTTATGTGTTAGCTTGAAGGATGTTACGTGTTAGCATAAATTCTGTCAACATCGCAGAATTTATGGCCGAAAGACTCTTGTGTGCTTAAGGGTAGTGTATCCTCAAATCTCTAATATTGCAGGATTGATTTGTAACAGACTTAGATGGAAGTCAGGTCGTCCACAGTGCTGTCATCGGCAGCTTGAAAATAAGTGAAACCTCGAGCCATCTTCTCTGCATACAGGTTTCCAGTAGCATCCTCGTAGCCCAGAGTCCAAGTGATTGTCTGCGTAGAGCTTATGTTCATCTCTCTGCTACTTTGGGTAGGTATACTGTGTGCCCTGTTGCCGATTTTTCAATCTATTTTGATATTATACACATGCAGCCTGATAATAAGTGATAAAAACGGAGGTTTGAGCTGCATGTTTTCCCTTATAGCAAAGGCAATGGTAATTTCTTCAGCATCTTTGATGGTTGCCTTGGAAACTGAACTATATAAGAAAACGCGTGAAACAACTTACTTCTACATAGATATCGACGCATTTACAATGGTGACGCCAGTTTGCTGAATCGTCTGTCTTTCCTTTTTTTTCATCTGTTTGCTTTAGGACTTGCGCCTTGCAAACTGAATTCTTATTTCATTATTGTAATAACAAAGCCCATACAACGGGTTTACTTCGATGTCATGCGTGACTACGTATCAGGATGTAATCCAGAGAGCACTTGATAATGATGAATTGAGAGACAGACACGACAGGCAGCACAAGCAAACTTTATGCTGGCACGGGGTCGTGCGTGGCTGAAGACAGGAGAATGTATGTTGTGATCAAACTGTTTATTTGGGCGAACCCGTACCAGGTGAATGTAAAGTCAGATTCCAGTAGCAGTCTTGCACTGATAACGGCGAACGGAGCATCGGCCGTCGATCAACTGACAAGTGGCGAAGCGTGCCGGCATTTACACCCTTGCCATCGAATATTCAAGCGTTATCACTAGCGGTGACGTAAGTTCCCGAATAATCATTGTTTCGAGTGTAATCTTAACAAAATGATCTACTGAAGCCTAGACGCTTCTTTAACATTGTAGGCGCAGTTTGCGCTGAATGCAGCGTAACAACACTTCAAGAAAGGAACGTGGCATTGCCCGCCCTCTGAAAAAGGCATCGTCCCGATGCTTTAACAAAAGATGAAGATACAATAATAAAGGCAATAAACAATAGGTACAGAAACGGCAACCAAAGTCAGTCCTCAGATGCGCGCTTTAAATGGCTTGAGGCGCAGGACCTGGACGACTACAGGGCGAGCACGGCGCCGTTTAGAGTCCGTGATGTCATCGGGAATGACGTTGTAGTCGAGCGGGCCGAGACGTTGAACTACTCAGTACCGCCCGATGTACCATCGCAGAGATTTTTCGCCGAGCCCACATCGGTGTATCGGCGTCCATACCCAGACACGGTTCCCGGGTTGATGCTCCACGAAGCTTCGTCGAAGATTGCAACGAAGATTGCAAAGTAAGTGGTGACGTCGAGGTTCTGTTCGTCAGTGACGTTTGGAGGCATAGCGTCGAGCGTCATTGCCGGGCTCCTTCCCTAGACCCAATTGTACGGCGTCATCTGTATCGTTTTTTGGACGGCCGTGTTGTACGTGAAGGTCACGTACGTAATGATTTCATCCCACGTCTTGTGCTCGACGTCAACGTACATAGCCAGCACATCAACAATGATCTTATGAAGACCTTCGGTGAGGCCGTTGATCTGGGCATGGTAGGTGGTGGTGTGGCGGTACCTCAGGATCGCCAGTGTTAGGTCAGCCACGAAGGCTATTCCTCTATAAATAATGAGGACATGTGGAGCTCAGTGACTCAGAACAATGTTCTCGACGAAGAACGTTGCTACTACGGAGGCACTACACTTGGTGGAGTCTTTGTTTCGGCATAGCATGTAAGGTAGTCAGTAGCTACGACGATCCACTTGTTCCCCGAATTTGACGTTGGGAACAGCCCCAGTAAATCGATGCCGTAATAACGGCCCCAGTAAGTCGGCGGTGTCTTTCGTCGTTGACAGTCGCGGCAGGTTCTGACGTAGCGAGTGACGTCGGCTGAAAGTCGTGGCGAGCAGTACTTTTCTTGTATTCTTGCGAGCGTACGGGAAACACCAAGGTGTCCAGCCGTCGGGTCATCATGTAGGGCCTCTAGTAATTTTGGTCTCACTGCTGAAGAAACCATAATAAAGTAGTTGGCTCGAAGGGGTGAGAAGTTGTTCTTGAAGAGAACTCAGTTTCGCAAGAAGAACGACTTCTCACTTGAAAACATTCGGAACAGTCGTGCTGCTACACTCAAGCTACTCCACAATGTTTCTGAGTTCCGCGTCAGCGCGCTAATGCTCGGTAAAATTGTCGGCAGTTATTGTTCCTAAGAAGCTGTCTTGAACCAGGCAGTTGGGCAGCGTTGCTTCGGCGAGGGTGCGTGACAAGCAGTCGGCGTCAGGGTGTGTTCTTCTAGACGTGTTAATGACGGTCACGTTGAATTCTTGAAGTCTGGGGCTCCATCGTAAAAGGTGACTTGAAGGTATTTTAAGATAGTTAGCCAACATAAGGCATGGTGGTCACTCACAATTTTGAAAGACGTGCTAGAGAGGTAGATTGACTGATTGATATATGGGGTTTAACGTACCGGAATCACCATATGATTATGAAAGACGCCATGGTGGAGGGCTCCGGAAATTTCGACCACCTGGGGTTCTTTAACGTGCACCCAAATCTGAGCACATGGGCCTACAACATTTCCGCCTCCATCATAAATGCAGCCGCCGCAGCCGGCATTCGATCCCGCGACCTGCGGGTCAGCAGCCGAGTACCTTAGCCACTAGACCACCACGGCGGGGCTGCTTTAGAGGAAGGGGCGAAGCTTTAACGCTGCCTAAATGATGGCAAGGCACTTCTTTTCTTTTGTGGAATAGTTGGCCACGACCTTGGGTAGAAATGCGTCATCTTTTGCCGCTTCCCACCTGAATTCGACGTTGCTTTTTTAAGGTGAGTTAGCGGTTTGGCGATATGTTACAAACGTTTCACAAAACTTCTGTAATATGCGCACAATCTGAGGAATTGCCGTATAGCCTTCTTGTGAGTGGGCTGCAGGAAATTAGCAATGGCTGTTTTTCGCGGATCGGGACGGACTATAGACTTGCTAATGACGTGTCGCAGGAACAACAGCTCCTCGTAAGCGAAGCGGCACTTGCTTCAGATTTATTTCAAAGGTGTTGATTGCTTGAAGCACCGCATAAAGACATCGGAGATGCTCGTCGAAGCTGTAGGAAAACACGACTACGTCATTCAAGTACACGAGGCAAGTTTGCCATTTCAATTGAGCCAGCACGGTGTCCATGGCGCGCTGGTACGTCGCAGGCACCGAGGAAAAACCAAATGACATGACCTTAAACTCGAAGAGGCTGTCTGGAGTGCTAAAGGCCGTGTTCTTTCAATCGCTCTCGTCCACCTCAATTTGACAAGAGCCCGTTTTGAGGCCCATCGAAGAATAGCACTTCGCGCTGTGCAGTCGGTCGAAGGCGTCGCCTATACGTGAGGCAGGGTACACGCCCTTTTTGTTATTTTGTTCAAGGCGGTAATCGCCAAAAAACGCAGGGTCCCGTCTTTCTTCTTCACTAATACCACAGGTGACGCCCACGGACTCTCGGACGGCTGAATAACGTCGTCGCGTAGCATTTCATCGACGTGTTTCTTGGCGGCATTCCGTTCGCACGTCGAGACTTGGTAAAGGCTTTGTTGAACTGGTCGGGCACTTTCTTCTGTTCTGATGTGATGTTTTGCGACAGGGGTTTGTCGGAATCGCGATGATGACAAGAAGCAGTCCTCGAATTTCAAGAGCAGGGACTTCAGCTGGTTTTGCTTGCACTTCAAAAGGCTCGGGTTGGCATCAAATTCTGGTTTGACACCTCAATTCGTCGAAGCAGCATCAGCAGCATTGAAGAGGGCGAACGACTTGCTGGCCTCCACGAATTCGTTGATGTGGGCGAATGCCATACCATCGTTGACATGCCTATACTCGTGACTGAAGTTTGTCAGCACCACTTTACCTTGGCTTCGCCGTCAAGTAGCTCAGCTATGCTTTTTTCGACGCAAATGTGATGCTTCAGAAGAAGGTGCTTATTGCATTCGACGACTCCTTCGAAGTTTTCAGCTTTTTCGGTGCCAATGGAAAGGACGACGTTAGCGAAAGGCGGCACGCTAACCTGCTCTTCTAGCACATGCAATGCGTAATCGGTTGGCGTTGTAGGGGTTGGCAGCGTGTCTTCTGAGGTTAGTGTGATTGACTCAGACTTCGGGTCAATGAGAGCGCCGTGTTGACTTAGAAAGTGCATTCTAAGTATCAGATCGCTGGAGCATTTTTGTAAGATTGCAAAGCTAGCAAGAAAAGTCTGCTAATTGATGGTGATTCCTGCTGTCCAGACTCCAGTCGGCGTATAAAAGACCATCAGTGTTCTGGTTTTCGGTGACTTGCCATGTAGTTCTTACTTTCTTCAACTTCATCGCGAGACAACAACTTACGACAGAATAGTCGCCTCCAGTATCGAGGAGAGCAATGACAAGGTGGCCGTCAATTATTACGTCAAGGTCGCTGATTCGTCGTTGTCAATTGCGGTGGGGTCGTGGCGTCGTGTCGCGGCTATGTCTATTTGTTCGCTTCTTCCACGTTGTGTCGGGACTTCTTCTGCAGGCTGCGAAGGTTCGACGTCAAGACCCTTTTTGTCTGGCGGTAGGTGCTTTCGGTTTCGTGGCGGTGTCGTGGTCGTCAGCTGCCGCGGAGGATTTTCGGTAGGTCGCTGCAGAGCAACCACACTTCCATCGGTTGCTGCCCTTAATTTTCTCAGTAAGGGCTCGGAGATCGGCGCCGAACAAAGCCGGTGTACTGCCCGCGGTGCAGTGAGGCGTAGTGGCCTGGCGACGGTAAACGATAAGGTCATTGGGGTGTTGACTGCGCTCCCGCGAAGTAGACAGCGATGTCATGCGGTCGTTCACCCCGTTGTGGGCCTGGCGCGTCAATTTCGAAGCCCCGTAGACCCATATGTCGGTACTGGCAATGGCGGTAGGTGTGCCTGGCCTCGCTGCAGTGGTAGCAGAGCGCGCAGTTGTCAGGTGCCCGCCAAACGTAGGTTTTCCTAGGCGCGCTGCGCTGGTCTGTTGACGAACGGTAGGACGTCGGTGGTGGTGGTGGTGGCGGCGGTGGTGGCGTCTGATGACGGAAGTGTGACGGGGCCACGTTTCGGCGTGGGCTTGGAGGAGTGGCGTCACAGTGGGCTGCAGCAGCATAGCTCATGGCTTGAGGCTTAGACTGCGGTGGTTATGGTGTTCGGAAAATTTGCTTGACTTCCTGGCCTAAAACATCGGTGATCGAGTCGACGGGATAATGTGAGGCCGGCAACAATTTACGCAGTTGTTCTCGTACAATCGCTGGTATCATGTCGCGAAGGTTGTCAGAGACGAGAGCATGAAGACATTGGTTGTCTTCGATCGTTCGCCAATTCTACAGGCGGGTTCGCATTTCCAGCGTCTTCTCGATTGATTTCGCTTCCAACAGTAATATCTTGATGGTATTCAGGGGGTTTAGGTTCAGTCCAGTGAAGAGTTCTCGATTGGCCCCTCGCTTGAGAAAACAAAACTTCTTTTTTCTCGAGCATGTCGTGGTCAGAATGGCGGAAAAGTTGTGTCATTTCTTCCACAAACATTGTTACATTTTCATTCGGAAGTTGCGCCCTCCTTTTCAGCAGCTTCGCGGCTTTTTACATGCGGGCGATGCTCCTGGACGTATTCAAGAAATCGCCGTGAAAGAAATCCTAAGAAACCCCAAGAAATCCCTTGTTTGAAGGGAAGATATCCGAGTCCCGAACCAGGTCCTAGCATCGTCTTCCAAATAAAAATACACGCGGCGTAGCTTCTCTTCTGTTTCGCAGTGGTTCAGGGTGGCAACTCGGTCGTAGATCTCAAACCAGGTCTCCGGAACTTCAACCATTGACCCACGGAAAATAGATGGTTCGCTTGAGTGCTGCATCCTGATCGCGGGCTGTGGCGCAGAATTTGTCATCGTTGCCGCAGTAGATATCATTATCTTGGTCTTCCAGGCCTTGTCTTCTAGAGTACCGTACTTCAGTGGTAAGCCCTGCTGCCTGCGGCTTGTTCGGTGCTCTTGGCTGGCGTCGGTGTCTTCGCGACGTGAGCTGTATTCACGGCTTGACGGGGGCGTGCGGTACATAATCGAAGCACCACCTTCACCAGATGTCACGTAGTCATGACGTGGCCGAAGACAGGAAAGTATATTGAGATCAAACTGCTCATTTCGGTTAACCTGTGCCCGGTGAACGGAAAGTCGGATTCCGTTTGCAGTCTTGCACTGATAGCAGTGAACGGAGCATCGGCCATCGATCAGCTGACAAGTGGCGAAGTATGTCGGAATGTATACCCTTGCCATCGATTATTCTAGCGTTATCGCTTGCGGCAATGTAGGTTTCCGAATAACCCGTGTTTTGGGCGTAATCTTAACCAAGCGATCTACTTGAACCTTGAAGCTTCTCGAACATAGTAGGAACTGTTTGCGCTGAACGTAGTAACCGGGTGATGACAACACTTGAGGAAAGGAACGTGGGAATACACAGGACGAACCAAACAAATGCACTAAATTCGAGGCAAATCACTGAAAATAACGCAATAGGGTACATAAAAAACCTAGGCTGAACCGCACAGAAAAACCCAAACTAACAATAATCCACGACAGTCTCACCTTTACAGTGTAAACACTGTAAACAAAAGTAACACTGTAAACAAAAATATAGCCAACTGGGAGGAATTGGGGGATGGTGCTCCCGCTCAGCTGTGGTGACGTCGCTCAAACTGGAATGTATTGGAGCATACACATTCATTTTCCACCTTTTTTCTCCCGTGGGAGACGAATGGAGGAAACCCGAAGAAAATGAGGGCCAATTCCTTGAATATCCTTTGGTGGTTGCCCCTTAATCGCTCCGGCGGACGCTGCGCCATTGCTCCGGAGCATCACTCAGTGGATTTCATTGGCTGTTGGAAGAATGACGTAGTCAGCCTTTCGTCAGGGCACCCGTCTTTCTCCACAAACCAACTTCGCGGATACCAAACCGGTGCAGTCAGACTCATGTGAAGCGATTGGCCGCGTTCGAAACAAGAAAATCCTTCTGTGCACCTTCTGGATATCAGAAGTGACTACAAGCAGCAACGAAGGTTAAGGGAGTTGGGCGAACTCTAATCGTGTGATGGTTCCCGGCAGCGAACGACACATTGTGATCTCGTGAGTGTTGAGACCCGGTGGTAGCTGGTGCGGTGAAAATATTGTGTGTGTGTTCTTGATTTAATTGTGTTATTCTTGTCAGGTAGTGCTTAGATTGGATGATGTTGAGTCGACAAACCAAACATATGATCAATATAGACTAATTTTACAAGACCTCAATGAAAAGTCAGCGGAATTCTAATAATGCATTCTTTGGACTACGTTTTTTTTTTCTCAACATAACTTCGGTAGAGAGGTGAGTGAGTTGGTACAGATTCATTATGACGTAAATGTAGCGCAAAAAAAACACGAGATAAATAAAGTGACCACCATAAGTTATCGTGGTTGTTCACTTTCTTGTGCTCATCCTCTTTTGGGCTACTTTTACGTCATAATAACTTCACCAAATTAAATCAAGTAATACTTGGAGCGGTGGTTAAATATGCAACACTAAAAGTTGTGTTGTTCTCGGTTGATTCAAACAAACGTTAATTATTGTTATAGGCAAATTAACTGGTTACAAGATATTTTTGGTCTTGTCGGTACACACAAACGGTAACATTTGTCCGCTTTTCATATCAATAGACGCCAGGTCAAGGTATACCACTGCGTAAAAATTATTTTGATAGAAGATGTAAGCTGTACTAAGAAATCTTGAACTCAATCCTGTGTTAATTCTTTATAAATGTAGTGAATTGATCCATAGCAATATGTATGGTACAGACGTTTAGAACGCATACACGCACTCATACGGGTGATAAACTTATTTCGGTTGCATAAGTGGTATCTTAGATATTATACTAGATGTATACTTGACTCTTCGGGGGACGTCGTACTTTCAGGAAAAGAAAAAGATGGGCGAAAGAAACTGTCGATACAGGGTATGACGTATGCAAAACAAAAAAAAGGAGTTGTTTGGCAGGACGAGTCGTGCGGCGCTCGACGTTCTGCGGAAGGGGAGGGGGGGGGGCTAGTGAAGTACACTTGTATGACAGCCCAGCTCAACATTCCGAGACGGAGGATACATTGTAGTGAAAGGTAGAGAAAAAAGGGAAGGTGCCCTTTCGAAATAAACTAGTCATATTTTCTGTGTGAACGATGGGAGAGAGTATTATCCTGCTGCTGAATTTTTTTCAGTC
Source organism: Rhipicephalus annulatus (assembly GCA_013436015.1). Classification (NCBI taxonomy): domain Eukaryota; kingdom Metazoa; phylum Arthropoda; class Arachnida; order Ixodida; family Ixodidae; genus Rhipicephalus; species Rhipicephalus annulatus. The sequence goes on along the minus strand of WOVY01011625.1, from coordinate 147,705 downwards.
GTGCTGGCGTTGCTGTGACTGCAGTTTTTTTTTCTTGGCATAAGACGGGAGTGCAATCAGTGCTGACACGTAGTTTTGACCGGGGAAAAAGAACGACGTTGGTCTGTGAGCAGAAAAAGGGAAAAGAAAATTTCTTCAAGGAGTAGGCACTGGCACGTCGTGACACTACCACGTGCCTCAACTTCTTTGGCCCCCGGACGTCCACACGGACTTTTAAGTTGAGCAAGCTGATGGAACTTCCCTTATGTCTTTTAAAATGCAGTTGGTTTAGGTGACGTAATGTTTGTGCCTTTATTACTTATTTTTTGTAGCGTTGTAGTGAACTTTTCCTTATTTTGGCTTGAAGCTATTCAACTTGAAGAAATACATGCTTACACAATAACGACTTTGAAATGTTTTCTCAACGACAAGTATTAAAACAGAGTGGGCAGTGCAAATTAAAACGAAACAGTACCAACTTATCTCGAAAATTTTTTTTCCAAAGGAGATGAAGGCACACTCTTTTTAAGGACAGGCCGCCGCAATGCAAACTAAGTATGACAATAAGCATGCACTAAAGTATGATTGTAATAACCAGCATTATCATTTATTAAAATTTAGAAATCATTGACAGGGGGCATTCTCGATTCCGTCTACGAGAGTAACGAAATAAGGAAATTTTAATCAAAATTGCTTTTGAATGTTTCAGCAAAGGTAGAGCTGTTAATTAAGAAATACATGTGTATCTTTAGCGAGTTTTGAATTATGTTCACGTCAGGGGTGTGTGTTTTCATCATGGTATGGCTTGCTCACACTGGATTAAAACAGATTTACTTCTCGATATTGAATGTCCATCCTGTCTCGCTCTCTCTGTTCTCTGTGTGTGTTTGTGTGTGAAAGTGTGTCTGTGCGTGCGTGCGCGCCCGCGCGCATGGTCAGCTTTAGAAGTTGTTTTTTCTCACGGACTCGCATGCTGCATAGGATTTATTGAGGGTCGTGGCTTCAGGGCTCTCATGTTCCGTGCCTCTCGCTTGATTTACAGCTCTCATGTATAATTATTTTTTTCCCTAAATTACGCAGGAAACAGTCAGCTCAACCGTTGCGTCGTCAATGAATTTGATGGATGGTCTTTCGGGGATGGTGAAGAGTTGTTCTTGGTGACCGCGCTTTCTTGGTTTATCCTGTATCCTTTTGTAGCATTATGTGTTTCATTTTGAAGCGCTGCGCTTCAAACTTGAATGCTGTTAATTTTATGGCATCTGTTCTATTGTGTTCTGCTTTTGGTGGCTTTTGCCATGTTTGTTCTTGTCTGCTTTTTTCAAATGCCGTGTAATCGTCTGAAAATTGTAGCTCATTTTTAATAAATGAAAGAAGAATAATTCAAGTGTTTTCTTGAATTTTATCTGCTAGAGCTCTGTGGAAAAGAATACGCAGTAGTTATGCAATGCTTACATAAGAATCGGGACTTCTTTCACCTAACTAATGCGTGAAACAATCAACATACGATAAATGAACAGCGACGCAAGCACTTTAAAAGTACTGATTCACCTCACTGAAATTCTGTCCGGGCGAAGTAAATAAAATCGTCATAAACTCCGTAGGTACCGCGAAAAACCACCGTATAGCCGGAGTGAAAAATCTGCGAAAAAAAGTCTCTGGGGTGCAACGTAATCACTCTGGCTAGCTGGAAGAAAATACCGCTAAAATACTCCGACGGTGTGACACACTTGCTCCGGTTGACCGTAATAAAATCTGTTAAAAGTACTCCGGGTGTGTCACACTTCCTCCGGCGCGCCGGCGCGCAAATTTTGCTCAGGATATCCGGAGCGAAAATCGCTCTGAGTAGGGGGGGACGCTAGACGACAGGTGTTTTACTCCGACCTCGGAGTAATTTTTTACAGTGTAGCCCTAGCCGATATTCAACCAAGTAGCGTGATTGATTGATTTGAGGTGTTTAACGTCCCAAAACTCCCATATGATTATGAGAGACGCCGTAGTTGAGGGCTCCGGAAATTTCGACCACCTGGGGTTCTTTAACGTGCACCCAAATCTGAGGACACGGGCCTACAACATTACCGCCTCCATCAGAAATGCAGCCGCCGCAGCCGGGATTCGATCCCGCGACCTGCTGGAACCAAGTAGCGTTTCGTTAGTAAAACGTTCTTACGGTTTGTCACGTTATCACGTCAACTTCGTGCCCTTGCCGTGTAGATGGCTCGTCAAGTTGGTCGTCGACATCCTCCGCAAGTTCCTAAAGCCGCCGTCTGTTTCCGCTGAACGAGCTCTTTGTTCTCATTGCCAATATCTCGGTCTTCGTCGTAATCGGCTGGGTTATACCCAACTTGTCAATGGCGTCCTGAATGTGTCGCGGGCTCAAACCATTCTGGCACAAATTGGAAGAGCTTTAGTGCCCCAGGAACCTACGTATAAGAAAGCGGAAAGTCCAGGTAGCCAAACTCGGGTCTTCCGAGATCGACAGCCATTCCACGGGCCTCTTCCCCAACAGTTTTCTGTACCGGGTGGCTACTGCTTTCATCGCTGTAGTGACGCTAACCTTTCCGATCTTCGCAGCTCGAAGCCCCACAGCAGAGTGCCACCTCATCAAAAATGCTGTAGGCCTGTGTGCTCAGATTTGGGTGCACGTTACAGAACGACAGGTGGTAGAAATTTCCAGAGCCTTTCGCTACGGCGTCTCTCTTATTCATATTGTAGTTTCGTGACGCTACACCCTACATATCAATCAGAGTGCTAACTCAACCTCTTGGTTTTTCCAAACACGGCTCGGGCCACGTGCCACGAGCCTCTGGTACAATCTCGTACGTGAATCTGGCGCGCACGCGCACCATCGGGGCCTTGCCCACCGGCGCCGCAATCCAGCTTTTGGCACGCACCTCGCACCCTGTTCTCATGACACTGCGGTATACGCTTCGGCCATACGATTTGGTAAGCATAACGTAAGACTGTCTGAAATTTGAAAAAAATAACGATGGTGGCAGGAGGTTATATCTCCATATGATAGCAACGCAGCGGCAGGCAGCCTTTCATGTATTTCAGCTACCCGTGATTCTTACACGTGGGCCGTAATCTAAATACACCATTGTCGGTGCAATTCATGTAGAGCCAAAGGCGGCAGCCATGGCCAAAAATCAAACCCCGTGAGTTTAAGATGATGTTTGTTCGCTTCTTTCCTTTCAAGATTGCTGCGCACCACTGATAACGGGCGTTTCATTCAAGACTTGTAAGTTACTGAACGTGCAACGTTAAATGAAACAACCAAAATATTTTCGGGTGTTCCACGTTTAAAAGCTACAAAATTAATACGAGGCGTGCGTGGTCGGATGAATCTATTTGTTGACTACTGCAATTCCAAATTCAAACGTTAGCCTAAACTGCACGGACGTTTGAGACCTAAAGCCCTTCGATGAGAATGCTTAAAGGGCTGCACTTTAGCCGGTTTAACCTGCACCGTATGGCGAAAACTAGCAATTTACGGTTTCAATCCCAGCGCCGTTTTGATAATGGTGCACGGCAAGAACACTTACGTACCCCAAAATTGAAAGCACGGTAATGAACATTACGTGCAAGGACAAAATATATCGGCAGTCCCCTTCCCCCAACGCTGTTTCGCTTCAGAATATGCTAAACAAATTTGTCGAAGGACGCACTATCGAAAGAAGAGAGGAGCTAGTAGTTATAGCCCACCACAAACTAACATTTAGGGTCACTATGCGCGCGTATTCGGCGTATGGGAAAACTTTGCATGCCACTCGCACACGCATATTGAATTGCTATATACACGAGCACTAAATCCACTAGTTATTGTGCTGCAAAGAACATAGTGCACTCCAGCTGAGCGGCAGAAAAATGTACGTTACTGTTTGACTTAAATCTTCTGAAAGGTCAAACTATAGTTGTCTCAGAAATTGCCAATAATAACTCACGATTCTACTAAGACTAAGGCTTGGTTCGAAAGGAATCCAACTTTGAACGCGGGTACTTTGTTGTAATAGCTGTATTACTTACGGCTTATAGAAGTGCAAATTAGCCATGATTGCCCATTGAAACAATACAGAGGATTCTCTCTAATATATATTGAGTCGCCGCTTACCTTTAGAATCTTCCCGTCAGGCCAAGAATATCCGTGAAGAAAACATCCAGAACTGCGTCAGCCACGAAGCGGAAAATCTGCGCGCAGAACTCTTTCAGGCTGGGAGTCCGGCGTTGCTGGACGCACGACGGCTGCATTGGTGGCGGCGTTGTGGTCGATTCTGTGTTTTGCGTGGGCTCATCTTCGTCTGTGAAAGTGGGCCGGCCAGTTGGTCGCTGTCTCGAGGAGTTGCCGCCATTCACTCCTTCACACTGCATTAGCAACAACGCTACCACTACGGCGGATACAAACAGCCATGGCGACGACCACATGGCGTGGGCATTCATGTCACGGTCTGGCTGAAATTAGTGTGTTACTGTGTTCTTCCTAGTGGTTAAAATCATTGCAATGAACGAAACACTGGTTAGATTCATCCGCTATTCTCAAAGTGCATTGATAGGGTTTAGTCCGATAAGCAGCATCAAATGCAGCAGCTTGTCACGGCACCTGGGTACCTCTGTTTTACGGGTTTACTTGCCAAATCGGTAGAATGAACTTAACGAAGCAAATTGCTAACACGTGCTGCTGAATCAGTCGTGACGGTAAGTGTTTTGCGAGCTGTGAAAGGTATCTATACCCGAAAAAAATGATATTGCATGTTCACCACACGCACTAAAAAATATCAAGGTTTTTTTTTTTTGAGAAAACGCCATAAAACAGAAGGGCGTTGGTTGCTCACAACTTGCTCTATCTTCAGCTTGTGCAAAGCCTATCCTCATGCAATGCACGTTAGTTTACTTTTATTACCTCTCTTTTACTATTGTTATACGTTCAAGCAGTGCTTCGGTCCCAACCGATGCCGAAATATGAACAAAATTATGTGAATGCAAAGTGTACACGCAACAATGGTCATGAGAACGATCGAACGCAATGTTTGTTACTTGTAGATGATGAATAATTTCAATAGTTGTATGCAGTAAAATTAGCAAACTACACCTTAAGAGAACTAAGCATTGCGCGTTTCTTTTGTGCAAAAAGGCACATAATTGAAAGTTGTATGCAGCAAAATTAGCAAACCGCACCTAAAAAGAACTAAGTATCGTGCTTCTTTTTTGTGCAACCATTCCGGAAGATATCTTGAAATAACACCTGAAAGCGAAATGACTGCTTGTGAGCTTGGTATTGTATTTGTTGCTTTGAGTCTGACAATGTAGAGGCTGAATCGTCAACATTATAACGTATAGTATAATGAATTTTAGCGTCGTGAAAACTGGCCAGTATTTGCCCAGCCGCGGTGGTCCAGTGACTAAGGTACTCGGCTACTAACCCTCAGGTTAAGGGATCACATCCCGGTGACGGCGACTGCATTTTTAATGGGGGCGAAAAAGCTACAGGCCCAAGGGCTCAGATTTGGGAGCACATTAATGAACTCGAAGTGGTCAAAATATCCGGATCTCTCTACTAAAGTGTCTCTCATAATTAGGTGGTGGTTTTGGGACGTTAAACTTCACATATAAATAAAAAATCAAAATCAGAAGTTGCCAATTTTAGCATCACTTAAAAACGCTCGCCCAAAACCATAAGAAACAAGCACCCGACCGCCAAGAGCGGCTAAGAACACGTGCACTAAAGCATTGGTGACGCTTTAGCACAGATTTCAAATCAGAGCCTCGCGCAAACACAATGTAGGTTTTTTATAGGTTTGTTTTAATCCCCTTTGGTGCTTCCGTATGACTGAAAAGCCAACTACAATGAAATCAGCCAACACAAAGAAATTGTATTCCTAAGACGCCGATAAATAGGCTGATAATGCTACCAAACATATTTCACCTTCGAAGAAGTGGTTACTTGAAAGAACAGAGCTTCATATACAGAAACTAGAAAAAACGGGGTCAGTACACCTGACCCGAAGTAATGCAGGTCATCAGACCAACGGATGCAGGGTAATTGTCTTATCTGTGCTGATTTGATTTGTGGGGTTTAACGTCCCAAAACCACCATATGATTATGAGAGACGCCGTAGTGAAGGGCTCCGGAGATTTTGACTACCTGGGGTTCTTTAACGTGCACTCAAATCTGAGTACACGGGCCTATAACATTTCCGCCTCCATCGGAAATGCAGCCGCCACAGCCGGGATTCGAACCCGCGACCTGCGGGTCAGCAGCCGAGTACCTTAGCCACTAGACCACCATGGCGGGGCCTGATCTGTGCTCCAAAGTACTCTCTTCGGTTTTGTTAATGATACCAAGAGAAAAAAAACCTATAGATATCCCCCATGTGAGACACATGAATACATGCCCATAAAGCGTTTCTCTATGCAACGGCTGCCCGCTTCGCACCTAGTATTCTGTCCTGCTGTCGTTCAGGGCTAGCTATTTCACAATAATTGATCCTGCTGATTTACGCTTCGCGTGATCTCGCTTCGTTTATTGACTACGTAGGGGAATAAGCCAGCGTTATTTCCCATATTGATTCTAGGTGGGGCACACTTGCGTATCTAAATTGATTTGTGGGGTTTAACGTCCCAAAACCACTATATTATTATGAGGGACGCCGTAGTGCAGGGCTCCGGAAATGTCGACCACCCTTCTGTATCTAGCGAAAGTATCCTTCCATTTCTTTAATAACTTCTCTGACGGCTGCACAAACTTCAACATTTCTTACAAAAAAAAAGGTTATATTCCAATACCTGGCTGACGATTGGGTTCTATATAGACCTGTGCACTAGCGCCAAGATCACTGGTGTCGGCACGTCAACGGCACGCGGTTCAACGGATCGGCGGCAGCGTGGAGCGAGGTGGAGTTGGTGTAGATTTGTTGGTTCATCAGGATAATTTTTTCCCTAGAATTGCAATACAAATCTGCTTCCCTAGAAGGGCAAAGCAGGTAACAGTATAGCAGTATGCTTTTATTTTTTATTTAGAAACACTGCTTCCCAGTTTTCGAGACTTAGCAGGTGTAAATACAAAGGTACAGCACCTTAAAAACTACAGTTTAAATAAATGCATGTTCACGCACTTCTTTTTAATTTATTCCTAACCGCGTCTGCGCAAAGACTTAACAAGCTCATTCCACAAATACACGTTTTGTGGGAAAAAACGAAAACAGTTTAGGATATATCTAACGGGTATATTATTTAGGGGGTCAAATTGCTGGGTACGGTGTACAAAAGATGCAACGAAGTATTTGAGTGCTAGAACACTCGAACCAGTTGGAACTATTCTATGCAGGAAAATGACACGATTTTAAGTGCGCCGGAGTTTGAGAGAGGCTGCAGGGATTAAACATGCGCATGCGAAGTAGGCAACAAGTGCGGCATGCTCCTAGTGACAAAATATAAACCTTCCCAGGCAGCACACCGGCGTTGGATTCATCTTGGACCCAACTCGGCTAACGTGGGCCCTGATATCTCCCGAGGGTTTTTTCCTCAAGTGCAACTTTTTCCGATGTCGGGCCAATGTTCAAATCAACCTGGGTCCGACCTCCTTCTCTTTCAATTGCCAATATTCAGCCAACGCGAGCCAACTTTACACATGCTGATGAAGGCTCGTCCTTTCAGAGACGTAGTTGCCGACATACATCCAGCAAAGAACCGATCTCGGGCGACATTGTTGCCATAAAATGCCATTATTGTGCCAACAATTGCTTTACGACGAAAATTGGCTACCACTGGCTTGCCAATATTCCACCATTAATAATATGAGCTTTTTACTACTGGTATTCTTTAGCAAGTGGACTTTACATTACGCCTCCAGAACTTCACCTAGCAGCCTATAGCAGCCCTGTACGAACATCGCGGTGTAGTATACTTCAAGGCGACTGACCACTGGTTGACTTAGTGTAGGAACACTACACGATTTTAGTGAATTGTTCAATTATCCCCGTTTTTTCTTGTGTCTTACAACCTCCCCGCATGTAGGGCGTAAGACTGCACAAGTCTAGTTACTGCCTAGTTTTCTCCACACACTCCTTCTAAGTACATGCGAGAAATTGTAACATAGGCTGTTCCATCAATTGTTAGCTGTAAAAACACTTAAAATAACTGCTCAGTGCAAATATCTCGCACACAAGCAATCTATAAATAAGACTACCAGAACGCAATATTCATAACTTTATTTCTAAATGTACCAAGTCAAACTATTTATTTTTATTTCAGTTTTTCAAGTTACTGCTGTTCAGTAATACAGCCCAAACTTGGAGGCGAGCTCATCAAGGCTCTATGGGCACGGGGCTTGCCAGGCTAGCAGAGGTGGGGTGATGATTTAGAGGTTGCAGCAGGATATGAGGCAATGACGGTGCGCGGCCGAGGGTCCTTAAAGCAGCGATTCGGCTTGAAGCAAACCATCACAGGCTGCCGCAGATCCTTCCTCTGAAGGGCAGCAGCGATCAGGCTGCGAATCTATGAACACACCTGAGAATGTCTTTCCTAACCTCCATTGACGCCAACAAACTTCAACAGCCAGGTCTTGATAAAATACTGAGCTTTTTTAGACACCTGCATACGTGAATAGAAATAAACACCACAGAATAAGTTTTAAGCACTGCAGCATAAAACATATGCAAGCTAAACCAATGAAAATCAATGACTGCAGACGTTATGTTGTACTATCGAGATCAAATTCCATATGGACATTATGAAAAAAAATTAACAAATACTTTAAAAGTCACTGCGCAAAGAAAATCTGCCCCGGACGAAAATATTCGATGATAGGTTTCAATTAACGTGAATCGAATCAAGCTTGTTTGACTAATTTAAAAATACACACAAGGTCTTTCATGATTTTCAAACATGACTGACTTAGAGGGTTTCAAGAAGTCTGCAGTTATGGCCTGTGGCTGTATAAATTTATAATAGGCCAACAGGACACACGAATGCACTTTCAACTCTGCATTATTCTTGGGCACACGTCAACTAATACTACACAAGAAGATGACTGACCACCAGATAGACAACACAAGATGAAAGAATAAATGCTAAATCAATTTCACCACTGACACTTGTCGGATATTGCAAGGCTCCTCAATTATTTTAAAATGGTATATCCAAATGCTATGAAAGATGTGCTGACGCGGTTTTTTTGTGTTGTTCTTTTCGTATTAATCAAAGCTCCAATATTTCACGCGTTTTGGGGACCTACTCCACTCCGAAGTCTTGGTTTCATAGGAGACCAGAGCTGGATAGGTGGCTCACCGAAAAATGGCACCTGGCTGAGAGTCCCGACAACTCAGCCGCTCTCGCCCAGACGACCAGCCGCAGGGAGAACAAGCATGAGTGCCACTGCCGTGCTTCATTATGGAACGAACAGCTCTGATAGCCATTGCACCAGTAACACTGCACTTTTGTTTAAAAACATTGTCTGAATTGTGCTCTCACATAAATGGCACTAGAAAACGGAGAGAAGCTCTACAAAACGGACTGCGTCTATGCATATAGTATCGAAGGGACAGTGATGTGTCGTGATGGTGACACTCTCGTCATCAATTCTGGTTGCTCACTATATTTTGTGATAAAGTGGTACCGGCTGATATTCCCGTGCGGCGATGATACTACACTGCACACTTCTGTAGTAAAAAAAACAGACGAACTAGTACCTACTGCATCACTTTCTTTTTCTGGCTCTATATGTACGCCTTGTCTGCGGAATGTATGTACGTGCACGTTGATGAAGCTAGCCACCGTAACAGCATAGCACCGGTGGTGTCACGCTGCTCTGCCTGATAGTGGGGGAATCTCCGACCATGGTGGCTGTATTTAGATGGAGGCGAAAGACAAAGAACACCTGTGAAAGAAGATATATGAGTGCATTTAAGAACTCCAAGTAGTCACAATTATTCATCATACCCACGGTACAGCGTGCCTTCTCTAGCAACGCATAAACTCGTTATCACTTAGCCACGGCAGCCAGTGCGAAAAACATTTACTGCATTGGCTGGCTCCATAAAGCTAAGCTTCGAGTAGTCCACTGCTTTGTTCGTGACAAGAACCCTGTATTCTGCACAAATTAAGTTTAACAGAAGCACCTTGGCATCGAGTGTTTGTCGCGAAAGTGTGTTTTATAATAGCTGAGAGGCGTATAAATCTGGCCCCACACAAGACTTGTGGACAAGGCATCTTCCCTTTACATGCGATTGTTTACAAAAAAAGGCTACCTCCCATATGGTATCGCTTACTTCACGCGATGAATTGAGATGCAGTTTGGTGGTGGTGGTCAATTGTATGGACGCAAGGAAACTTTGTTAGTTCTGAAGTGCACAACTTAACGCTCAGTGGGCCAGATAAAAAAAAGTTTACATATGCCTTAAGTTGCATAATACGCTCGTTTTACTTCCGGCAGAAAACACCGTTTCAACTCGACTGTTGCGCGCTGATTTCCACTTGTGGCTGTCTTCCCTCTCAAACAAACAAAACAGACACGTGCCATCCGGTTTCGAAATGAGCTCGACCGCACTAGACAGAAGAGACAGAGAGCAAAATTTTGCACGGCTGACCGCTTGGACGCAATGCCCCCTCTTCTTTTAACGTCCAACTTTTCCTCTATACGTCCTCTCTGTTTTTATATATTGTTGCACTTGAATACGCAGCAGAACCACCAGCGCCTTTCGATTTAGTTACGGCGATGCGCGCACGTAGCACCTGCCTCTACGAGCTGCCACTCTCGTCCGCGGGAGTAGGTGAGAAGTGCGTGCTCTCACCACCCAGGTGGCCGTGGAAACTTTAGTGCTTTTTTCCTATACTAGCAACTTTTCCGATTCGATGAGGCGGGTTCCAGAAAAAAAAAACATTTGAAAAGGATTACCTCGACGTAGTAAACTTTGAACGACCGCTTTACCCGGGAAAAGCGACAATAGTCAAAACTGACATGCACATCCTCAGCACTATCGGGAGGACCCAAAAGAACTGGAGATGGCCGGACTGCGAAGACGTAAGTTTGTACTCGAAGAAATAATTCTGTATTCCATTGAATTCACTAGGCCAGTAGCCAAACGGGGCATTTTTGCGGTAAAATATCTTGATTGAGGAGGTATAAGTATGAATACATTTTCGTACAGTTGTGATGTTGCAAGAGCGGAAACCAGTTATATATAACTCCAATAAACTTTTGATAGTGCAGCTTTGGGCTAGCCTTTTTCCCCGATCATATTCAGCCAAAAAGAACGTTGTCACAGAGCTGCCCCACACGATGAAGCAACATATGGCAGTTTTAAACCTCAATATAGCCATTTGTATTGAAAACGCGGATTATTAGAAGATTACGTCATGCGAGGGAACTTTTTAGGAACACCATGCCATAATTCATTTACCTTTATGTTCATAATTCTCCTGCAAGGGAAAAAACGTACAAATGTATCACGAATTCACCCCATTTTAGGGTAGTACAGGTCTTCGACATCTAAGCTAAATTCTTTGCATGCCTTCAGACCATTCTGCAGCAAAAATATCACGATAGCCCCTGAATTGGGCACAAAAAACGGATCATAATAACGCTACGCCATGCCCTAAGAAGAGCTCATGACCACTGTTAGGTCGCGTATAACACAGGTATATGACGAGGCCAAGTTCATTATTGTGATAGGACTAAACTGTCAGTGAACAGCTTCATAGAACCTTTGATGTTTTACTTGAAATACACTTTTGTAAGCATTTACAATCAAATATTGCTTCAAAGCAGTGTTTTCAGTGTTCTCGTGTTGCACTAGCAGTTGGCAATATTTTCTTAAAGGCACACGAAAGAGAATCAATGTCCAAGTTTAGTCTGACACGCTGCACACGAAGACTTCTCATGCCACAAGTTCATTATCAGCGGAGAAAATTAGGGTTGAAGATTATTTTTAAGTTTTGTGACGTTCAAGTTTTGAAAATATATCGTATTTCGGCAACATTGGCTAGATGAATATTTCTGATACTTTTTATCTTAGGTCCATCACTTCGACAGATGACAATGTATTTAACTTTTATAGATTAATATTTACGTAGGACCCAGTACACGTGTTTACATTACATGTTGTCACGCGGTTTTGTGCGAGAAGCTCAAGGCGACACCTCCACCCATATTTTATTTTCGCACATTTTCTCACTTACCAAGCGTCGTGTCGCGTTAGAAGTAGTATCTCCGGGATTGTGAAACTCTACTTTACTAATACACGAAAAACGGTTTCTGCTTTAGCGTTTTCTAAAGGTGTACCGAGACAATTTTGAGACATCGCAAAAAAGGACATTTTTCGTTTCCTAAGGATGCAAGTAATATTACCATTTACCCCACAATAGTCAGCTAGCATGCATGAGGTAGTCACTTTGATTTTAAAGTTTTTGTTGCAGAGTATTGGCAAGCAATGAAGTGGAAATTATCACGTCGAGTAAATAAGGTTACTCCGAGTTTGCAAACGGAGTTTTCCACGCAACCTAAATCGCACAAATCACTGTCATGTTCAACAGGGACTATGTACTCATCGTTTATATGTACCACGAGCAGATCAATTATATGGCATTAGTACGTAGCGAATTACTGAGTTTTCGCAATGTCACACTGCCTTGTCATGTCACGGAGAAGCCACTCACATGATATCGAAAACGAAATCGTCTTTCAAAGGTACAGGCATTAAAAATATATGCAATGATTTCTCAGGCAACACAGCACTCTCTCCTTGAAAGCAATCACCTTGTGAAGAGCACCGATTCCTAAATATGTAAAATTCGTCTCTGTACTCCTTTAAGTGATGCCGACAAGGTGTATCAGGACAGTAATATTGGATGGTTTGGCAGTATGTATTTCGGTACATGCACGAATACCTAATCAGTTGTTAAGAACAATATAAACGTGTGGATGGTGGATCATGGTAGGTCTGAAGGCGCTCACTCGCTTCCTCCTTTTATGACCTAAGCAGCTGCCACGAGTACAAAATAGCTGTTTCTATACAGTGACCGCGCACTCCATGTGAAAGCGTTGAGAGCCAACTCTTCAAACGCGTTTGGCCACATATGCTTTGCATTGTATATCAGCTGTCCCTGGCCCCTTTCTTGGGCTAATTACTTCTTCTTCTGGAAGGAAGTGGTAAGGGTAGTAGAGGTGCGTGTGGGCACAGCCTAGAAATCCCGGCACTTATGTATTAGTAATGCATATGCACACGCAACGGTACAAAAACCTTTTACAACAAAAGCTGTTATTAGATCACTTTTGGGGACACACGCAGTTGCTGTACGCCGCCGCCGCCGCCGGAGCGCGTAAACACATCGCACGAAATTAGAAAAAAAACTTGCACCAATGACACAGTAGGGCTTGAACTCGGTTCCGTGGGGTGCCAGCCCGATATTCTAACACTGAGTCTCGCTGATGCTTGTAACTTGTTGTCAAACTTGCCTTAGGCAGGCATGACCTAACACCAATGGCACAGTGGGGCTCGAACCTTGGTCTACTGGGTGCCAGCCCAGTATTCTACCACTGAGCTACACCGATGTTTGTTACGTGTCAAACTTGCCTTATTCAGGCTTGATGTCGGAAAAGCAATCGCGTTCATACCAATTATACAGCGTTTGACAACAAGAAAAATAACAACCATTCGTCGTACAATGCGAATAGCGTAACGAGTGGTCTGTCCAACGCTCTAAGCCATCACAATAGCTTGTTCTTGTGCCCCTATTAACTGTAGTGCATACCGATTTCAGCCATAATTCGTCATCGTCGTCAAGCACTGCATGGACATTTGGCACAAAACTTTTTGCAAGTGTTTAGCGGATTCCACGCTTCTCGGGAGAATGACAAAAAATAGCATAGCGAATGCCGGCCTACAGCCCAAAAGTTTATTTACAATAGCCTAGTGGGTACCAAACAAGTGTGCTTGCAGTGGTTGCCCAATGAGTGTTTCGAGAGGCTCTCAAAGGTCGCTCTTCTAGCTTTCGTCGTGACTGTGTGGCGCCTACCGCTCAGGCCTGCTGTTTTTAAAGGCTCGAACACTATATATTCACCGAATTCGAAATTTCTTGAGGCTCGTTTGTTTAGACTTATGATTCAGGTGCACGTTAAACAACTCCACACGATTGAAATTTGAAAAGCATTTCACTATGACGTCCCCCCCTATTGCAAAAACAGCGTGATGCCAGTAAGTTTTTTGGCACTGGTACACGCTGAAGACACTGGTACACGCTTGTAATCACTGGCACTTCGCTGGGCACACTGGGGAAAAGCTATGTCGCACTGTTAGGGGCACTGAATCTACCGCTGTGATGCTGGTGCGCACTGCGAATCGCTGGAAGCGCTGGAATTTTCACTGGCAAGCGCTGGTGAATACTGGAGCACGCACTGTTTCTACCAGCGCAGCTACAGCGTGCATATTATTGTAGCATGTGATGTGGTTTGTTTCGGTGTCGTTGAACATAATATGCTTGATGCGACGACACGGAGAGTTGCTACCGTAACAGATACCGAGCATACGTAATTTCTGTGGTGCACGTACGTATCGCAGCAATATTAATGCACATTTTTCGCATATGCCCCCCCCCCCCGTTGGCTCTCTACCGTAGTTCTAAATAGTGTAAATAAACATCTCGTATATTATAAAAACTAGATCTCAGCAAACTGTTGAATCAAACCCTTTTAAAACATACCCTGTCTTGTCTTGCGAATTTCGGTGCATGTCAAACATCAGTAGGCAAAAAGTTAGAGCTCACTCAAACTCAACCAAACACATTTTGCCTGGGGCTCATTCCGGCCGCACGAAAATTTTCTTGACCCACACTCACTCGTGCTCAAGCACTGCTAAAATATTACTCACCCTTACTGACTCAGGCAGACGGCTTAATTTGAGTATGAGCAAGTCTCAACTAAGTTGACTCATAAGTGAGACGACTATAGAGTGCCTTAACTTAAAAGGCTAGATTGCATCCATCAATCAGAGAGACACGTGCACAGAGCAACAGACCGGCAGATACGGTGAAGGTGCGTTTCATTCACAAAAAATGCTCTGCTCTATAGAGCCAGTGATGTCCTGAAGATCAATCTTTAAGGGAAGCATCACTTCGACACTTCAGCTTTTCTGGTTTTTATTAGTAAAAACCACTTACGAGACAAAATGAAACTATTCACACTGTACGAGCACTGGTGTCCAAGCGTTGGCCAAAACACTGCCCTAAACAAGCCTTGGAATGCGAACCCCAAGCCAACAGCCCAAAAAAATAGGAATTCCTAGTTGTCGTAGGACGACAGCATTTCCTGGGCTAAAAAAGAAACTATTGGAAAACTGATGTGTTTTTGAAACACCCGCCAGCACTGATAGGCCTCGTGTAGGATCTGCTGCCATCTAGCAGATGACGAGTGCATCTCTGCCACGTTAAAGGCTTGGTACGCTCCACCTGAGCAGACACGGAGCGTCTACATCAATGTGCGGTGGCTGATAGCGGTGACAGTACCAACATATTTTCGTGTGCCATGTTGCTCAGACTGAGGAAACTGGGATGCTAAAAAAGTACCTGAAGGAAATTAACCTTCATGTTATTTTATTTCCTCGTGGCTGACGGGAATGAGCAGACCTGTCGCTCGTTTAGCTGCTCACAATTAAATGCGTGTTTATATTTACCGTTCTATACAGATGTGGGACGGAATGGGCGCTAATCACAGCATGCTCTTTCATGCAAAGGCAGAATGAAACAGTTTTTGCACCATGTGGTTTCAGGTACAGATAAACCGGCCTTGTGCACGAGCTTCAAAGCTCGCCCCTCCGTGGTGGTAGTGGCCAAGATACTCGGCTGCTGACCCGCAGATCGCGGAATCGAATCCCAGCTGCGGCGGCTGTGTTTCCGACGGAGGCGGAAATGTTGTAGGCCCGTGTGCTCGGATTAGGGTGCACGTTAAAGAACCCCAGGTGGTCAAAATTTCCGGAGGCCTCCACTACGGCGTCTCTCTTATCATATGGTGGTTTTGGGACGTTAAACCTCACATATCAATCAATATAAGTCAACCAGCTTCAAAGCTGCTTCGCGGCTACTCATGCTTGCCTCTGCTGCTGTTGACAAAATTACTTTCTCGATTATATTGGGATAGCAATTACCTGTTAGTCACGTATCTTGCATTTCATCGATTCTCAGCGAATGCACCGGTTCTGCTCAAACATGTTGCTTATAGTTACTTTTTCATTGCAGAGTTTATTAAGATAATATACTAAGATAAGCGATGCTTATTTTATTATACAGTGACAGTTCAGGTCCACTCAAAGGGCCCCTAAACCACCCCTTATATTTTTTCAAACGTTTCAAGTAAGCACGTGCATGGTATGCAGAATTCTGCTTGATCCACGATTCTCCTCTCCAGGTAGCGCAGAACGTTCAGTCAACGGAGTTTGAATGTAACGAATGTGACGCAACGTTAGATGGTAAAATATAACATTGCACCGACGCTTATAGTATTAGGTTGCTATAACACTGTGTTTTCAATGTTGCAGCAACATTCAAATAATGACGTTGTCCTAACAAGTTGTTTTTAACGAGACAACATTCAAATTATCACGTCGCCCTAACATGATGGTAGTAATGTGGCGACAACAATCAAATGTTCACATTGCATCAACCTTGGGTATAGACATCAAACCCATGTTTACCAGCAAACGTAGGGACAACATAAGGACATAATCGCTGAAACATCCAATAACACACATGGCAATTTTTTCAACTTCGTGTACCCATTTGAATAATGGCTGACAGTGGCTAGTTAGTGTGGTTGAGTAAGCAATAGCAGAAGCATGAACAATACAGACAACAGTTCAGCCTATGTTCTTCACACACTAATCCTTCTAAGATTCTGATTTCTATACACGGCTACACTCTGTGTTTTTATTTAATTATTTGTTTGACAATACACGATTGCCGTCGTGCAGAAAAAAAAACACCACCAAGAGTCACCTGACTAGGCCTGTATAGCTCCGCACCATACGTTCTTCCCACAGAGTGACTGCGTTGGCAAAAAAAAGAAACACAAGAACACAATCACAGGGTGGAGACCGTTGTCTTCTTACGTCTGTAGCTAGATACACTAAACACAGTGAATTCATATATGAGTAAGATAAGTGCACAAGCAAACCTTTTAAAACCCCGAATCTCCAGGCTACAAAAAGTCTGCTGTAGGCAGGCTTCATCTTAACATGCAGGCTTGCAGACTTGAAAAATAAATTACCTATCTATAATAATTATTACTGTGTAGTTGTAAAAATAGCATGGAAACCATTACATTATGAAGTAAGGAAGCAGTAGTTACATCAAACTGTGCCTCCATTACGATGCATCGCCACAATCATGTTTTAAAGAGTGCTTTCAGAATAAACACACAAAAAACAGATCTACTAAAACGGGACCTACCTGCTTGCATGATGCAAGGCAACAGCCACGACAAACCCTACGATTGGCAAGAATTGTGGAAGCGGAACTAATAGGAACCATGGAGCTAGAAAAAGAGCTGTTTCACAGAGCCCTTACTCTTTGGGAACATAGACACAAAGCAATAATTTGAGAAAAAAATGCAAACAGAAAAGGCAGTAACTTGATATAGTAATAAATTAAAATCACGGTCGGGAAAGAGAGAGAGAGATATGGTTTGAAGAAAGGCATGAAGGTTCGCCGGAAAGCAAGTATCTGGTTTGCTACCCTACACTTGGGAAGGGAGACAGAAAGGTAAGGAAAATGGAATCAGAGAGAAAAAGAAAGCGGGCGCGCTAGTAGAAACAGTGCGTGCTCCAGTATTCACCAGGGCTTGCCAGTGAAAATTTTAGCGCTTCCAGCGCTTTGCAGTGCGCACCAGCATCACAGCGGTTGAGCCAGCGCCCCTACCAGTAAGATACAGCTTTTCTCAGTCTGTCCAGTGAAGGACCAGTGATTACAAGCGTGTACCAGCGTCTCCAACGTGTACCAGTGCCAAAAAACGTACTGGCATCACGCTGCTTTTGCAATATGAAACTGTTTTGTCAAAGTTGATGGCCACCTGGCAATCATTACACCATTTAACTATTCTGATAAATGTGTAACGGGGTTTATTTGCAGAGCAGAACGCAGAAGGCGAAGCAGTCAGCAGCGTCCGGCCAAGCGCAGCAAGCACGAGCTTATGGTGGTGGCGATGCCCTTGAGGCGCCGAGAAATGCCGCTGAGGCCCTTCTTCTTCATTAAAATCGCCCTTTGCAGAAAAAGGCGCCATCCTGGCCGATTAGGGAGAAGAAACGACTAATAGGTCATAATATGGCTTGAGGCGAGAGACGTGGACAGTGGCGCGGCCGCGGTAGCGTAGGTCTGTGGATGGGATGATGGGCTCCACGATATAGGTGACGAGTGACGTTTGCTTTACAACGCCGTATGGCCCAATGTATTTAGGAAGAAGTTTTGCGGAGCGGCCAGGTGCGGTAGCAGGTGCCCGAAGCCATACCAATGAACCAGGTGGAAATTTTGGAGCCGAACGGTCCCCAGTCTGGCAAGATTGCTGCTGCCCCTGGTCCTTGGTAGAAAAAGAGCGGGCAAGCTGGCGGCATTCTTCAGCATGTCGAGCAGCTTCGGACAGAGTTGTACTTTTGGACTCATAAGGTTTATATAGAAGAATAGTGTCTACTGTATTTGAAGGTTCTCGTCCGTACAGAAGAAAGTACGGCGAAAACCCAGTAGTAGCTTGTACGGCAGTATTATACGCGTAGGTGACGTACGGGAGAACTTGGTTCCAATTTGAATGATCAGAGGCGACGTACATTGACAGCATATTGCCAAGAGTACGGTTGAAGCGCTCCCTCATGCCATTCGTTTGAGTGTGGTACACTGTACTAGTGCGGTGCACGATTTAGCATTCGTTGAGTAATGCCTTCAAGGCGTCAGAAAGGAAGGCACGGCCTCTGTCACTTAAGAGCTCGCGAGGGGCACCATGACGCAGAATAAAACGTTGAAACAGAAATGTTCAAAACGTCATGGCCTGTGGTAGTTGGCAGCGCGGCTGTTTCGACATAGCGTGTCAGATGGTCTATCGCAACAATAATCCAGCGATTACTAGTTGATCGTAGTGGTCCGTAAATGTCAGTGCCGACGCGATAAAAAGGTCGACTTGGACAAGGAAGAGGTTGTGACGGGTACACTTGCCCGGGAGGTAACTTTTGTTGTTAGTACGGAGCGCACGAGCTAATGAATTTCCGCACGTAGTTATACATGCCACGCCAATAAAATCTGAGTCGAAGCCTAGTGTATGCTTTGAAGAGGCCTGCGTGGGCGCACTGTGGGTCTGCGTGAAAAGCTTCGCAGATAGCAGCTTGAATATGGTGGGGTATCACAAGGAGACACTTGTGACCGTCAGAAAGGTAGCTGCGTCAATAAAGAAGATCAACCCTTAGGCAAAAGTTGCTAGGCTGGCGGCGAAGAGCGCGAGACGGCGAAGGAGTGAGAGGATCAGAAAGAATGCTTATGAGGCTACTGATCTAGGGATCCTTTCGTTGTTCCACCGTCATGTTGCGCAAGGCGGATGACGCAAGAGCAGGCTCAAGGGAAGAGAGGCAAACACCTTCATCCGATATGGGTGAACGAGAAAGGACATCGGCGTCCGTGTGCTTATGACCGGATCTGTAAATAACGTGGATGTCGTATTCCTGAAGTTTGAGCGCCCAGCGAGCAAGTCGTCCGGAAGGGTCTTTAAGTGCGGATTGCCAACAAAGAGCGTGGTGGTCAGTGACGACGTCGAATGCGTGACCATAAAGGTAGGGGCGAAATTTTCGAAGGGCTCAAATAATAGCTAAACACTCTTTCTCGGCCACGGAGTAGTTAGCCTCGGCTTTCGTCCAAATACGGCTTGCGTAGCCGACGACATACTCATCAAACCCTGCCTTTTGTTGCGCGAACACAGCGCCAAGTCTAACACCGCTGGCATCAGTATGAACCTCCGTGAGAGTGGCAGGATGGTAGTGGCGAAGGATGGGTGGTGAAGTTAGCAGGCGGCGTAATTTGGTGAACGCATCGTCGCATGCTGGTGACCTGGTGGAAAGGTCCTTGTCGCCGCTAAGAAGGTTCGTTAGGGGCGCACATATGGAAGCGAAATTTATAATAAAGCCTCGGAAGTATGACGACAAGCCGACAAAACTTCTAAGTTCCTTCAACTTCTTTGGCTTCGGAAAATCGGCGACTGCTCGAAGCTTGGCGGGGTCGGGAAGTATGCCGTCGCGCGATACGACGTGACCAAAAATGGTGAGCTGTCGGGCACCAAAACGACACTTCTTGAGGTTGAGTTGAAGGCCGGCGTCGGTGAGGCGTGTAAAGACGTGCTGGAGACGATTTAAATCGGTGTCAAAATTGGTGGAAAAGACAACTACGTCATCGAGGTATCATAAACATGTGTTCCACTTGATGCCTCGTAAAATAGTGTCCATCATTCTTTCAAAAGTGGCTGGAGCATTACAAAGGCCAAAAGGCATAACGGTAAATTCGTATAATCCATCAGGTGTGACAAAAGCAGTTTCTGGTCAGTCAGATACTTCCATAGCAACTTGCCAGTATCTGGACCGTAAACCCAGCGAAGAGAAGTATTCTGCTCTCTGCAAATAGTCAATGGCGTCGTCTCTTTGTGGTAACGGGTAAACGTCCTTACGGGTTATCTTGTTTAAACGTCGATAGTCCACATAGAACCGAATGGAGCCGTCCTTCTTCTTAACGAGAACGACCGGTGACGCCCAGGGACTGTTAGAAGGCTGTACAATACCCCGCACCTCCACCACTTGTAACGGGGTTTATTTGCAGAGCAGAACGCAGAAGGCGAAGCAGTCAGACGCGTCCGGCCAAGCGCAGCAAGCAGGAGCTTATGCTGATGGCGATGCCCCCAAGGTGCCGAAAAATGCCGCTTAGGTCCCTCTTCTTCACTACAAATGCTTCATTTAGTCGTATCTGGGCGCTGATAGTATCAATTTCTGAATACATTACGCAGTCATCCGCACACAGTTTATTTTCACAAGGATACGAATAACAGCATCATTCATAAATATAAGAAACCAAAGTGGCCCGAGTACTGAAACCTGAGGAACGCCAGAGTCAACGGGAAGCATCTGAGAAGCCTGGATTTTAAAGGAAACATATTGTTGTTGGTTTGAAAGATACACAGTAAGCCAAGTAAAAATTTCAGTGTTACCCAGAGTGCCATAAAGTTTGTGGAGGAGCTTTTTGTGGGAAACTTTGACAAAAGCTTTCGCAAAATTCATGAAGATTGAATCACTTGCTTACCTGAATTGATCGCAAGCTAGAAATCCTGTACGGTAGTTACTATCCGAGTGCATGTCCGAGAACCTTTTTCTGAAACCATGTCGAATACATGACAATATTTCATTTTTTGAAAGAACTTGACTAATGTGGTTATGTATATGCTCAAGAAGTTTGCATGATGTTTAAATCAGCGAGATAGTACGATAGTTCACGATAAGCTGTTCATTATCATTTTTTAAAATGGGTTTCACTGCTGCGGTTCTTCGGTTGGTATCTCACCTTCAGTTAGTGATTTAAAGAATAGAAACACACAAATATTTAGATACCCATGGCGCATATTGCTTTATAAATTTATTTGGTAGACCATCAGGACCAGGTGATTTAGTAATATCAATCTTGATTGATTATTATGTGGGGTTTAACATCCCTAAACCACCATATGTTTATGAGAGGTACCATACTGAAGGGCTCCGGAAATTTCCACCAGCTGGGGTTCTCTAACCTGCACCTAAATCTGAGCACACGTGTCTACAACATTCCCGCCTTCTTCGGGAATGCAGCCGCCGCAGCCGGGATTCAATCCCGCGACCTGCAGGTCCGAAGCCGAGTACCTTAGCCACTAGACCACGGCGGCGGGGCTTAATATCAATCCTAAGAAGCATGTTGAATATTCCATTTCCATCAATAGCAACGTCAGAAATAGGAGGGTACGAAGCATGAACGTTTGACAATGAACCGTTGTCATAAGTAAACACAGGTATAAAGTATGAGTTAAATGCTTCTGCTATTACCACACTATTATCGCTCAATACCCCATTTACGATGAACGCATCAATAATTTGTTTACTTCGAGAAAGGAGCCACGAGGCTTTTTCAGGCGATGAAGAGATAAATTCCTGTTTTTTCACAAAGTAGCGTTGCTTGTCTGATGAGGATTTCGTTTCTGGCTTCGAATAAAGCCCGGAAATTTCAGCAAGTAAAACGTATAAATCTCTTGCTGTAACTATTTTCGCCTTCAGAGGTTTTAATCGTATTTTTTATTGGGAACTGTCATAATAAATCCAGGAAAATTCCCGTTTTCCTTTCTTTAACATAGAAGGAACAAGATGATTGATGCAATCATTACAAGATCTTTAAATTACTTTCAAAGAATATATATCTGTGCTAATACTTTGAAACTAGCCAAACTAAACAAAAGCATATTCAATATGGCAACATGTTCTGTGCTAGATAAGTTCGGCACAGTGGTGATACCACCAGATTTATTCACCGATATGCCCGAAAGGGTTAACAGCCCAGCGGAGTGATCGGAAATTCCAGGCAGTACTTCGAATTTGGCTTGCCCCGTACTGAATTCATTAAGGAACAAGAGATCGAGAAGGGAGCAGCCGTTGCCATGTCTTCTTGTGAAACCCTTGACCACTTGCCACAGATCATAGGAAAAAATTATGTCAAACTGCCCTTCCTGTAGCTCATCTTAGAAGTGTGGCAGCATGGGCTAGTTGGTACGACACCATGATAGCTATAGCGCGAGAACAGCACAAACAAACAGAGACAAGAAACGTGTCTTTCATGTCATTATTGTCTCTGTTCGTTCTGTTCCCGAGCGACAACTATCACCATGTAGCTTATCATTAAAAACATTCAGTGTGAAGGTTTGCCAATCCACATTTGGCATATTGAAGTCTCCGCCTAGAATTAGTCGATGACCTGGCTTCACATAATCGGTCAGGTAACTTTGCAAATGTGTGAAGAAATCGGGAGAGGAATTAGGTGGTTGGTAAAGTGGCCCCAATACATATCTAATAGAGCCATGATAAGCTTTACAAAATATGTCCTCATTGTTACGTATGTCTGGCATGGTCAAAATTTTAAGGTGCTCTTTGTATAGTAAAGCCATACCCCCCCCCTTTGCTTCCTTTATTTTTCCTGTGCACACTGCATCCACGAGGAAGAAACTATATTTTATGGAATTATTTAACCATGTCTCTGTAAGAATAACCATTTCTAGGTTATGGGTCATCAGCATTCCCTCTACTTCAGTGACTTTGTTTACAACACTTTGGAAGTTGACGTTAAGTATATTAAGTTCTTGCAGCTTTGGCGTACAACGTAAATTTTCATTTCTCTTTACTTGAACACGTGCACCTTTGCTCTCATCCCAGCAGAAGAAAACGAAGTCTACACTCAGTTTACTGTGCACAAGTTTTACTTTTGAGCCATTTTTTTTCTTGAGTAGTGAGACATCTTCCGATATTGAAACAGCTTTACCCTTCAACTTGAAAGAAGACCTCAAAATGTCTATTTATTCGCGGCAGTCGAGTAACCTAAGCCTGATAGGGTGGCAGAGTTAACATTCTGTTTTCAAATTCGATTACATTTTTCTGTATTCACCACAGAAACTGATAGTTTACTGTGGAACAAATTTTTTACTCTCTCTTCAAGATCCTGAGAAATTTCATTGCTTGGTTGAGCAAGCCCATAAATGACTAAATAATTTCTTCGATTACAATTTTATAGGTCATCCAAATTGTCAGCAATGAATGCAAGATATCCTCTTACCATAGATATTGCAATCTCCATTTCCTGAACCTGCCCAATAATCACACCCAATTTGCTCAGTTGTCGCTCTGAATCATAAACACGGTCACTTAACGAGCTGACTTGCTTACAAATTTCCTTCTGAGATACCTGTATATCTTGAATATCTGTTTTTAAAGAAGTTTCACTATCAAGAAGTTCCCTCCATAATTACCTTTCGGAAGAGCCAGGGTTGGCCTCGACGCCACCACAAAGCAAGATATTCACATGGATATACTTGAGTAGATCAACAAAGCATTCGATACAGGGCAACAGTAGACAGGGCAGCAGCAGTAAAAACTGATCATCGCCACGATAACAGACCGTCGGCGACTATCTACTGCCCCGGAAGACGCACAAAACGGGGTTCTTTAGCATGCTGCCCGATTCGCTGCTTCACTGCCCACTGGTGTAAAGTGGTATTGGTTTCACTTTTAAGTCCTCCAGCTGGGTCACGTGAGCTGACGTCATGCATGGGTGATCCATTGGATTCGCTGTGATGCCAGGGCTTGATATCTTGTCCATGAGGCACATTTTGCCAGGATCCGATAATGGTATGCGAAGCACTCCGATATCATGTTTCAACGAGGCCGTTGATGAGCGGTAGCCCAACAAAAGCTCGCCCTCGTCAGCACAGGCGCAACCTGGAAGACGTACAAAAAGAGGTTCCTTAGCATGCTGCCCATTTCGCTGCTGCACTTCCCACTCTTTACAAGTTGTATAGGGCGGTTTGAGCGAACCATCCTCCACTCACCACTGCTCATACATAAGCGTTCCATGCCAGTGCAGGATATTGCATTGAATTCGTCTTTATTCATTATCGCTTCTTGCCAAACCTCGCTTAGTTCAACTTCGAAATGATCGAGGAGTGAAATAAACTCACCGTCACGCTCCTTTGGCTCAAAATCACAACGAAACAAGAGATGCGCTGGGCGCAGACCACTTGAACTGATGCACCTCACATCGCAGCAGACAATGCGTTAACTGTTTCTCACTTCATACTGAACTGTTATTTTCATAAAGACATAATGCCTACTTTTTAGAGAAAAACAAGCATGTTTGTTTTCAACTTTTGTAACAAGTAATTCATTACATCTTGATGACAAATATGGAACACAATGGCAGAGTTATGCATACTCTTGGAGTTCAAATTGCCCATGTTTCACTTCTACTGCCTATTCACAAAAATTTCTTTGGATTAAATGTGCGTACAAAAAAAGCAAGCTTCAAGTGAATGTAATTTCAAATTACTTTGTTTTACGCTCGGCAAACAAGCGTTCCGAATCTTAAGAACGTAATGCATCCGAAGCAGATTCGAAGACGGTACTTCTCATAATTTCCATTGGGGTACAAGCGCTGCTCAAGGAGGCTGCGTAGACACCAGTGCCTTATTCCCCTCTAGGTAATATTGTAGGAAACTCTATGCGTTTGGGCGTGTCGAGCCCACGTTTCGTCTGTAGCAGTTTGCCGCCGACGCTGCCGTGTGCTGTGCGGAGCGGAGGCAGCGCTCATGCTACCACCTCTTTCCACCTCCTCGCGCTCACGCGATAGGGGGAGAGCTGTCGCTTGTGCAGTAAGAGTTGTCACTTTGCAAACACACTGCATTAAACTCCACCTATATGCTGCTGTGTATCAAATCATAAGGTGTGTCAAGTCATACATAACCATCTGCATATGTAGCCGAACGCATTTTTGGCGTGAACTACAAAGCACAGTTCCCCGATATTATCAATAATGCATGACGGCAAAATCATAACCTAAGTCGTAGATAACGTGGCTTCTTATATCTACTGCACGAACTTCTCAGTATTCAGGTAGAGCAAAAGTGTTTTTGAGTGTTGGAGGAATAATAAAATGCATAGAAAAGTTTACTGAAAGGGGCATATGGCATCGTGCTTTACCGAGAAGATTTTGTGCCATGCACCATAGAAAACGCTTTCGTTATCGCATTCTGCATGTGCGCGAATTTTTCACGCAATGCTTTCGGGTAGAAGTTTAGTGTTGTGCAAAGAAAAAAAATGAGCTTCAAAGCGAAATTTTCATCGTCATAGAAAAGTGCCGAATCAACTATCAACATCTGCAAAAACACTGACTTCACCACTCGTGGTCTGTTACTGAAATAAAATGAACCGAAACGTGATCGAGCATCACCTTTCGTTTTTGGTGAGTGAGTTGTGAGTGGCAGCAGGACGACAACATGAAATATGTGAGGGTAACCACCAGTATGTTTTGCGTGCGCCGAAATCGAATAATTAGTGTCCGCATGCTACGTGAAAGTCTTCCACTGTTCTCTGCAAACGCGCTGTCTCGCTGAACCATCAAGTGTTTAGCCATTTTTTCATTTCGATGGGGGTCTGACTCTCGAGTGGGGGTTGCGAGTGTGTTTTCGTATGTGAACGCGTCTATGAACACGTGCACAAGCAGCAATGACTTTGCAAGAAAAAGGGGTGAAGCGAAAATCAAGCTAACTCTACTTCCCCCTTTGCCGCCCCCGTTGCCAATGTTTATATTTAGGCCGCAACACCTTTAAGTGTGACGTAATGAGACGCTTTGTCACTCTCTAAGAAGGTTGAAGAGATAATGTTTTTACTGAATAAATGAAATAAACGGTTAAAACGTTTTACTTGGATCGATGCAGTAAATCCCGTCAGATAAGGTGAGTTAGGTGACTATTTGTTGCCGGCCTGTTTCAAAGGGTGCCCATACGAAAGCCATGTCGGCGAATTCAATAAAACTGTCTGTAGCTGCAAAGTATACAGGACAATACTAGTTCGCTAGGTGTGATTGAGGGAGCGCCTCGTTAAAAAAATGACGCGTCGACTCGGAGAGCTCTGTAAATTGACGCAGATGTAGGTTTACTCATGTGACGAACAGAGTCGGGCAGGTGCGTCTGGCTGAACACCATGACGATGTGGCATTGGAGAGCGCTCTATATAAGACAGCTTACTTTAAGCCAAAATGGCTCCCAATGTACTGTAACAGGCCGCTGTTTATGCTAATATTGCCTTATGTATTCCATAGAACGAGCAGTGCGCTTGCGTGAACATAGCAATGGCGGTAGCTTTAGCATTTGTTCAACTGTGCAAGCGACCATAGACAGCACTAACGGTAAATGAATTTATGCGCACAACAAAGAAGCAAGAGAAAATATGCTTGAGCTTTGGATCCTTGTTCCAATTTTGAGCGGCACGAGCATTATATAAACAAGTGTTGGCATCCTCTGCAGCCGAAGTGTTTTACGATTGCAAAGTTTTCACTTAGTGACCGGCCGTTTAATTCAGGCGTCGTTTAATTACGACGCCTGATTCATCAAATGACCATTATGTTGCTTGATTTTGTCATGTAGTGTTGCAACGCCGGCTTTTGGGGGCAGCATCTTGCTGTACTGCTGCACAGACTAAGAGGAAATGGTGGCCCATTAATTAGGCTGGCGCAACCCGAAGTTACGCAAACGCTGAGTGACTGACCACGGTTTACAATCCACCCAAGGGAACGTTAATATCGGGTGCCTGTTTTGCAAAGAGGCAGTTGACTCTTTTTTGTGGGTAATCATTTGTAAAGTATCTGACTTCCTTTATACGAACGCATGAACTCTTTGGCACTCGTTATATTCTTTTTGGAGAGACGTGCGCCTGAAAGAGAGTTGGTGGTTGCTTCGAATCCGGGTCGGCTGCACCCAGGGCACCCGGGTTCAAGCCCCACGGTGTCATTGATACTAAGTTTTTCTTTGTAATGTCGCGCGATTTGGTTACGGACACCGGTGGAGGCAGCGGCGGCCAACTATGGTGCTGCACGAGACCCGAGTAGTGATCTCATACAAGCTTTCGCAGTAAAAAACCGAAAGATTCGACCTAATTTTATCTTCATTGTAGAAGGACCCCAGCATCTGTATAAACCGAACCAGGCAGGGGTTGGCAACTTCTGTCACTTGCTCCACTAGCAATGCAATTCTAAAATGTGATTCTTGGCCTATCAAACTTGATAAAAACAAATAACAATAGTAATATCAGGGGTTTTAAGTACTCAAGCCTTGATATAATTCTGAAACACGTCATAGTAGACGACGCCGGATATTTTGAGCATCCGGTGTTCTTTAACGTGCCCCAACATTATACAGTACACCTCATAATAACAAAACGAGCGCAAGAAATTCACGGGTGCCTTATAGCGTAAGTAAAATCGAAGACAAGAGCCACCTGCTTCTTTCCTTTTAAGACCAAGCGTTGACTGTTCCACTCAACTCGAAACCGTACAACAACTTGGTGCAACTAACATTCTTTTGCAATTACAGGAGGTTTAAAAAACTGTAATTTTTTTGCATTTCACATAGTTTAGCACTCACTCCCGGATCGGCCCATCTTGTACCAGGTAATCATGTCAAGTAATGACATCATCATAAGACGTTCCGCTAGAAGACACCTCACTACTTTCAGTTGCCACAATTTTCGGCAATCTGTTCAGTGATGACGGCGTTATATGGTGGCATCATTGCGTACTGAATATTTTCAACACCTGGTGTCGACGCAATCGTCGAGGAATGCTGACGTAACGTGTCAGTGCCCCACTCGGCTCTTGAAATGTTCTCCTTGGATTAGACATCAAGGCTTTTGCCGCACGAAAACACTACGCTTCAGTGCCTTAGTGCATGCAGACGGAAAGCCGTCGTGATTACGTAGTCAAGAAGTAAAGAGCTGAATTACATTCATGCTCGTTCTGAAAGCTCCGGATCCGCAAAAAAAAAAAATAGGCGAATGCTGTGAGAGTGTGCCGATTTCACCACCGGTAAGTGCAACGGCCGGTTCTGCGGGATCAGTGGCGGCTTCCGAACGACAGAAATATGCGCATATTCTAGCATTCCAGTCGTCCACAAAACAAAACAAGAAAGCGATTGAGAAAAGCTTTTTTTGTATGTGTGCGTTTGTGCGTGCGCGCGTGTGTGTGTGATTCCGCTAAAGTTGTAAATCTACTCAATATTTTTGTATTTTTTATAATTTTTCCTACGTGGGGTTATAAAAATTGTGCTACGTAGGCGTATACGCCCAAAAATTTTTATTTGTAAAAAGCACTTTCATAGCGCCAAAATCTTTAACAGTGACAGAACAATTTACCTGCAATTGCTTACAGTAATATTGCTTACGGTAATCAATGCGAACACTAAACGTCGTGTCAAACATTCTTACTGCTTATTTTATTATCCCTCTCAGGAATTTTTATTGTTATGCAGTCCAAAAAATACAAAAATATATGACAGACGACAAACTTGGCCCAAATAACGAAATAGGCGACGATTACATTGAACCGAGCAAGAGTTTAAGCAGGCAGACTGGACAATTCTGAAGGTAAATCTACTTGTTTATAGGCCTTCGCTAGGGGATGTATATTTTACGTTGCGTCTATAGGTCGTTGATAGGCTTTGGCTAGCGGATGCTAGGATATTCCTCCGTTAAATCTCAGTGCAGAAAGATTCCAGTTAAACCATGCAACGACATAGACACGATAAGTTTGCCCAAACTTCAAAAAAAATTGGCCCCGTATCTGCATGTTCCAATGCAAATGTCATCGAAAGGCGATAGCCTTGCGTCTGGAGAGAGTGAACTAAACATTTATTTGATGTTCTGCACAAGAAAATCGGTTAGTAGTAGACTGGAGGCGATGCATTACAGTGCCTCGAGCGTGTAGCGGAGGTGAACGAGCACATCAAGTCACGTCGCACGTGACACATGAAGGCTATCTGGCAGTTATCTTGGAAAACGAAGCGCACGCGCCTTGCGCGCCTGTCTCGGAGAGAATGAGGTGTAGAACGCAAGGCTACGGGTAGGTGCCACCACCGTGATTGATTTGATTTGTGGGGTTTAACGTCCCAAAACCACCATATGATTATGAGAGACGCCGTAGTGGAGGGCTCCGGAAATTTTGACCACCTGGGGTTCTTTAACGTGCTCCCAAATCTGAGCACATGGGCCTACGACATTTCCGCCTCCATCGGAAATGCAGCTGCCGGATTTTGAATCCGCGACCTGCGGGTCAGCAGCCGAGTACCTTAGCCACTAGACCACCGCGGCGGGGCAGCCACCACTGTGTCGTCTTAGCAAAGCGTTAGAAACACTTGCCTTTCCGTGAAAGCGTTTTCTTGTTAGCATGACATGATAAACGATATGGTCCTTATAATTACTTATGTATGCCTTTTCTATTCAGAGAGATGCATACAGAATGTTAACATGTTGTTAAGGTGCCTCAGATATGCGCAGTTTTGCTTTTTATTTGACATTCGCACAAGTACGAACGCTGAATTTTGAGCAATATTGGTGGGCGCTGTGGATGGGGTCAGCCGTTTGGAGTATCGTTTGCCCACTTTGGTGCCGTTAAGGGTACCGTTAGGAGTGGACAAACAGACAAACGTATTTCGTTGAAGGTGCCCTAAGAAGACTATCGTCTTGAAAAAACGCACTCTGAAACCAAGTTGTCACATCTCCCAAATATCTACATGCACGATGTCGTTGGCTTAGGCCTTTCATCACATCCGAGTCTTTCCGCAGTCGCCGTGGCCTTTCGCCTTCTCTAGTATTCTCTCGTTGTAAACATTCGCGGGCTACGCCTCGCCGCCATCGCTGCGGAGCCATTTGCAATGTTAATTGTCGCTTTCTTCATAATTAGTGGACCAGTTGTGAGCACCGGCATATATGCCCTTTATGTGGCATATACCCATCTACCATCATGATAGTTTATATGATCAACATTTTCATCACAATTACCCGCTTATGATAATTTATTTCTGCGATTGACTCACAAGAAATTATTCGCTGAAACGCTTCGCTGTTAACTAAGCACGAACTTAGATCAATTCTGGTGTGTTTCCTGTTTCACAGAGAAACTTTGGAAGGTGAGAGATATAGAAAAGGCATTTAAACTATTGTGGTTATTACACTCACCGTTTTGGTTTTGTGTTCCAAAATTACGATCGGATAATGCGGATGCAATAGTGGAAAACTACAAAAGTTTCATCTCCTACGGCTCCTTAACGTGCAACTGGACAAGTAGGCACGCGATCGTCAATGGCAGTTCATCTTTATCCAAATGTGCTCGCCACGACGGGGAATCAATCCAGTGTCGTTCTCGTCAGCAGTCGAGCACAATATACGCTAGGTCACTGTGGCAGCTTACAATGTTTGCTGCGAGAGAGTGTCTTGTGACAGACAGTTAGGAGGAGACAAAGAATGTAAACATGTTGGTTGTTTCAAGAAAGCTTATTTTGAAAATAAAAAAAAGAGACTTCGGTCCTGGTTTTAAGCAAGATTTAGTTTCCAAGACCAGTTATGACTGTCAAAGCTTAGTTTCAATTTTATGTGCCCTCAATCACTTTGTTCGCAACGAATAATTCAAAAGATATATACCACGGCCCAAAAGTAAGCTTGGCTGTGTGTTTTGAATTCAGTACCTTGCTGGTTGTTATCTGCCAGGAGTGCGCGAAAGTCTGTAGTTTAATTTTTGAGATGCAGCCAATGTTCGCTCTGATGGTTTTCTTTCTACAAAAATGTATCTTCAGACATTTTCAATTTACAATGTGTGTGGTTAGGCTGTTGCCGTCCTATAAAGAGCTAACGGGCACGTAGTTTTGAGCCTACAACCTAAGATTACAACTCTATCATTTTTTACTTAAGAACAGGCGAGGCTCTGTGAGCCTGTGTTTTACCTCAATTTGGCTGACGACCTCTTCTAGGTACAGGGCAGGATACATCTTTTCTTTTTGTCGCCACTTCACCAAACAACAAATCATACATATTCTCGTCAAGAAGTGAAAGTGAGAGTTTCTCTTCATGGGCAGTCCTAGCATTCGTCTGACAAAAGAAGCCGCCGGGAAGGCGGCTTCCTTTGTTAAACAAAGCAAGTTTTCGGGAAGCCGCCAAGGCGTAAGGCTGTGTATCCCACCCAACAAATTTCTATAATGACGAAACTGTCTTAAGCGCAAGCGCAAGACTTCTGTGGTGTAATCATCGAAGATCTAGCAAATGGGCTTTAAGACTTCCAAAGAGTTATGGCGGTTCTGGGGTGAGCGGTTCTTTGCATTAGAACTTCCCCGGGAGAAGGTGCACATGCTGATGAGAATAAAAGACGTGGATCCACGCATTGAGACTCCCTTAAAGACGTGCATACTCCTTCTGGCCTTTCATATGACTGACAAAACGTACTGCCTAATTGGGCGCCCTACCAAGAGCATCTGGTTAAAAGTTCGTCATTGGAGATGTAGTTTATTTCAGCTTGTACTCCTGTTAAGTTCAAGTTTGGCCTTCGGTACAGTATAGGATATCTTGTGAATGCTTTAGGGAGAAGTCTTGCGCTAGTGTTTATGGGAGCCGACACATGGCGCTTCAGGCACCATCGAATTGATTGGTAGTAGAAGAATATGAATTTGTCTAAGCTTCGTTCTTGTGGCTCTGGCTCTGATTGGCCTGAATCGGCTTTGCCGTAGGCCGAATTTCAGCAAAGTTGTAGTAGTTACGCATCACCACCTTGGCTTTTCAGGCTCACCAATTTCAATTGGCTCACAAAGTTCACAAGGATCCATTTTTTTTTATTTGAAACAAAATAAAAACACGACAATAAACAAAGCCACAAGTGCTCTCGAAACCCGCAAGCACGAAGGGAAATCTGTGTAGCTACTGTAAAAAATATTCTGAGGTGGAAAAGACATTCTCGCCCTCTAGCGTCTCCCATATACGTAGCAATTTTAACTCCGGACCTCTGGAGCAAAGTTTTTTCTCCGACTAGCCGGAGGATTCACGTGGCGCCTCCGGAGTAATTTTTGCTGCCATTTCATTTGCGCTGGCCGTAAGGACTGCGTGGCACTTCCGGATTATTTTTAACGAGTTTTTCACTGCGGCTTCTGGAGCTTTTGCGTGGCAGCTCCGGATTATTTTACCATTGTACTGACTTCTTCCGTACAAAATTTCATTGAAGTAGATGAGTATATTTTAAGTGTTCACTCCGCTGCCTATTTATTGTTTTATAATCGTTTCAGCATTGTTTAGAGAATGAATTCCCAATTCTCATGCAAGCACTACAGAGATACTGCGCATTTTTTACATAAGTCTAGCAGATGAAATTCAAGAAAACACTTGAGCTCTTATTGTTTGATTTATCCGAAATAAATTGCAGTGTCTGGTTGATGACCCAGCCTTTTGGAAAGGAAGGCAAGAAACAAACATGTAAAAAGTCCCCCCAAAACATGAAAAAAACAAGACAGATTCGATAAAATCAACGACACACTTGTTTTAGGCGCAACGCTTGAAGATAAAGCCAAGAATACTGCAGAAAGATGGCCGACAAACGAAGAAAGCGCGACCACCGGGAACAACTCTTCATTATCTCCCAAAGACCATTCGTCAGATTTATTGACTGCGCTAGGGTTCATCTGATGATTGCTTCCTGTATAAATTAACAAAAAAAACTTGAAATACTTGAGAACTGCCAATCATGCGAATTTGGCAGAATATGGGAACGTAGGCTACGCTAGAGCCGGCCCCTCTAATATCATGACAGTAGTGTAAAAGATAAACACACAAACAAGAAAAATTAAGAATAGGCAAAAAATGCTCAAGAACAGTCCCTTTTTTCTAGATTACGGCCCCGCCGCGGTGGTCTAGTGGCTAAGGTACTCGGCTGCTGACCTGCAGGGCGCGGGTTCAAATCCCGGCTGTGGCGGCTGCATTTCCGATGGAGGCGGAAATGTTGTAGGCCCGTGTGCTCACATTTGGGTGCACGTTAAAGAACTCCAGGTGGTCTAAATTTCCGGAGCCCTCCACTACGGCGTCTCTCATAATCATATAGTGGTTTTGGGACGTTAAACCCCACATATCAATCAATCAAATCAATCATTTTTCTAGATTACGGGAAGGAAGGAAATAAGATAAAAATGCTCAACAACGATCCTCTCTTTGTAGCTTACGGGAAGGAAGCGCTATTATTTGCAGTAGGTAAAGAATAATATCAATACTATTCAGCACATAACTTCATTGCGTCTAAAGGCACGGGCCGCTAGCATAAAGCGGCGTGGGCCGCCCCTTTGAGAACCCTGTAGTGGGCACACAAGACGCAGATCTCTCACAGATTTTTATACGTATAGGCTGGGTACACGTTCACAGAGACCCATCTTGTTTTCTTCGCACCCTCTACATGCGCTCGTGAACAAGCGACATGCGTAACATTCAACGCTGTCGGCTGATGCATATGGAACGGGATTGCGTGCAGTGGCTCGAAAAAGCATCAGTGCGTACGGTTGTTGAGGCTTTGTGCGGTTATAACAGTCTGGAGTGCGCCACGCTTAAAAATAACACCCTGTGCAAGTTTCGGCATTGCTTCGAATGACGTGGAGAAACTCGTCGAGTGATGTCTCTTGCGTGAAAGCAACATTTAAGAGAGGTGTAGGCTTCGCCCGCAGACCTGCTCTGCGAGCGCCTTCCTATCGTTGCACTCTGCTGTGCTTCAAGAGGACGCACCACTAGGATGAAAATGGGCAAAGCTACGGTGTTTTTCTTCGTGACTACTTACATGGGTAAGTGGGGCACCGCTCATTGTTTCACGTCGCAACAATGTGCTCACTTACTATTCTGTGCATATTATACCATATATGCACTTTGTTTTTGTCGCATTCACTTCTATTACAACTAGCTTCTGGCATTAGCGCAAGACAAAGTGATAAATTATGCACCCAGAGCACTCTTTCTGCAGGACCACGAGCCCCGTAAACATACGCTCTACGTACACTTTTCAGAAGTATTGTCAATTCAACGCGTAAACTTTTCGTTACGTTTTGCAACAACATATAAAACAACCGTCAGGTCTGCATGCAACGTGCAGCCCAGTCACAGCGAACGCTGGGAATGTCGATTTTCTAGGGCCATTTTTTCAATATTCCTGTGGTAACTACAATATACTCCTGCCGTATTTCAATACATTCGGAGCACTTTATACATGCGGAGCCCAGGCTGTTGTATGCTATTTTATGCTGTCATCGCTTGGCGTAACATAGACAAAATCACGTCTAGCACAGCCATTTGTATAGTATAATAAGCGCGTGCTAACGCCAAGGACTTAATCTTGTGCTTCGAATGCCTCAATGGAGAAATAAAGGGCGGAACACTCTAAGGCCCGAGCTGTCGTGTCCTGTCTTGTGTCGTCGTCGCTTGGCGCAGCGCAGGCCCCACCACAAATAAAATAGAAAGTAAATCAAGGGAAAAATATAACAAACGCAAAAGAAAAAGAAACAAATGCGTAAAAAACTAAAAAGAAGGAAAATGAACGAAAAAAGTGAGAAAAACCAGAAGTAAAGAAACACTAGGCACCAGAGCATAGGAAAGAACGTTAAAACCAAGGAGAGAGAAAAAAAAAGGGTTCCCAGCTCCGTAGTTCCTGAAACCTCGCCACCAGTGCGGAACTGCCGTTATTTTCTTTTCCGGGCTCGTTCAGCATGTGCAAAGACCGCGATCGGCGTTTCCTACGCAGTGGCTGATAATTAGGCTATAACATAGAGCAAAGTAATCGCTAAATGGCCGGGCAATATAGGCAGCTAAATCCTAAATATTATTCTTCCATTTCCGCCAACTGTTAGCATTTGTCGTGGTGATTCACTCGAGCCGATGGCAGTTAAGTATAGTGATGCGCGGCTATCTAAAAAAAAAAGATCAGTTGCTTCGCTCAGCTATGTCGAGATATATGTAGCGTGAGCTACATACAGACAGAAGGACAGTTTCCTGGACGTACAGATGGACAGACGAATGCACGGACAGAGTAGCGAGCGAAATCACGCGAGTCATGCGCCAGCCCAATAGTGACACGCGACTCCGAGAGCTTCTGGGCCTTCTCTGAAGCACCAGCTTTGCGCCGTGTGACGTGACTCAGCATGCGGAGCCCACCTCGTAATAAGCCACGCGAAACTGCTCAACCACGGCCAGTATTGGCTATGCTAAAAAAAACTAAAATGGTTGGTTGCAGAGCAGAACCTAAACGTCGTGCTTTGCAGTAGGCATTATGATTTATCAATTTTGCTTACACTCAATAAATGCCCC
The DNA here is from genome assembly GCA_013436015.1 of Rhipicephalus annulatus. Taxonomy (NCBI): domain Eukaryota; kingdom Metazoa; phylum Arthropoda; class Arachnida; order Ixodida; family Ixodidae; genus Rhipicephalus; species Rhipicephalus annulatus. Next base: position 111,811 of record WOVY01011625.1, on the reverse strand, counting down.
AAAGGAAGATTCATTCTCTTCTGATGCATCTAAGTGCACTGTTTAGTGGAATTGTGTTTTATACAACGTTTACGTAAACGAAATGGCTCACAATGATCCGTCCTGATGCACTAAAAAGTTGCCAACTCATATGTTTCTAGGAATTGTTTTGTGTATTTGTAGCCAATTTTGTTTGCTTTTTTTTAAATTTCATATATATCCTAGCCTGTTTAATTATGTTTTTTACGGCAAGCTGATTTCTATGCTTCCGAACAGCTAATAGTGTTTTGTATTGGCGGCAGGACATTTCGTTCGAACAAAATAAGAGGATGCAATAAAAAAAGAGTTGCTATTGCTAACCGTGGCTGTTCAATGTCAGATTCATTTAAATTTCTCGATTGTTGTTACGTACTTTTATTCTGTTATTTACGACATTTAATTCACGTTTTAGACAACAGGACTCATGTATGGTGAATTTGTTCAGGTATGCAATCTTTCGAAAACGCGAACGTTTTGGTGACAACCAATGGTTCTCCTCCTACGCCTGCCTTGGATAAAGCAGGACAAGCTCCGAAATACCTGTATAGAGCCGGTCAATACCGGTGCGGCAGTGAACCTAACATGGCGGTTTGGTGTCATTTGGAATCGTCTTGTAAGGCATAAGCAGACGCTGGACTTGCCGTATTATTACACCCTTTGGGTTCAACAGCTGCTAGTAACTGCCCGTATCTCTTTTAAAGATACTTCGAGTTATCTCTAAGGAAATAAATTCAGCTGCTTCGATCTTGTATACCATCATTAGTGAAAACAGATCGGGAATAATAAATACTATTAAAATTAGAAATAAATTTAACTGCGGTCTTATGTCTGCTGATGCGCTCTTCATTACTATCAGCAGCACCAATATTATGTAATATCACCCCAGAAATATAGTCAATGAAGCCAACTCCTGTATTAGCATCTCATTTATAACCTTGCTTGGAAACTAAATTGTTTCTAGTCACGAAATGAGGTACGCAATGGTTTACTGAGCTGAACCATTACGACAACAAAAAAAAAAGAATCTGCCTGCACGGGAAGCAAGGAAAGAAGAGCAGACACTACGGAATTAAATAGCTTCTTCTTTATTTCATTGAACCCTATTAAAATTACCTATAAGACCACATCATGAGGATTGTGAAGGGGAACACAAAAATGCAAACGAAAAATGGCAAGGCAACCATTGCGCTGAGCGTAATATTGTAACAGTGCTCTGTCAAGATAATCAATTTCTTCAATGAACAGCTTTTTTTAAAATGTTTATTGATCATATTTATGAAAAGTATTTTTGTCAAATTCACAAGAAAATTACACTCTAGTTAGGAATCAAACTAGTTTAGCTATGGTATAGACCATCTGCCGCACCTAGTTTGTCTATGCAAAACTAGAAGGCGCCACCGCACCGAAGCGCCACGGCCTTCTCTTCGTCGGAGCGGCCGCGATGTGGCGTGTGGCGGATGTTGCCCTGCAGCCTATGGTGAGAAACGGTGGTGGCAATGACTCTTGAAGAAGGAAAAGTGCACGTAATTTTGGTCAGCCAGAAGGCAATATGGTCTAGTACCTAAGAGGAAAAAACTAAAAAAAAGAATAGAAACAGGTGGCGCAGACTATGTGCTGTGCCCGCTTTGCTGACCTTCAACTCGGGAGCGGCGGCAGTGCATCAGCCGCACATCGGCGACGGTGAAGAAGTGGAAAAGAGAAGGCCATTATATCACGTGTTCCCACGTGTCATGGCCCGCTTGGTGCTACAGAAAAACGGTTATAGTGATGCTGACAATGTTCTGTACATTTTGGGCGAATTCGGGGAGAGTGGCATTGTTTTATTACCACTTATTTTACTGTTTACGTATTTGCGCAACGTGTTCGTGTAACCTTTTGGAGAAAACCTTGTGTGTCCCTTCTCGGCAATGTTCCTGCAGTCCCACAGAGGAGAACGTAAAACATCTACTTCTTTAGTTTCTGCAATACGGCACTGCGAGGCGCCACCTAGAAGCAGTGGTAGATTTAGACAATCGGTCATTTAGGGAACCCCTTCTCTTTCACGTTTGTAAAAATAAGTAATAAAGTATCGCCCGCTAGTAATACTAAAAGTACAAAGAATAACGCAATCATTATATGAAAAAATTGCGAAATCACAAATATATTCGGCTGATAACAAACATTCTAGGCGTTAATACTGTCTGAACGCCGTAGATTTTGAAGCCTCAAATGCCTGATGCGCGTATCTCATGTCCATCCTATTGTTTGTTTGCTGGCTTTGTTTTGCTGGTATGTTAGGTGGTTTTGTACATATCCCCCGGCATTTCAGTGTGATTTTACTTAATTCCAAGGCTGCATGAGCTCTTTAGCGTCGGTTTACGCTCTTGAGTGTCATTTACTGTGATGTATGGTACTAACAAAATATTTGTCTCTGAAATATTACAGTATCGTCCACTTCTGTTAATATTCTGATAATATAATTGGGAAACAATCACGTTATTTCATTAAAATCACAAGAGGCGACACAAATCAGATCGAGACGGCCATTTCGTTTTTTATGTCTTGTTTTACATGAAAAGTAAATCATGCTTTCAAATAGAAGTTTAAAAATGAGCATGGGCTCCGAGCTTGAGAAATTGCTCTGTTTAGTCTTCTTGAAATCGGTGGAGAGGCTTTTGTGATTTTCATTGCATCACACAGCTGAGGGTTACTGAACACAGGCACACCGCGAAAAACCACAAGTTTTTGTTTATTAGAATGCGCTTGACTTACCCATGAATAATTTGAGCGTATTATGTTCTTAAGCTAAACACGACAAAGTGAGAAGAGTTGGCACCACAGAAAAAATCAACCAGTCCTGCAGAACATACAAATAAAAATATTGTAAGAGCACCTAACAACATATAGTTTTCGCATGTATGTAATTCGCACTTGTTTTCCTTTGCATCCCAGGAATGTGCCATTCCCAGCTGAAGCCCGGCTGTGAAAAGGCTGAGCTTCACGCCTGTGGTGAGGACTACATGGTGTACAGCAACAGCACAACGATGCCAGAGCCCGACGAGCCTGAGTTTGAGGCGATGTGCGAGTGAGTTTTTTTTCCGTTTTTTTTTTCGCATGACACTTCATTCAACAACGAGCTTAACGTTCGTTGAGCCCGCGACAGCCAACACAAACAATCAAATGTGCACCACATGATGCTAATATTGTTCATATATGAATTGCGCTGTCACAAATAAAGAGAAGTAATAACTATATAGTGACGCTAACAATCATGTGGTGATCCTTAAACATATGCGGTAGCTTTTTTAATTGTAATTTTATTCTTCAATTCATTCATGTTCAGCGACTTGACATCACACACACCTTAGTGGCTAGGGGCTTATCTATATTGCCCCATATTTATTTTGTTTTTTCTTCTGAGCGGGTCCAGACATTCTGGTAACTCCGGAGGAAGACAAATAAAACCCGCTTATGTCGCTCGAAACACGGTAACCATGTTGGAATAGCGCAAGTTTTGACCATTTGCATACATACAAATTCAGGAACCATTCACAGTAATTAGGCGCTGTTTATAAAATTGTAATTTATTTTTCAGAATATGCTGATATTTTATAAAACTTTTGTATTAAAAAGGTCCTGTCATTTTTGCATATAACTCCCTGAGGACGCGGAAATGTTTTGCAGCCACTGAAATAACATTGTTGCGACTAAATTTAAAAAACTAGTTAATTATCTTTCGAAATACTAGCTAGATGACAGTTCTTTATATTAGTGCATTTGCATGACAATCAACGTCATACCCAATTTTCAAGTGCGGAGCACTTGAGAGGACAGGCCGTCATATCCTGTCGTCGTACGTTGGTGTAATGCAGGCGAAAACCACATGTAACGCAGCCATCTATAGCGCTCACTCGGGCCAAAAGAGAAGTCTTCTGCCTCTTTTGGGAGAAGGTGTTCATGATGATTTTAACGCATAATTTTAACGAATTATAGCCATTAGTAGCATGTTACACGTGTGCTCACTGCAAAGGTAAGCCCGCCTTCCTCTCCTTCTTCACGTGGCTTCATATTGATAAGAGCGGAACACTCAAAGTAACAAAAACCGGTAAAAAAAACTAGGAGGAACATAGCAGTCAGTGCGAAATTTTAAAAAAGAGAGAAAGAGGTAAAAAAGTAGATAGAAAAATTGAAAGTAGAAAACAAAAAGATAGAAATAATTGGAAAGTACAAATACAAGATAGAGAGAAGGAAGTTAGGAGAAAACTGAACAGAAACAAAGAAGGGAGCGCCGCTCAAAACTTCCTCCAGACTTCACATCACTAGTAGGAAGCTTCGCACATGCACATACCTCTGCGAATTACTAAAGCTGCACCAATTTTTGGAAATTCAGAAGAGAATTTTTATGGCGTCATGCAAACGGATCTCTCTCTGCACACAGGAAACATAACCATGATATTACGTCTCATTGGATATTTTTTGTGACAAAGAAGCGATGAAATATGAGTGAGGACGCGTCTGCACTCTTCCTAATAGCTCTTCCCCTCTAGCCCAACGGCTGCCATTTGAAATGTGACGTGAGTGCCGCAAGCAACGACAGGGTCATTACACATCCCCGTTGTAAACAACTCTGCCTGGCCCTCTTTGATCGAAGAGGTCTCAGCGCCAAAGAAAATTGTTCACTGTGATCAGTGCGAACAAATGGCAGAATAAATTTCCACGCGACTGCCCACACATCCTCCTTTTTTTTCTTTCTCAAGCAACGCCATACGCAAGAACTGAAGTGGAAGCAGAAAGAAACCCGATGTTGTATAGCAAACAAAAGGTATATGAAAAAGGTAGAGAAAACGTGCCTCTGAGCACCTATAATATTTTAGAGAAGCTAATTTTCCAGCGTGTGAGCGACGACGCTTTTTAGGCGTATTTTGAGAAAGGTTTCCGTTTCCTTGTGGAAATAAAGTCAGCTGTTGAAAGCTTGTGTTAGCAACGAAATCTTCGGGGGCTTGGGTGCCGGTTTCACACGTTTTATTGTCAAATTATCACCAAATGAATAGAAATGTATGCCAAAGTTTTCAAGTATCAATATGTTCCATGTCAGACGTATAGCCCCCTACTCCCCCCCCCTCCCCCCCCCAAAAAAAACAAACCTGCAAGTGTACTTTCGTTCCGCGCAGACGTGTTCTTCAACCAGACTTTTGGTTAGAGAAGAACAAGCTGAGTACTTCATTTGACAGCAAAGCTCTGGACAGCTTAAGTTCCGTGCATTGTTTGCGGCCGTGGGTTGACGCGAAATGTGCAACAGAAAACATGGCCCGCTTCTGGAATCAGCACATACTTTGACGGGGCAATTCACAATAGACAGTTTTCCGCAGCAGCAAATGGGCGCTGCTACGTTTTAACACGTGATCTAATGGCCTTCTCTTTTTCGCTTCCCCTTCACCGTCGTCGACGGCCAGCTGATAGTCCGCGCCCACATCGTCCACTCCGCCTGTTTCTCACCGTAGGCTGCAGGGCACCGTCCACCACACGCCACATCACGGCCGCGCCGCCGAGAATGAAGCCGTGGTGCTTCTGTGCGGTGGCACCATCTATTTTTGCTTTAAAAAAGTAGCTGCGAAAATTCGTGTATAGGTCACGCAGTTGTCGTGTCTGAATATAGTCTAGTGTGATTTGATAGTTAGCGTGCGAGTGTCAACGGCCCTAGGGTTGCAGGAACATAGTGGAACGTTTTGGAACGATGAAAAGACAAGATTTTGACATTCTTCTCTCTCTATTTGGCTGTTCCGTTCTAAGAAAATCGTGCTGTGACGAACTGTGTCCTTCTTGTCTCGATATTGATCTTATCAGTCATTTCAATCAAACGTATAATTCGTTGGCTTTTATCACCGCTGGTGAAAACGAAATTCATAGAAAGAATATGGTGACGCTGGGAATTTGTACGCCTTCATTACAATCTCTTGCTAACCTGCACAAAATATATCCCATTGCAAAAAAAATGAAAATGCACCTTCTTTACATAGAAGTTATAGCAGTTTATGGAACAGCAAAGAGGGGGAATGAACCTTGCTTCATACCTCCCGCTCCCTGAAAGAGGATTCTAGGCAGTGGTGATCTTGTGGTTCTTAGTCAATGCTCGCACGATAACTCTAGCTCAAAACGCGGTGTACAGTACAGCACCGGGAATTCGAGGTATATTTTTTCTCCATCAAGAAGGGCCATTCGCTAAGGCAGTGCTTCCAACCTAACTTTTTTTTCTCTCCATAGCGCGCCATGTTTTGAGAACTTTCCTGGTTGTTACAGACATTTCGTTTTGTTAAATCTACGCGCAGGACACAACTAGTCACGTTCATTCGGGACCTTATGCGAGCACCAGTGATTACGCTGAAAGGTTAGATCACTGCTGTCTATGAGACGACAGGTTCTACCGGTAATCAGATTACTGCTGGCCGACGACTATGGTTGCCGCTAAAAAAAGGCGGAAAGGTAAAAATTGTGGTGTGGAGTGCACGATAACTGTCTCTGGTGTGAGGACACCTGAAGCGATACGCTCACGAGGGAACCGGGACTGAACGGACAGTGAGAGTGAGGAAAGGACAGTAAGGTAAAAAACGGGGGGAGGGGTTACAACAAGAAGGAGGAAAACACTCGCGTGATGAAAAGAAAACAGGATACAATGTGGGGAGTGACCTATTAAAGTCGGTCGGGCAAGCTGGTGTCCTCCAGAAAGTCGAATAAGGCTGCAAGGGCAGAGCGGCAATGGTCTTCATAGCCACTGGGATGTAGAATGTCCTGTAGGACCGCACATGGCAGTCAGACGAGGTGGTATTTCATGACGATCCGCTGGCGCGCATTACCGAGAGCAGGACACTCACACAAGAGATGGAACAATGTTTCCACCGCGTCACAATCAGTGCAGTTCAGTGAGATCGCGCCACGGCGACGATCCGCGCAGAGACACACCTAACAGGACCCAGGGGCGACAGCCTCGTGGAGAACGTTGGGTTTCCCGGGCGTAAGCGTCGAGACGCAACTTGATCACTACATATAGTCGGGTAGCAAGAGGGCCCTGCTTGGAACCCTGCTACCTCCACCGGAGCTTAAATAAAATTCACTTCGCTCTCTCTTTCCTTCCGTTCTGCTGGCCACATGGAGCCGATCTTCAGGGGGCAGGCGAGCACCGGGCGAATGTAAGCTGCCGAGGGAGGGAGTGTCACGGGCGGCTAATGAGGATCGGCGGAGTGCCGTTGCGTGTGCTAGTGTAAGGAGAATAGAAGGCGTTGTCCGGGCAAGTTCGCACACGCGTCTCCGTGCAGAAAAAAAGACTCACGGGTCGCACCAGACAAAAGGCCTGGCAGTGAGAACACGGTGGTGATGTTCTCCGGGCTCCAGCCGCACGCAGTTGGCACTCGCGTGAGCGGGGGAATGAGATGCCAAAAGTGAGGAGGTACACATTTCCCACAATATTTCGAACCATGTAAACGTAGAAATTGAAATGTTCTCAAGAGTAAACACACCCTACTTCAAAACGCCCGTTGTTCGTCCCATAACCGATAATTTCATGTGAATGGGGACCCCGATACGTGTGTATTGTATTAAGATTAAACACACAGTACCCATCTTCTACTGTTTTTATTTTATACAGCATAAATGTTTAGTAAACGGCAATTTCAGTGACTAGCTTTTAAAACTTGCCATTGTGCTGTCTGGCTTTACTGTTTTTTTATTTCTTTTCCAGGTTGTTCCGTGAACAAGTTGCCTGCACACTCAACTTTGCACGGCGTTGCCTGCCAGACGGAATCCCACGCGTCGTGGCTTTGGTAGGCATGGAGGCGGCTGGGGATGACTTCGAAGCGGCTTGCACGGAAGGCAGTCACGAACACGAAAGTAAACCTGCAGTTTACTCTCTAGTGACAAAAATAAAATGCCTAAACTTTTTGTTATAAGTGAACTCAAGCGTGTTGTGTAATCAACAGGATGTGTTAATTACAAATTCAATTATAGAGAGAGGGCGAACAATTTAGAAAGAAGCTTTACATCATGCGGAATCAGAATAACCTAATTCATCTCAATTTGCGGTGATAATTACACGACATGTGTACGCGGAAGGAGGACCCGCAGTTAGCACCTTAAATGATAACTTCTTTGCACGATGATAACTACTATAACGCGCAAGAATTACAGCATATATATTTTTATTATTGGAATCGATCAGAATGAATGACATCTTAAACTTTTCATAAACGGAATACAGTAGGCACGGGAGAAGAGCTCGCGCATGGTGCGCAGCAGGAAACGTTCTCTTCAGATGGACGTCTTTTTATATGTTTGAGTCATTAACCCATCCATTCTGTTCTCTTTTTGTGGCAAAGAAACTTTTATTCTACATGACATGTATGAATATTACAGCACCAATGAACTGCATAAACATCTACTAGTCACAACAAGAATCTGTAAGAGCGGAAACTACAAAGATTGCGTTACTTAAAAACTGTGCGGAAATGCGGAAAACAAATAAAAAGCACACAAATGATTGGAAGCGAACAAAAAAAAACCTACTACGATGATGAAGGTGTGTGTGAGGTTGTTAAACTAAAGTGTGTAAGCCTCTCACCTTCCGATACTTTCAAAGCAAATTGTGATGTGTTACAGAATGGTGATATCAAAATTTTCAGCACAATTTGTTCTAGTTTGTGAGAATTTCAGGAAAAATAAGAAGTTTTAGCAAATTTATTATTGAGAGCATTAGTTAGGAATGCCTCTGGAATACAGTGGAATAGTTAGTGCAAAAATATTTTGTAATGCCTTGAAGATGAAAAGGGAGGAGTTATACTTAACGAGTTCAGTGACAAGCAAAATATTCGAAGCAAGTAAAATAATTTTTTGCTACTACTACGTAGCAAAAGCGTTATTAGCCAAATTCATCACTGTTAAGTTGGATAAGTCTTTTTTTACGTGTGTCGAAGAAATTTGCGGTGGCAACCAAATCCCACCCTCAGTGACTGAGCGGTGATCAGGTGATTGCTAAAGGAAAGGAAGTGAATTTGTGCAGGCGACTGCTAATGTTAAGTAAACATGGCAAATTCAGCTTGTTTATTTTTATATCATGCCTATTATTTTAAACCAGTTATTATTTTCCCAAGAATGTGATTTAGCACACATGACAATGTTATCAAGCACTTCTTAGACCTAAATATACTTGTGTTGACGGCGCACATAATGTATCTTCATCCGGAGAGGCAACAAAGTAGATCATTATTATGAATCAGAAAGTGTGGGGGATCTCAGGTTGATTTGGGTAGTGAACCACTCTTTGTTGTAAGTACTTCAGTTAGTTGAAAAAAATATTATGACTTTGTATCAATCGTCTAAGTTACTGCGCATTATAAATGGTCGATTGGTTTTTGCAACTGCATCAAATATGGCGACATATTATGGTTTTATAGGGTCACATTTATAGGGTCACATTATATGTAGATTGCCACTATCCCTCAAAAGGATGGTATATAACAGCTGTATCTTGCCGGTACTTAGCTACGGAGCAGAAACCTGGAGACTTACAAAGAGGGTTCAGCTTAAATTGAGGACGACGCAGCGTGCAATGGAAAGAAAAATGGTAGGTGTAACCTTAAGAGACAAGAAGAGAGCAGAGTGGATTAGGGGACAAACGGGGGTTAAGGATATCATAGTTGAAATAAATAAGAGGAAATGGAGATGAGCCGGGCATGTAGCGCGTAGACAGGATAACCGCTGGTCATTAAGGGTAACTAACTGGATTCCCAGAGAAGGGAAGCGGCTTAGGGGGAGACAGAATGTTAGGTGGGCAGATGAGATTAAGAAGTTTGTGGGTATAAATTGGCAGCAGCAAGCACAGGACCGGGTTAACTGGCGGAACGTGGGAGAGGCCTTTGTCCTGCAGTGGACGTAGTCAGGCTGATGATGATGATGATGATGATGATGATGATGATTCATGAGAAAATATTATGAATATTGATGCTGTGAACGTACCTTTATAATAGACTTTTTAAAGTAATCAATTAAAGGTGAGAGGGTTAGGTGAGATAATACTCAGAGTGACATCTTAAGAGAAAAGAAGAAAAAGTAATAATTTATTTTGCGTACTGTTGGCACTATGAGCGTCTATCTATCTATCTATCTATCTATCTATCTATCTATCTATCTATCTATCTATCTATCTATCTATCTATCTATCTATCTATCTATCTATCTATCTATCTATCTATCTATCTATCTGTCTGTCTGTCTGTCTGTCTGTCTGTCTGTCTGTCTGTCTGTCTGTCTGTCTGTCTGTCTGTCTGTCTTTCTATCTATCTATCTATCTATCTATCTATCTATCTATCTATCTATCTATCTATCTATCTATCTATCTATCTATCTATCTATCTATCTATCTATCTATCTATCCATCTATCTATCTATATGTAGCTTCCTACGTCTCAGTGCTCTCACGATCACGCCTTTAACTTGAGGTGAACCACAATTAGTATGGGAGGATCAAATGGTGTGACGAATACGACTCACTAGTCATGATAGGAAGAATGTAACAATTCTGTCACCTACGTTCTCAAACTCTCCCCCCCCCCCAAAAAAAAGGCCAGTCTTGCGTGGAAAGCGCAGCACGGTGCCAGCGAAAGCTTGAAGAGTGGGACCAATAACTAGGTTGGTAGAACAAAAGCTCCATAGTTTGTTCACATCAAATAATTCAGGAAATGAAAACCCATCCATAGATATCTCCCTACTCATAGTTTAGGAGGAGGCAGGTTACTATATTTCATGCTTTTTCGTGTAGCAATAAAGCAACTTTCTGCAACTTTTATTTAGCAAGATTTAAAATAGTTATCTGCACTTTGTTCATCTTGCTAAGTAAAATACCTTCTTATGAACCGGTATTACTCGCACTTTAACGCTGCTTACATGAGAATGTATAACTGGAGTTCATAACAATCGGTGATAATCCTTACACTCGGAGGTATTCAAAAGCAATAAAAAACTCTATTTACCACTGACCCAAATATGTAGGACTGAGCTATGCCAAACTGTACCTCAAGAGTGATACTGCTGGCATTTTGTATCAAAATATATCTCTACCTATGCAAAGCACGTGCGCTGGGTAACGTATGCTAGTTACGTGGTGTAAAAAAGGATATGAGTGACCATGTATAGTCATTTTTTCCGGATAGAGTGTAAACTTTTGACATAATACAGCGTCCTAGAGGAAATACGGGTGTTGTTAGCAGCACTTCACGTTATAAACTGTATTTTTCTTGTTGCGATGAATGGAGTCAAAAAATAAGGAAGCCTAAAACACGAGAAAGGCAAATTACTTCTCAGCGTAAGGTAAAATACCTATTTTTATATTTGGAGCCTTTAAATGAAGCATTTTCCTGTTGAATCAAGTTGCAAATAAAATAAGCACAAACATGAACAAAATCGCCACTGGAAGCAGAATACAGCGCTGTCAGTGCTTTTTTCCCGGTGTATTAAGAGCCTAGCCGGATAGATTGATGTAAAACACAAATATACGTTCATTGCCACTCTTTTGTCACATACGTTGTTCTGTGCATCCGCAGTGTTGAGGAACAGCGTTCAGTGCATGAACGCCGTCGGAATCAGGCTGAACCGCTGCTTTGATGGCCTTCGCGATGGCTTGGGAGAAAGCCTTGCTTCCACAGAAGGAATGAGGACCATCCACTACACGTGCTGGTAGGTTGCTTAATGGGGCTTATCCCTCACCTCAAGCGCTTGGTTGGGTTCTTTCTAAGTGAATTGGTTGCTTTGCTAAGGCTCTGTCATATTCAATACGTTGAGTAATTGAGCGTGGTTGCATTACTTTTTATGAGGTTGTGTGCTTTATCAATAATGAAAGAAACAGTAGTGTTGTGGTGGTTGATTCTGTCTGCAATAAGACCATTTTTTTCTTCTTTTACATCAAATTATGACAATATGTTGGGCCCCGTCATAAAATTGGGTATCAATTAAACCAACTTTGCTTGAGGCAAATGTTCATTTTCGTGTCGTAGCTTAAAATACAAAGAACATATTCGTCAGCAATTCTAATCGTCAAACGGCCTCTGCTGAAATAATTTACTCAAAAACAGAAACGCATTACGAGTTTTGTTTTTACTTCGGCACTCCTCTGAGGTAATTGTAAAGTTTAATCTAAGAAAATTACGCTCATGTGCGTACTTTTTAACAAATGTTTAGGGAATAAAATTAGATTTACGCGTCAACAACATATGAATGTGATGTATTTCAAAACGGTCTGCATACCGTAAGAGCATGTTTACGCTTTTTTGATAGTAGCATTTCACTGCTCATGGGTTCTCTGATAGCTCATGGGTTCTCTAATAAGACACAAAGACTTGTCATAAGGCTCTGTGATTCTTTCTTTTGTAAGTGCTTATCTATAGCATGTTCTATGTATTAGCGAAACAACTAAGAACGGAAGGTTGACTTTTTCTAATAATCTACAAAGTAACGAGCGGACAAAGTCTACATTCCAGAGGAATCCGCCTGCTTTCAAGTGAAGCTTTGTTTCAGTAATAGAAAAAAAGCCGCAGCTTTTCCACAAAGGTGAAGCAATGAACTCGATAGCAACAAATTGGAAGGTCACACGAAGAATGGAAAGCAGATTGAAACGTGCCCCACGTTCCTCATCCACAAATGACGCACAAAACACACTCACAGGTACAGATGAACGCAAATAAGTGTCTCAATTGTTACTTGGCTGTATCTAAAAAACTTCGCCCTTTTCGCAAAAAGAGACAATAGCCCGTCCAGCACTTTCTACCTTCTGCGTCATGTGACAGCGGCGGAAATTGGTGAAACCGAAGTCCTTTACATCCGTGGCAATTTACAAAGGAACACTAGCGTCCACTGAGGCCTTTTTTGTAGCACGCGGAACTCTTTCTTCTGCTCTTCTTTTCGTCGTCACTCTGGCGAGTTTTCCAACAAGCACTTCGTAGCCGTTTGGTTACGCATCCAACTAGCAGAGAAAAATTCGTAGCCATTTTTTTGAGTTTTCAATACGCAAACAAACCTCATATTTAGCTCATATTTGTGTTTCGCCCTCGTTAGTTGCACCTGGTTGCACAGCTAAGGAATTCGCATTTTGCACTCAACAAAATGCTCCGTCAGGTGACACTACATGTCTACAAAACCTAGATCGTGACGTCATATTGTGGTGTTTATGACGTCTGCGCACTCGTGTGTGCAGTTCTTTACTATTGCTGCCCAGGTAAAATTTTATGCTCTTTAGGGTAGATGTAGAGGACACCGAATTCTAGTCGTGTAAACCATGCGTAGCGACGAGAGATTAGGCTGTCGAACGTTAGTTGGGGGCTTCTAAGCTTCGTTTCATCGTGCATGATTGATGCTAAGGTGCAATCACTGTCTCCCTTTGCATCTTCAACTCCTCACTTGTGTTAGATATAACGCAAGTGGAATATTTATGATGTATCTGCCTACCCATTGGGCAACACACCAACAAAACAGAATTGTCTCAAGGAACCCGGGTAAAGCAGATGGCTTTTGTAATATCATAAGGGTGTTGCTACCATGCTGATGATTTTCATGACTGCATACACCTGTGTGAGAGAAGCACATGCTAGTACATGTCGTTGATTTCTTCATCATTGTTTCCTAAATATCGGCGTTGTTGTTTGTGGTCTTCTGCTTTTCACCTTCTTGATTACCACATCCCAACAGAAGGAAACAGCGAGGGAAGTGGCACTTGTGGAGGTAATTAACTGAAATAATCTGAAAGCACTAAAGAGAATATACCGGGTACTGCATAAAGTTGGTTAATTTGGCTGGAAGCTTTCAAGGGCGTTCTACCCATTAAAAATATGCATATTTTGGGTTAAAGCATCAGCCTCCATTCCCAAAGACATTCATGAGAAAACTTCTTAACAACATTCAGCAGGTGTACACTCATGCAATACAAGAAGGAGAAAGCCTCGGTGCACTCACAAAAAATAATTGAGCCTCAACAAGCAAGCATATGAGTCTTTCTATAAATGAACCTTATGTCTGCCTCATGCAAGCACTTTCGCCGTTTTAAGCATATTTCAAAGGCCTGCCAATATTCGTAGGGCACCCACTACGCATCTATCCACACACTCTTTTGATGCGGTGTCCGATAATAATGATGATGATAAATAATGGCACAGCTCTTTGTAATGAGCTAGAAGCTTCACAACGCCCACTCGTTCGGCACTTCTTATAGTGTGACACTTGGGGTGCCTTTCGGCTCCATCCAAGCAATACTGCGCCTGCTAAACCCAACCCACCCATACACCTTAGAACGTCACCCTTCTCATTATGAGCAATTTGTAGCGCCACTACTTTCTTGGCGGTACATATTATTGCCGTAAGACCACGTTCCATACTCTGAATATAATACGTTTTTCTATTATTATGTTTCAGCACGTACAACAAGTTTCTGGATTGCATAGAGCGCTCTGTTGATGGGTGCGAACCAGGCTCCAAGGCAAAAGAATACCTGAATACCATCATGGATCGTATTTATGGACAAATGTTGGGCCTAGTATGTGGACAATATACCCGTGGTTCAACACACTGCCTGGACTTACCGAAGCTTCCACCATATATGGGCCCAAAACAGAACCTCATCAATTTGCTCATTGAAATATCTAATGCTTTCAGGAACGTTAATAACTAGAGTATGCCCACGGGCATTAAAGTGTTGCTCTAAAAATTTGTGCCACTTGTCTGTGTCTTATCGAAATATCTTATTGTACTTTTTATTTTTTAAAGCAATAAATGAGAAGGAGTTCACGTGGACACCCAGTGACACAAAATTTTCTCGATATCTTTCTTTTTTGGTCTTTTAGAGGTAACGTAAAAAAAATGTTTTCTGCTTGGGAATTCTGCCTGTTACTTCTGCATTCTCTAACTAGGTGTGTATATAACATTTGCGTCCTAAAACTTTGAGAACGTGCGCTGCAGTTAGTTATTTTTTATAAAATCTGAACCACACTGCATGACCAAATCTTTGCACTCTGAAAAGTGTGAGGTGTGACACCAACTTCGGTATTCGTAAACAGACAGCTTATAATAAGATTTCCTTAACGTTTTTAGCTTCAACAAGCAAGTACATCAGTCTTTCATTAGGTCGGCCCTATGTCTGCCTCATGCGAGCACTTCTGCCATTGTTTGTATTTTTCAAAGGCCTGGAGACTTATTCTCCTTATTGACCTGCAGGCCTGCAGACAAACCCTGTTTATGAAATAAGGAGGATTTATTGATTGATAAATTTATCCATGGGTTTTTTCTCTCGGTATCACAACATTATCCTACAGACACGTTCTATATCCGAAGCTTTGCCCTATTCAGCCATCAGCTTTGCAGTTGCAACAGATCGTTCATATATACGGGAACGCAAATGCAAATTATATGGAAACTATCATTCCAGTATGTGCTGTCATTTTTACTGCAAGTCTAACAAGAATGCTTTATGGCAGGCTAAACCCATGTTTGACAGCGCTAGCGTTACCTCTAGCTCGAAAAGGTGGTAGACACACGCGCTGTGCACTCCTAATCTTGTATACTGATACGCTCTTGCTTTTAGTTAGCCTAAGACACAGGGTGACGAGTATTACAAGTGAGGCCCGATTGAACACGCTTGTGACATGCGAGCAGTTTAACCCGCTTTCCGTGTGGCATCACCATCGCGGTGAGTACGCGAGAGAGAAAAGTTTCATGAATGAACTTCGCGGACATTTTGATGTTGTCCTTCGTTTGTATTGCCCCACCGCTCTTTCAGCTCATTATGATCTTTTAGCCTGAGTATTACTGGAAGTTGCACGTGAACAAACCGTAGTGACGCGTAGCACGCGCTAGAGATAAATGAACCCACTGTCAGTACGGATGACAAAGTGTGTTTATCAAAGCGGGCGCCTCGACCTTTGGTTAGAGTTGCGTGATGCAAGCATCCCGGTGGCTGCAGATGATGTAGTGCAATCATATAATTTTGAGACTTCCCAATATCGCTGCTTCGCATCTGTGTAAAAAAACAAAGTGTTGACAGAAATAGTAGTGCGTAAATGCGACAGCACATTGGGGTCAGTTTTGTATTGACAGGGGTGAAATGCGGCAAAACTATTCGACACACGGGCCATCCGCCACATGTGTTAAATTGTTGCCGCAGGAAGTCCTTACAATGCATGTGTGATCTTCCAACTTGCTCGCCATCGAAGCACAACTCTTGTGGTTTGTAGCCGCGTGTTTATATAACGAGGAAAAGCAACTTGTATTCCGAGCGTAATACCCAATCCCGCACATGCATAATTTCCACACATTCTGTGAGACATTTAAAGTCCGAGGTGCTTCCCTTGCTCAACATAAGCTTGTGTTACATGTCGCGCGATTCTGGTCTGGCGAGTTTAGACTCACGAGTACTCTTCGTTTTTAAGTGGGTTCTTGCAACACAGAAACCTTAGGCAGTCTACTTTTCTATTACGTAAAGCAAAATGAAATTTATCATGCTATGATTTCCCTAAAATCTCGAACAAACGTTTATATGTTCACCGGATATAAAGTAGACGTGATATAATTGCCAGCCACCTTATTAGAGTGTTTTTTTATATGACTGCACTTCAGAGGAAAGTCTAGTTGGGGCTGTGTGTTTATAGTGTGCAGCGGTACCATAAAAAAGAAAGCCCTTAAAAGAAGCCGCAATGCGCACAATTCTGAGCAGTGAGATTGCAATCGTTATCGAAGTGGAAGAGTAGTCGTTCAAATACAGGCTTTCTTAAGATATGGTTCGTTGGTACTGTCTGTGATCGCTAATGACCTCTAACCTCTTGGTGAAGTTGACTGATGTCGGTTAGTGGTGGATATCAGCTGCTATAACCGCAACAAAGCTTTCGTTCAATCTCCGTACAAAGATTGAGTTCTATACCGCTCGTACCAGCAGCGATTCGTCGTCAGAACCCGCATGGCCATTGTTGCCTCAACTAACGACGCCGTTATCAACGATGGCCGTCGTGGCAGCGTTTTGCTAGACGGGTCCTAAACCAAATTTATACATGCCTGATAGATTGAGCGACCGCCATCATTCACGATTGGTGGCATATAATAACGCACAGTGTTAAGGCATCCATAACACAGCCCGTGTTTGACCGATGCGCGCTCCACGAACGTTACGACCCCCGTTAGAACTCGTTTTAATGAACAAGTTTCGCGAAATAACTCGTCGTAGTATTTTTTGTAGCACTAACCTTTTTACAGTTTCCATACTTTATTGTACCAGTATCTGCACAAGTAGACAGAGCGGATAAATGCAGCAGTTTTTCTTATCTGGTTGAGGTGGTCAGTTTCGCGAGAGCCTACACTGCGAACACGTTTTAGCCTTTTAGAGAGTTTTTGGATCATGTTCTAGCGTGAATCCAAAAAGCAATAAGTGAAACGCCCTTTAAAACGAGATTTTGATTTTCAATCACACCATTGTTTGTGGTGTTTTTCTAGGGTCTCTGGGGAATTTCGTTTTAATCGTTGGACACCAGAACTGCGAGGTGACTCTTGGTGTCTTTGTAAAGTTTCTGGTGAGTTTCTTTTTCCCCGTTTGAACAACACGCTGAAGCGAGAGCCGTCCATTTCGAATCTTTTTAGCGGTCAGCCTGCTTTATTACCTATTATTATGCCTATTTATTCGTTGACAAATATGGCTGGTATATTAATTTTTAATTCAGTAGTGAAGCTTCGCTAATTGTTGATTTCATTATTAAGTGGGATTTAACGTCCCAAAACCACCACATGATTATGAGAGACACTGCAGTGAAGGGCTCCGGAAATTTCGACCACCTGGGGTTCTTTAACGTGCACTGCAGTTTGAGCACACTGGCCTACAACAATTCTGCCTCCATCGGAAATGCAGTCGCCGCAGCCGTGATTCGATGCCGTGTCATGCGGGTCAGCAGCCAAGTACCTTAGCCACTAGACCACCACTTCGGGGCTTCGCTAATTGTTTATTGCCGATAATTATAGCTTCGTTTTTGAGATACATAGCTGGTTTGTGTTTGTAGAAGGATTAACAAGGTTTGTTTACGAAGTAAACGGGATCAAACGAGGGCAGTTAAGAGGCATTAGTATTTTCATTTAACTCAACTCGGAGGCTTGATTGGAGCACAGCGGATGTTTTTCTGCTTTTTTGAGAGCCTTAAAAACATTCTTTTAGATGCAGCCGAGAACAAAAAGTATTTCAGGCGCAAAACTATTGTTTCGGAGATATTTTTTGTTTGTTCTGCCGTATCTGAGAAGGAGGAGGAGAAATAAACGTTTGTTTTTAGAAACGGTGTAGTGGTGTACACTCCGCGTTCACCTTAGGTGGGAGGTCTCCTCATTCTAGGAACCCTCTGGCCTTCGCTGCCTCCTTGACCTTGGTGACGAGACGTTGTTGTTGGTCTTGGTCCTCCAAGGCAGGCTTGGCCTCCCACTGCCGTATCTGTGTTGCCATCGTGGCCGTCGTGTATCTGAGAATACATTTTTGTTTTGTTATCAAATCTTGGCTCTAACTCGTTCTTTGGACCACAGCCGGCCAAATATGACCAAATCGAAATTGTCCGTGCTTTTTTGGTGCAGTTCGGGGGGCTGATACGTCAGCCCTTGAAATTAGCTTTGCGATTGCCTCCCTAAATAACGGGACAAGTCACAACGTCTAAACCATGGAAACTAGCACTTCAATTTTACATTAATACACTCGTAATACTTCTCCCCTTGCCTCTCACCTCAGCAAATTTTGGCTGTTGCGTAGTATTTTTTCCGTTCTTTGATTTCCCGCAATTCAAAGTCGACGCAATCGCAAACGTCACCCTCTTGTGTGGTGGATGCCACGGATTCCTCCGCCACCTTCTCACAAAGCAAACCAGGTAACCGGTCAGCAATGCCACCAATGTGAATGCAAAGCTACTTGCCAGCACGATGATTCCCCACGTCACTATATTAGGTTCATTATTAGCGAAGAAATTCAAGGTCGACGTATCATTTTGAACCTTCGAGCGAAAACACATGCGCGTCACTTCAAAAACTTGATAATGTATTCATTGTATTTTGGGGACATTGGACTGATGAAATTTTCTGAAACTTCGCATGTTAAGTTTAGGGCACCGACAGATCACATTGTACTTGATTTTTCTCTATTAGAATCTACGTAGAACACAATGTACGCCTTCTAGCTTTATGACTTCTTGGTGTTTGGTGCAGGAATCTCAAGGTGGCACCTCTGTCCGCATTTTATTCTCACGCGTTTTCTCGTTTACGAAACATCGTGTGACAATGATGAGTGAGATGAGTGAGCATAGACATTCGTTAAAAAATAAGGAGTGAGAATTCCAAATGATCATCATGTGTTGGAAGTTATGTTAGAAGTTATTTTGTTATAAAAATTATGTTGGCATCATCATTTGTAAAAGTGTCACGGAAATTTTCTGACGTATTCGTTAAATCTATAGTTTTGAATGCTCTATATTATATGTGTTATCCGTGTCAAATGAAAGCTGAACAGCGGCAAGTCTTTGCGATGGTATAGTGTGCGCACCGTCCAGTTATTACCATTGACAAGCGCGCGCATCTTGTTCGGCAGCTCTGTGCGTATATGCATGTCTGGTCGTGGTGAGAAGAGGACGGCACGCACTATACCATTGCGAAGACTTGGCAAGGTTAGACTTTCATTTGCCGTGGATAGTACATGCTCTATCGAAGTCATCATCGTTACTGATTGTTGTACTCGCCACCATCAACAAGCCACGTCAAGAAAGAGAAGGCAGACCACGGTACTCAGAGTAGCATACGTTCTGTTTTAACTAATCTTAGTTTTCATTTAACACAAGCTGGTGAATGCAAAAACAGAAACAGACAATGCAGCTTTCCTGGTAATTTTGATGCAGTTAACCCACCTTCACACCATAGACGCGGCTTCACGCCCTATGCTACGCGTATAACACAGTCTCACCTCCTTCACCCATAAGCGTCTGGGCAGCACTGAGCTTGCGAACATATGTGTGGAATGTTGCCTGCGTAGGCGTTCGCACTGTGACCAGGTAGTCGGTGGCAGGGCGAAGTCGAGTGAGAAATGTCGAGTCCACATCATGGATCCGGAAGCTGCGCTCAGGCGATTGCCACGCCCTGTGTCAAACCCCTCGACTCGTATAGTCACCGCGACGAAGACGAGTCGTGCAAAATCACAGCCGAACGTGTGAGCGAGAGCAAGGTGTCTGTGTAGTTACCGACGCTGCAAACGAGGCCGGGGTTCTTGCCTGCAAAGATCCAGTAAGGTGCTTAAATCTCATGGATGGCATACACTTTACGTTTAGCTGTTGCGCACTAAACAGTGAAAGTTGAAAAATCGGTCATGTTCGAGGATCATTAACTATGTTTACAGAGCAACGCTATATAGACGTGTGCGAAAAGAGACATTGCTGACTTTCAAGAACATTATCAATTGTCACAGAAAGCACATCAAGATGATTTTTGCAATCAAACGGTGAACAAAGAATCACTGCTGCCGTCCAAGTGCGGAAGTTTTTTCTCGTCGTACAATCAAAGACGAAGGTTACATTCATATAGACCAGTGGCAAACTTTGTTAAGGTTGCGAACTTTTGTGCAGTTAGATAATGACACCACAACTAAGCATTTATATCACAGTTACATCACGGTAATGTTCCTCAAAAAAGGACGTAAAATTGTTTTCCCAGTAATGAAAAATTCAGCTGGGAGTCAGCGGTGCCCAAGTCATCGTACATGGTTTTTTCGGCCAAGCGTAGAATCGCACTGGAACCTTGGTTGAGAAAGACAACGTCAAATTAGCACAAGCCTTCATGTCGATAAATGGTAATTGATATTCAGAGTAACAACCACTGTGAAAAAAAAAGATATATGCTTTGAATATGGAGTTCAATCGCTATATGTAATTATGTACCTGTCAGCAGTGTGATGTGAAAATATTGTTACACTTGGGAGATGATATAGGCTCCAACCAAAAGTTTTCAAGAGACCCGACGTTTCGGAACCGACTTGGTTCCTTCTTCAGGGGTGACTGCGTAGGCTACGTAGCAGCATCGTCTTCAAATCACTCGAGGGGTGGCTAATGACCCCTCTCTCTGTCTCTCTCCCTCTCGTTTTGCGTGGAGCGCAGTCCGTGTTTGTACACTGGGGGAAGGGTTCCGAGAGAGTGGTTGATGTTGTGGGCTGTTCTCTGAATGTGCCACGACTCGAGTAACAACCTTCTCCTTCGAAGTGTGGCAGCTTGGGCTAGTTGGTATGGCATGACGATAGTTATAGCGCGAGAACAAAACGACGACACAGAGACAAGAAGGACACGAAAGACACGAGCGCTCGTGTCCTTTGTGTCCTTCTTGTCTCTGTGTCGTCGTTTTGTTCTCGCGCTATAACTATCGTCTTCTCCTTCAGTTCTGCTCGCTTTCGAGGATGGCCGTCGCTTCGAAATTTATCTTTTGGTGCAATGTCTCCGCATGTTCGGCGACTGCGCTGCGCTCTTGGTAGATCTTCCGCACATCGTTGGCGTGTTGCTTCAGTCGTTCCGGTAGGTTTTTCGTCTCACCTATATACGACGCGGGACACTTGTTTCTGCCAGTGGGAAAAGAGACGCAGAGCGGTAAATTAAACGCACATTTAGTAAAATCACATTTATTTCTCAAAACTTTGCGAGTGAGCTTCCAGATATTTACAGTAGCGTACGTCACGCAAGGTACGAGCCGAAGCTATGAAATTTGCTCACCTTATATCTAATGGAGAAAATTTTGAAACGAAAGAATCAGTTTCGAGATGCAGGCTGTCAATTTTATATTAAAATTTAACTACCGTTACAGGTGCTTGTTTGATTTCTTATATTCCCTTTAGGAGATTGAGTTCAAAAGACACCAAGCAGTCTTTTCTGATAATGTGCATTCGGACTGCGTGCGCGTAGACGTAGGTAAGATGTATGTATGTATGTATGTATGTATGTATGTATGTATGTATGTATGTATGTATGTATGTATGTATGTATGTATGTATGTATGTATGTATGTATGTATGTATGTATGTATGTATGTATGTATGTATGTATGTATGTATGTATGTATGTATGTATGTATGTATCTACACATTTTGGAAGGTGGCGTGATTGATAACGATTTATTGGGTTTTACTTATCAGTCACCTATCAGTCATCCACCAGTCACCCCCCGTACAGACCTCGTCTGCAGATTTTCTGCAGATGCTGAGCAGAGGGCAAGCAGAGTTTTCCGGTATTGTTGGCCCTGTGTGTGCGTGTGTGGGTGTATATATTATATACTTATATATCTATACACTATCGCTCATAACACACGCTCTAACAAGAAGTAAAGGGGCTTCACCTTTCAGTCCCCCAGTAGTCACCTTAGTCTGAAGATTGTTTGCAAAAAAGCTGCCGTTTTACTGCATCCCCATGCAAGCCTGTTAGCTGGTAACTAAACGTCACTATTAAAATAACGTCACATTTCACCAGTGTACCATAAAAGATCTGTGTATTTTATTGTTGCCTCATGGGCAGCATAATTCTGCACGTACTCTGTGTACGTAAAAGTGTCAAATTTTGAAGAATATGAAATTTTCTACCGCCACTCAATGGCTGGTAAAATACCATGGCTATATATGCCGGGTTGTAGTTCTTAGGTTGTGAAGTGTGTATTTACTGTTCATGCACTGTATTGTTATTGTATTATGTGCAAAAATAAGTAATAAAGAAAAAATGGTTGCGAAGTGCGAGCAGCTATGTGTTTGGTATTTACTTTGCTGTTGTTGCGTTTATGTCTTGGGTACGTGTTTAGTGGGTGTAAGGGCACTACTATACCCTTCGTTGTTGTTTGCTCCTCGAATTATTGTGCTAACGCGAAAGGTAGCTATTATTTTTTGTTCACCACGACACAACATTGCGGATATTCAGCAGAAATGCTGCAGAATTTTTGTAGACTTCCTGCAGACATTCTTCAGGCATCCTGCGATGCTGCAAATTCTCTGCAGACATTCTGCAGAAAGGGTGTACCAATTGCCTATTCGGGGGTGACAGAGGGTGACAGAAAGTTTGTCACTTTTCTTCACTTATTCTTTAGAGTGGGTGACTAATGGTCTGTAGAATTTCTGCAGATAGAATACAAGTTTTTTTTTCAAGGGATGAGCGTTAGGCATTGGACTCGCAGCAACGGGCAGTATGACATAAAAGAATGGCGGGTAACGTGCTGATCAACGTGGCCAACACTGTGCAGTGCCGGCCATGGAAAGTGCCCGACAACGCTGCCGTCCACGTACACAACATGCTGGCTAACAATTCCTAATATAAAAAAGTCCTCGCCAAGAAACGCCCCATGCACCTTCGAGCGAGCTCTTCTAACATCATTCTTTTTGTGGATATAGCGGTGATCTTTTTTCAAGAAACCAATTGGTGCCCACTAACTTAGTGTCAGTTGTCATCCATTTCAAGTACACAAAAAAACATATTTAGGAACACAATCATAATAATAAAGCAATTACGACAAAAATAGAACAGATCCAGTGCTGAACGTTGGCTGATTGTTGACGCAAGGTTAGTTTAATAGATCTGGCTCAGTTTATTTGACACTGGTTTCTTTAGTTCACGTTACAATCCGGAGAAGGCCCACTTTCGTTAGGAATGCTTTCAAGTCAAGGATACTCATGTGCACCTGCGGTCTCGTGAAATCGAGCTCGTTTGCGGCTTCTGTATTTGGATCTTTTAGAAAAATAAAACGTGGTTCAATCCTTTTTCGAGAAATCTGTGTAATAGGAAAGCGAAACGCTTGTTTACACATGGGGTGGAAAGCGTATTGTGCAACATTTTACCATGGGGCCGAAGGGAAAATTGTTGTACTGGAACAAACTGCAAACACGCAATGGTTGACAAGTAACTTCAAACTGTTCGTGCGCTACTCAAGCAGAAAGCAGGCATAAAATGAGCATACTTAGGACGAGCGCGGACTAACGGCTGTTACAGCTGGACACTTTAAACGCGCAGTTCAACAAGAAAGAAAGACTCACGAAACGACCACATATGTACACACAGGACAAGCCGAACAACTGTCACAATTCCTACTTCTTTGTGTGTGAGCAGCCTGATCTTTTCTTAAACGTGGCCGCAGCAACTACTAAAGTAACCTTTGTGCTCTTCCAAATCATGAGTGTGATGAGAGCGCGCAGGTGAGCCCAGGCTCCGTCGGGGCGGCGCTTGTAGAAACGCGAGAGTCGCCGCGCCCAACACTACCCAACACTAAAAGCCCTTAGATCTAGAAAAGTAATGACACTCTCCACCGCGCGTGCGTTTTGTCCTCGATTCTCCTATCCCGCCATCAGGGTGCGCTGCACCCACGCCATTTTTTACCGAGGCTCCCGCGGACGTGCCGCCAAATGCAATGAAGGAGTGGGGTTTTGTGCCACTTGCACACCCTGGTAGTATAGCGAATTCGGAAAAATGATATGCATGAGATATAAAACACTCCAATGAACATTTATTAGAATATTAGTTTCTTCTGAGAGCCGTGT
This sequence comes from Rhipicephalus annulatus, assembly GCA_013436015.1. Lineage (NCBI taxonomy): Eukaryota > Metazoa > Arthropoda > Arachnida > Ixodida > Ixodidae > Rhipicephalus > Rhipicephalus annulatus. The sequence goes on along the minus strand of WOVY01011625.1, from coordinate 87,246 downwards.
GTACGTGGCGTGCTACCTTGAAAGCAGTTTCACGAAGAGTTCTAATATGCAGGTGTTTTTTTAGATAATAACTTGCCTTACGATCGCATCATATATAGCTTGCTTGTGACAACTGCTTACATAGACGTTAAACGTGGCAGGTAGAAGACAACACTCACTACTATCAGCTCGAAGTTTATGTCCCTGTCGAGGGTACTTCCTGTGCTTCGCGGCAGGTTGGTGGAAAAATAATGGTCGAAGTGCGTCGGGTCCCACGTTTTTTCTCTCCAAATCGTTAGGAAATAAGCGGCTCAGATTGGTCTTCAATACAAAATAGCAACAACGTATAGAAAGCAGCTGATCAGTCAGACACGATGTACAATTTGCTTTACAAAATGACAAGTGACTAGCACAATCCAGTGCTAAAAGTTATTGCTACAGAACGATCGTAGTCGTAACTGACTGCTAGATTTTAGTGGCCAAACTAGTCGATTATAATAATTGGGCTCGATTACATCAATAGAAAATCTCTCCAAAAACGTAGAAAGGTGATTTTAAAGCACTCAATGAGCGAGCAAGGATCTTAAGCCTCTGCCTTGAAGATGATATCATCAGCAAGCGAGTACCAATCAGCGAACACCCTTTGCACATCACCCAACTGCGCGTGAAATTCAAATAGTTATCGCCACCCAGTCATGCATTGCTAACACCCAAATACAAAAGTGAATTTTGAACTGAGAAAAACGCAATTTTCGACCACTGACGCTGCTCATTAGCGATATCACGGTAGCGCTTAACGTTTGGACGAAAGCCTTAGATCCCTCATCAAACGCGAAAGATGACTTTCGGCGTCTTACGTCGTCGGAAAGAGGAGATGCAAAACAAAAATCATCATCATGAGGTGACGTCACCATACGAAAAAATTTGATTACATGTCGCGAATTTGTGGTGTCATAATGATGTCACAGTGCGTCACGTTACGTAACTTACTCCACGTGACATAATGACTTACTTTCGCTTTCAGAAGATAATGTCTTTTCTCGACAATTTTGTTCCTGCGGTACGGCTTTTCAAAAATTTTTTTCTAGTGCAAGATCGCACTTGTGTCATTATTTTGCGTGTGAATACCCGCCTCGTTCATCAAAAAAGAACCCTATTTTGTGACCATTGCTAGTATCCTCTCAATATAATCTTTCATTCACCTATTTTTTCAGCATTAATTCCTAACAGATCCTAAAGATCACGATAAACACAATTGAGACGCTGTATCATAGCAGGAAATTGTTCCGCTGTGGAAAGCAGTATGTGTGGTTGGTTTCAGACTGAATAACAGTTGCCGACGTGCGATATGATGAAGTTTCGGCAGAATGTTGTGCACAATCAGAAAATCCTAATTTTATGCAACGCATAGTTAGCCAAAAAAAAACTATGTTTATAATGCACAAAAAATTCTCAGATAACTACAGCACTCGGTGATATTTTAATACAAAGTATAAAAAAGCGCCGTAAATTGCAAATAACATGTTTTTCGATGGCATTAAGTTCTCTCAGCTGATTTAGTGGAACGACTGCTTCTTACAGAATCTATGGCGTGTATTTTGGGTATCAAAAAAAAAACATGACCGTTTGTATTGTATATTCATGTAGCTATTTGTAACGAGAATTACTGCTTGCGAATCGTGGGCCGTGTTACTGATTGCGTACGCTTGTGTGTCGTGACAATCTGTAAGCTTACTGCATTATTGCTTCCCTGTGTACCGCGGACCATGTTACCGGTCGCGTGTAAACTTTGTGTTCAAACTCTGCACTGTACCACTCCTGCCGTAGCTGCCAAAGGGTGGCTGGCAGTATTGAATAAATAAAAATAAATAAAATAAAAAATAATATTCTGGGTGAGACAGTTATAGGTGCAAAAATATGTCATAGTGCTCGCAAACAACGAAGAAAACAAAGCGGGCGCAGTAATCGCTACGCAAGCTACTGGCTGCTCTGGGAAAAAATGGCGAGAGCGAATATACAAAAAAATTATCAGCGCAGCGCATGAGTGACGCATCTCCACTAGGCAACCGCAAAGGAGACCAATCAGGACACAAAACAGTGGCGGAGATTGGGAGGATTTTGGAAGGGGCGGGGAGTGAGAGAGGAGGCGGTGAATACAGTTGATGGCGGTACTTTCCCAACATCAAAAGGTTTTTTACCCAACGCGATCTCCTTGCATCATCTTGCTACCCATGACAAAAAGGCGCTGAAGCTTTGCATCTCTGAGGACCGCTAAATGGTATATGTTGTTTAAAAATACCTTGCCGTTAGCACATTTGAAACATATGTTGCATGGCTTAGTACCTAGCGCCGCACGGTGATGATCGCCGGGTAGGTGGTTCGACGCTCCACGACAGAACATTTTTTTTCTCATTTTTTTTGCGATCTAGTAGCATATATGTTACAACGTCATATCCGTGACAATAATGGCCCAGCGGAGCCTTGGTGAACCCCCACATAAAACATTTTTGTGTTAAAAAATAAACGCTACAAGTTAGCGTGCTATATCAACAAAACTTTGCTTGTGTATTGTTTAAGGTACCATCTTTCTGTGCCAAAAGGGGTGACGAACGCAGTCTGGCCCATCATTAGCGATTTAAGCCTGTCTGACATGCCCTATAAGGGATGACTAGCACCATACTCAGGAAATATTGAAAAACAAAGAGACTGCAATAAATGTTCTCAGAGGAACTGCACGTGATTTGACCATCCGGATTTCCTTTCTTCAACCAGATTTTAACAGCTCATTGGTACGAATGCAATTACAAGTTGAAACTTAAACTATTAAAACAGAACAAAAGCATATTCTACACTTAGATAAGGTGCACACTGTCCTCATGAGTCCCAAGAAAGAACCTGTAAGCATCAACACTATACGCAAATAGCTGCTACTTGTCCAGGAAAAGGTGTTGACACTTCTCGAACAAACAATTGTTAAATAATTGTTGCTAAAGATATCCGCTTGAGTGCACTTGACCCAAGCTGCCTTTCTAAAAAAAATTACCGGCCTAGTTGAAATCATATATACGAAAGTGATTGGGCGCAACGTTCTGTTCTGCTAATAAGTGCCGCTGTGCTCTAATCGATATACTTGACGAAAGAGTCCAAGTGAATGGTTGCTTCGGAATACCGTGTTTCTCTCACTTCAAAACATGGACAGCTGAATAAAAAGAGAGAGCGAGATGTTTATATAGATACCAGATAAACAACAGCCTGTCATTCACGAACCCCAAAGAAATGGCCCAGCATTACTGGATGACAGTTAAGTTAAGCCGTTTAGACGGGGACGAAACACGATCATTTCTTGAGCATAACCGCCGCTACCCTCGCCATCATCTAGAATAGTTATTCACGCGCTAGAATGGGGTGGGCATGGTTGAATCGAAACGCTCATCGCTCCATTTATAAAATTGCCACTTCGTTGTGGCGCAATATATAAGAAACACTAAAAGTGCTCACTTTCTTATTCTAGTAAAACTTTTATTTTTTCAAGCGCACCAGAAGCGATGTTCTACAAAGTTGGCTCTATGCGGCATAAGGGCACTAACGCTAATGCGCAACTGGCTTTGCGAATATTGCACACTTGGCAGAACGTCCCTGAACACTGCCCCGATTGAATTTAGAGTCGAAAGTTTGGTTCAAATCCGCGGTAGAACTTTGTTATTCAGGGTACTTTAAACACATTAGAGTGTAGTAATTTCCTTTTCCACTTCCCTTTTTGAGGTCGTTTTTTATCGCATGTTAATCTTCTCATGTATCAGCTGGCCCAGTAAAAAGAAGGAATCGAATGTGCGTCTTGGCCGGGGTGAGGAAGCACTGCAACATGATGTGCATTTTCGTCGTTTATTATCTAGGGTGCAAGTACTCGACATGCTAATAATAAAACTCGGCCCCTTTTTTTGTGCCCATCTTCTCGTACGGACTGTGTGAAGCCAGCAAATGAGCCTTGTTATCTGTATCAGAAGAGCACCAGCATGTCATCACGGCTACACAAGGACTCACGTCGTTGAATGTTACCTCGACAACTCCTTCTCAGATATCACAGATAATGCGTCTATTTTCCACCATTCAAACGCAATCGCACCTCGCCCGCCCATCCGACAACAAAGGAAGCTCCTCCGAGATGGTGAGATTACTTTTGCAAAAATTACCAAACGTCACTGCAGCCAACCCTGTATGAAACAGCAAAAATACTACTGGCCCTGCCTGTTAAACATCTGTTATTCTCTAAATTGTCCTTTTTCCAGATTTTAAGTAGAATTGAACTCCATGGTTTTACCAGTATGGCTGCAAAGGGTAACTAGTCTTATGTAATAATAGCGAGAGAAAAGAAACAAAGAATAAGAACGTTTGAAAAAAGGTTCAAGTGCTCGACTTAATAAAGTTGGTAAGACAGTTTGTAGCGAATTTGTTTAAACTGTTGCTTCCACGTGCTTTCACAATCCTTTTCTTGTCGGTATCTGAACAGCAAACAGGACAAATAAATGAAAAGTTTTATGTCAAAACCCTTTGGTTTTTAATAACATAAGAACGCTTACATCTGCATATGCCTATTTTCTCTCGTCAACATAGACGAAAATATAAAACCAATTCCAATTTTAGGCGGTTTATGATTTTCAAAAGTTACACTATGGACTGAATCAAAAAACAGTAGATAAAATATTATTCGGTTATGCAACAATCAATATATATATTTTTTATAGAAAAACCATGGTACTCAGTCCTCCAACCTTGTATTTTTCAGGAAGATTTATTTGTTTTGTATACAATAAAATAGATCCAATACCGTTAACCACCAATATCTTTGTAGCAGAAACATTTAGGTATAATGCATGGGTATCTAACGCGCAGCCGAGAGACATTTGGTATAGCGACTCACGGCTTCACACAGAATTAAGTTTTATGGATTCGCTAGATATTACTCAGACTATATTCTCGACTATTGCTATCAGTTGCCCTTCGCTCGTTTGAGAGGGGACTGCGGGCTCAAGGATTTTTTAATGTTGGTACCCAATCAGGTTAGGTACCAACATTAAAAAAGAAAGCAGCTGGCAATCGAAGCGAGCTAACACTGCGGTGACCAACAAACAGTCTCGGAAAGATTTATCAATATAAGGACACATAATTTGTTCAATGGTTTCCTCGCTCTAACAATGGTCATGTGCAGCACTGTCTGCCATTATGTTGCGGCAAGCGAGGGCACTCGTGAATAACGCACCGAGTCACTGGTGGCAGAGAGGGGGCGTTTCTAATCGGGAATTTTCCCAATAAAATTTGGAGCTTGAGGCACGAGTAGAGGTGGATTATCCATAAAAAATAAGGCATCCGATGGCTATATTTACGATATCATAGAAGGCGAAAAAATTTGTCAACATTGAACAGCACCGTGCAACATTATCATGGGGAGAGTAAAAATATCGCCCCATGAATGGACACTGGAACCAAGATTTTTACCAAGTGAAATTATATTTTTTTTTCTGCAACTGTCAGTCGATGTCAAAAAGGCGTTAGCGTAAAAAATGAGGGCGAGTGCCGTCAGCTTTTGTTATTGACCATATATTATCCTAGCAAAATCTAACTGATAAAAATAAAGTTTTGATTTCGGCTTAAAGTGTCTGTTTGGCCACTTTTACACTAAATGGAGACGTGGAGATGGAAACGGTGAGTGTAAAGGAGCTGTTTAGTGTTTAGTGATAAGTGAAATTATATAGCAGCGATGGCGTAGGGGTTAGAACATCCGCCTCGCATGCAAAAAGGTCCGTATTAAAAATCCCGGTGCCACGCAGTTCGCAACCGGATGAAAAAAAATCCGCGGGGAGACGGAACTGCATTACGAGGCCTGGGGTGCGGCCTCACCGGTCACCACCACCTGGATTGCACTCCCTCACCAGAGAAGGATTGGTCACCCTGGTGCAATATCTGGCCATTACCTCCCACATGCATACGTCAAATAACTCACGGCTATCAGTCCCCAGCAGCTGCGAAGCAACTGACCACGGCGGCGGTCAGATCTGCAACGCAGCAGAGGGTGCTAAGAATCTCTGGATCAAGACAGGCCGCCACTGGAACCTGAACTTGGCAACGTTTAACGCTAGAACCTTATCTAGTGAGGCAAGTGTCGCTGTACTATTCGAGAAGCTAGAGGGTAATAAATGAGATGTTATAGGGCTCATTTTGGTCAGGAGGACAGGTGAGGCCTTTACAGTGCTAGATCCAGCCATGATGACGCTTCAGTTGAAAGCTTCTATGAAGACGTGGAATCGGCAATGAGTAAGGTAAAAACACAGTATTCAATACTGATGGGAGACTTTACTGCAAAGGTAGGGAAGATGCAGGCTGGAGACCAGGCTGTAGGAGATTACGACATCGGTATTTGAAACGCCAGGGGAGAGCTACTAGTAGAATTCGCAGAACGCAATAATTTACGGATTTTGAATACCTTCTACCGAAAATGAGGAAACCGCAAGTGGACATGGAGGAGCCCTAATGGCGAAAATAAGAACGAAATAGACTTTATAATGAGTGCACACCCAGGCATGGTGCAGGATGTGGAAGTGGCTGGCAAGGTACGATGTAGTGACCATAAAATGGTATGGTCTCGAATTAGCCTAGACTAGAGAAAGGAACGACAGAAACTGATACGCAAGAAGCCAATCAATGAGCTAGCACTGAGAGGGAAAGTACAGGAATTCAGAGTCTCGCTTCAGAACAGGTACTCGGCTGTTAGTGAAGAAACCAACCTTAGCACAGATACAATGAATGATAATCTGACGAGTATCATTACGGAGTGTGCAGTGGAAGTTGGAGGAAGGGTAGTTAGACAGGACACTGGCAAGCTTTCCCAGGAAACGAAGAATCTCATTAAGAAGCGTCAAATCATGAAAGTCTCAAGTACAACAGACAAAATAGAACTGGAAGAGCTTTCGAAGTGGAATAATAGGCGTAAGGTATCCGACGTAAGAAGGTATAACGTGGAGAGAATTGAACTCGCTCTGAAAAATAGAGGAAGCGTCAAAGCAGTGAACGTTAAAGAACCCCAGGTGGTCTAAATTTCCGGAGCCCTCCACTACGGCGTCTCTCATAATGATATAGTGGTTTTGGGACGTTAAACCCTACATATCAATCAATCAGTCAAAGCAGTGAAAAGAAAAACTTGCGATAGGCAAAAATCGGATGTAGACACTAAGGGACAAAGAAGGCAAAATAACTACATATATGGATAGGATAGTTAAAATACCAGAGGAGCTTTACAGAGATCTGTACAGTAGCCAGGACCACCACGACTTTAATACTATAAATACTAGCAGTAACCCAGATGACACCACACCAGTAATAATAGAAGAAGTCACAAAAGCTTTGGAGAGCATGCAAAGAGGCAAAGCTGCTGTTGAGGATCAGGTAACATCAGATCTGCTGAAAGATGGAGGACAGTTTGTGTTAGAAAAACTAGCCACCCTGTTTACGAGGTGTCTCCTGACGGGCAGAGTACTCGGGTCTTGGAAGAACGCTAACATCATCTTAATACATAAGAAAGGAGATGACAAGGACTTGAAGAATTCCAGGCCGATCAGCTTGCTCTCTGTAGTATACAAGCAATTTACAAAAGTAATTTCTAACAGAGTGAAGAAAACATTAGAATTCAGTCAACCAAACGAACAAGCAGGATTTCGTACAGGCTACTCAACAATCGACCACATTCATACTATCAATCAGGTAATAGAGAAATGCTCAAAGTATAACCATCCACTATACATAGCCTTCATAGATTATGAGAAGGCGTTTGATTCAGTAGAAATATCAGCCGTCCTGCAGACACTGCGGAATCAGGGCGTCGATGAAGTATATATAAACATCCTTTGAGAAATCTACAGGGGATCAACTGCGACCATAGTACTTCATAAAGGAAGCAACAGAATACCAATCAAGAAGGGTGTAAGGCAGGGGGACACAATCTCGGCAATGCTATTTACAGCGTGCTTACAGGAGGTTTTCAGAAGCCTAGAATGGGAACAGTTAGGGATAAGAGTTAATGGAGAGTACCTCAGTAACCTCCACTTTGCCGATGATATTGCATTGCTGAGTAACTCAGGGGACGAATTGCAACTCATGATTATGGAGTTAGACAAGGAGAGCAGAAACGCAGGTCTTCAAATGAATCTGCAGAAAACGAAAGTAATGTACAACAACCTCGGAAAAGAGCAGCGCTTTGAGATAGGTAATAGTGCACTTGAAGTTCTAAAAGACTATGTCTACTTAGGGTAGGTAATAACCGCGGAGCCGAACCATGAGATTGAAGTAACTAGAAGAATAAGAATGGGGTGGAGCACATTGGGCAAGCACTCTCAAATTATGACAGGTAAATTGCCACTATCCATCAAGAGAAAGGTATATAACAGCTGTATTTTGCCGGTACTTAGCTACGGAGCAGAAACCTGGAGACTTACAAAGAGGGTTCAGCTTAAATTGAGGACGACGCAGCGAGCAACGGAAAGAAAAATGGTAGGTGTACCCTAAGAGACAAGAAGAGAGCAGAGTGAATTAGGTAATAAACGGGGGTTAAGGATATCATAGCTGAAATCAAGAAGAAGAAATGGACGTGGGCCGGGCATGTAGCGCCTAGACGGGATAACCGCTGGTCGTTAAGGGTAACTAATTGGATTCCCAGAGAAGGAAAGCGGATTAGAGGGAGACAGAAGGTTAGGTGGGCAGATGAGATTAAGAAGTTTGCGGCTATAAATTGGCAGCAGCAAGCACAGGACATGAGAGAGGCCTTTGTCCTGCAGTGGACGTAGTCAGGTAGATGGTGATGATGATGAATCTAATCAGTGCACCTAAACTTCCCCTAGATGCTGCCTAAACAGCATAAAAGATGAAAAAAAATGTATCATAAAAACAAATGTCCGCTAAAATGTCGTGATGCCATACTTACGCACGAACACACACACACAAACACACACATATACATACATATTATATATATATATTTATATATATATATCTGTGTGTGTGTGTGTGTGTGTGTGTGTGTGTAAGTATATACAGCTGAGGCTTCAGGATCGAGGCTTCCCAGTATAAACAACAGCGAGTCCTCATACACCCTTCAGACGACAGCAAATTTCGGAGTGAATCATAATAACGTATCTTCATTTTTCTTAGATTACTTCCCGACTCCCCGACGGCGTAAGATATGTAACCCCGTTTAAATTGAACATCTGTATCGTTGCGCTAAATAACGTGTAGAAACTATTCATGAACAAGGATGGTCGGCTTAAAGGCACCTGAATACAGGGAAAAGATGTGAATGAATGCATCAGATCGAAATACAAATAAACTTGACCCATCCACAAGACCCGGTGAAAGCTTCATAAGTTCAACACCTCACAAAAATCTTCGTGGACGTTAATAAGATGCCCGAAAGAATTATTAGGAACATTGCGTAAAATGTTCTTTCTTCGTTTTTTTTAGACCCATGCGTTTTCATTCTTGTACATTTACGCTCCCTACCTATCTCAGCTTTCGAACTCATGCAAATTCTTTCAAGTCTGTGATTTTGTTCATTTGCTTCGCGTTTCATGTCTTACAAACTTGAATTCACGAGCCTCGTCAGGTGAAAATAAAGCTTGCCGTCATCCCTCGAAACCACACTGCGTGAGATTCAAAAGATTAACGACCAAAACATGCGTGATATCTGCAACATACCCGGTCGTACCCAAACATGGATTCATTATAATGCAGCGATCGTTTACGCCGCTCTTACGCTTACAATATATAGTGGCGGCACAGCATCACCATGTTCTAACGTATCTATTGAATTCTTCAACTTTACTGAATGTCTCTTGTGCTCTCGCTACGCACACAAATATCAAAATTTATGCATTTTCTGATGTAGTTTTATTGACAGAAACTTATGGCATTTCTTTTATTCCCTTAGGCATAACAACGAAAGGATTAAATCCCTGACAGAACGTATTGTCAACGGCCAAACAATTCGAATACGTGTCCGGAGCACATAAACTGAACGTCAGCTATAAGGTGGCGAAGCGTTTTCAAGGCTCGGTACTCATCCAAAGGTAGCGAGTTCGCTATATACCAGCGCCGCTACCACCTATTTTTGCTCACGGCGGCCGCGCCACCGCCGCAGTTCCGAAGAATTGTAGCGTGACCCGCTGTCTTCAGCAGGCTACTGTTCAATTTTTTTTGAGAGAGTGTGCTTTATATAAGTGAAACCATCAGCAATGCCATTCTAGCTGTTTTCTAAAATGATTATCAACGTTCTAACTTTTTGTGTCAGGAATTATTCATGTTTAATTTCTTTGTTGTACAATAAGATATTCTCTCGAATATATATGTGTGCTTTATGCAAACATGCCTACCATAAAATGAATGCCATTCTTCTCGCAGGCCTGTTAGCACAGAGTGGGAGAATTTCGACAGAGAAAGCGTCTGATATATGTATATTTTTTTGCCGCACATCCCACCCCTTTTTTTTCTTTTTGTCGCTGGTTTTCCCATTACTGACTCTGCATAGGCCTTCTTGATTGAGATTATTTGGTAGGAAAGCATTCTGTCAGGTGCACACGCACCAACTTTACTGCTGTTTGAAAATTTTCATTCGATTGTTGTATAGCTCGCCTCTCATGCTGCATTCAACTTTTTTCTCATTCTCTTCTAATAAAGCGAAAATTGGCTTTAGGTGACCGAAAATACAAAGAAAATGATGAAGAACAAATAAATATACCTCCGAGCGGGAAGCAAACCTTGGTTGTTGTAGCTGAAAGCTGGGGTTCTATGACACAGCCACAGCTCCGTGTGTGAGTACAGTGAAAATAACTTCTTTGCTAGGAAATGCAGTGAACGTAACTTTCATGCTCTCTACAAACACACGCGTCCTAGACACCTGCTTCACTGGAAAAATGCCGTAATTTTAATTGTTCAGCCGTAAATTGCCATCAGGCGTCAGAACATCAGCTTATCATAACGACTTCATATATTTATGCCAGTCAACTACAACAAAAGGCACACATGCAAATACCTATTAGATGCGGAAGCATCTTATACTCGCGCCTTGTAGTGCGCCGTCCGCACCGCTTCTCGAACATTCGACAGCTGACGCGCGCGCATGCGCCGTCGCGCCGTCGCCCACCATCTGTGCCACGCGCGCTTCTCCTTAGAGAACATTCGACAGCTGACAGCGCATGAGCCGTCGCGCTGTATATATACTCAAGGTCGGCGCTCGCTCGCTCAGTTGCCGCTCGTCCGTTGGTTTGTACGGCGCGTCGACGTCCGAAGTCGCCGTGAAATGAATGCCAACGAATCCACAAACACAATGATCGACGTCCCTTCGACCAGCGCCGTCCTTTCGCATACGTGTGTACGTGTTCACTCATTTAACACCCCCTCCTACAACCACGTTAACCAATTTAGCCATCGACCCAAATAAGTCGCAATTTAACACCCCATTTCACAACCACGTTAACCAATTTAGCCATCGACCCAAGTAAGTCGCACTTTAACACCCCGTTAACCAATTATATGCTCCGCATCCTCCTCAGTGTTCCCCCGAGGGAAGCTGCGGGCAATTTTTTTACCTATTTCGTACCTATTTGCACACATGCAAATAGGTACGAAAGCAGTTCATACACCAAGTGTTTGAAGTACGCACAAGAAAATGAATAAAGCTATGGCACTCACCACTTGAACGTGAAGCCAGAAGGTCCCCAATTTTTTTCTTCTTGTGTGGGGAATATAGATTATAAAGCTTGAGTAAGAGTAGAGGTTGTTCAATTTTGCTTCTAACCAAAGTGCATCAAGAGTGTCGCAAAATGACACTAACATGTTTAAATTCACATTTTTACCAATAAAGTGGCTGGGAGTACAACCGCTGTTGTAGCTCAGTGGTAGAGCATCGAACACCTTATTCGAAGGTCGCAGGTTTGATTCCTGCTCACGGCAAGTTATCTTTTCACCCACTTTTATTTCTTCACAGTTGCATTCCAATTCGGTCTAATAACTTCCCCTATACTTTCCTTGGCAATATTGTCTGTTATATCTCAATAATGTTCAGTCAAAACACCGAAAAACCAGCCTTTAAGTATACACTTCTTTTCCTTATTCATTGACGAGGCTCTTGTACTGCCAGACTTGGTGCCTTTAGGTTGTATACGAGGGACTACTGGTCAGCTGCCCATTCGTAATAAGTTCGCTTCCTACGTAACGCTAAAATGGCTCATAAAGAGTGTGTCGAACTCGCCACCATGGCTACTGGTGCCGCTGACTGAAACTCCAATGTTTTAATTCACATATATTCCAATTAAAGGAAGGAAAATAGAGAGAAAAGAAAGGCAGGGAGGTCAACCAGCCTATAGGCAGCCGGTTTGCTACCCTGTGCATGGGAGAGGGATGGGGGAGATGAAAGAGAGAAGAGAGAGAAGAGAGAAACAGCACATTCGGCAGCACACGCGCGCACACTCAGTCATAGTCCTGTCTTGTCTTTCGCGGTGTGTGACATTGCTGTTACAGTCGCTTGTTCAAGTCGGTGTCGCGTAGGAATTTCAACAGAGCTTTCGTCGCCTTCTGTTGCAATGTCTTCTCTCGGGCATTTGACAGAATAGTGTCCACAGACATTTGGCTGTTGTCCACTCGCGCAAAAGCGGACGCCAGTGACTGTTTCTGGATTTCATACAACGGACAGTCACACAGGATGCGGTGCAGCGTCTCTTCGCAATGACAGGCATCGCAGAGAGCGTTGTCGGCCATTCCTATGACAAAAGAATATGATTTTGTAAATGCCACTCCCATTAAACATCTTGGACGAACTCTACAGAGGATCAAATGCTACCATATTTCTTCATAAATAAAGCAATAGAATACCGATCAAGAAGGGAGTAAGGCAGGGGGATACAATCTCCCCAATGCGATTTACAGCGTGCTTAAAGGAGGTTTTCAGAGGCCCAGGACGGGAACAGTTGAGCATAAGGGTTAATGAAGAGTACCTTGGTAACCTGCGCTTTGCCGATAACATTAGATTGCTGAGTAACTGAGGGGACGAATTGCAACTCATGGTTACGGAGTTAGACAAGGAGAGCAGAAACGTTGGTCTAAAAATGATTCTGCATAAACAAAAGTAATCTACAGCAACCTTGGAAGAGAGAAGCGCTTCGAAATAGGTAATAGTGCACTTCAAGTTGTTAAAGACAATGTCTTCTTAGGACAGGTTATAACCACGGAGATGAACCACGAGACTGAAGTTACCAGAAGAATAAAAATGTGGTGGAACCCATTTGGCAAGCACTCTCAAATCACGACAGGTAGATCACCACTATCCCTCAAGAAGAAGGTTTATTACAGCTGCGTCTTACCGGTACCTAGCTTTGGATCAGAAATCTAGGGGCTTACAAAAAGGGTTCAGCTCAGATTGAGGACGACGCAGTGAGCAATGGAAAGGAAAATGGTAGCTGTAGCCTTAAGGGACAAGAAGTGAGCAGATTGGATTAGGCAACAAACCGGGGTTAAGGATATCATAGCTGAAATGAAGAAGAGGGAACAAACATGGGCCGGGCATGTAGCACGTAGCCAGGATAACCACTGGTCTTCGAGGGTAACTAAATAGATTCCTAGAGAAAGCAAGCGGCTTAGGGGGAGAGAGAAAGTTCAATGGGCAGACGAGATTAAGTCGTTTGCGGGTATGATTTGGCCGCAGCAAGCACAGGACCGAGTTCACTGGCGAAACATGGGAGATGCCTTTGTCCTGCAGTGAACGTAATCAGGCTGATCATGATGATGATAATGATGATGATGATGTTGATGTTGATGATGATGATATACCAAATAACGTGGCTTGGAGGATAGCTGCCATCATAGCTCAGTGGTAGAGCATCGAGCGCGTTATCTGAAGGTCGCAGGCTTGGTTCACACTCACGGCAAGTTATCTTTTCACCCACTTCTCTTCACATTTACAATATAATTTGGTATAATAAATTTCCCTTTACTTTCCTTGGCATTATTTTGTGTTAAATCACAATCTGTTGTGTCAAAACATGAAAAAACCTACTCTTAAGTATATAATTATTTCCCTTATTCAATAACGAGGGTCTCGTAGTGCAGACTTGGTTCTTTTAGGTTGTTTACGAGGGACTATTGGTCAGCTGCAAGCTCGTAATAAGTTCACGTGCTATGTGACGCCTAACAGGCTCATAAAGAGTGTGCCACACTCGCCACCATGGCTACTGGTGGCGCTTACTGACACTCCCACGTTTAAATTCACATATATACACAATATTGTGGCTAGGAGGATAGCCGCCGTGGTATTTGGGTGGCAGAGCATAGAGCGCGTTATTCGAAGGTCGCAGGTTTGGTTCCTGCCCACGGCAAGTTATGTTTTCACCCCCTTTTCTTTCTTCATTGTGCATTCGGTCTAATAACTTCCCCTATTCTTTTCTTGGCATTTTTGTTATATATATATATATATATATATATATATATATATATATATATATATATATATATATATATATATATATATATATCCGATCAGAGACCGATGTTCATCAACGCGAAATTTAGCAGGCTTCGATGCACTTTCATAACGTCGTCCTCCGGGCACAGTGAAATGAGAAAAAGTGAGTGGGAGGAGAGAAAAAGTAGAGAAAACTGAGAAATCGTTGCGATAAAATCAGTCCACATGGTGAACGTACGTCTTTATCGGAACTTATGAAGATATTTATGGCGCTGTGTTGTAAAACACATGACATAACGGGTGAACCTTAACCTGTCATTTCTCAACAAGCGCATCCTATTTACTGACTTTATGCAGCTCTAAGAAACGTTGGCACCAATGCACTAATTTCTCCCCAATACTTATGTGTATTTAATTTTAAAGAAACCTTCGATTCAAACAGTTTACGCACAGCGGCAACAGGCACCTGACTGTGCCTATCCAGGAAGACAATACTTACATACATAAGTAGGAAAAGTTGGAGGAAATGTGGAACACACTATTGCGAGTTAAGCGGGTCACTATGACCCCATGTCACTAGAGGAAACGATTAGAATTAAAAGCGACGCAATAAAAACTGTCTAATCATTAATCGAAAAAAAATCTAAACGCCTACTTGTTGTATTTTGCATACGAGTGAGTAGGGCACAGAATGGCCACTGGACTAAGGAAGGAAAGAAGCGGTAATTTTAGAGGTTCAAATCTCTCTTTTCGACACAACACTAACGAGCACCAACACAACATTCCCATGACATCCAAGGAGATGCTATTAGTAGTCACTGTAATGCGAATGCGAATAAATAAAACTGGACGAAAAGATAAGTTGCCGAGGGCAGGAACCGAACCTGCGACCGAAGATCACGTGCTACGTGACGTCAAGAGGCAGAAAAAGGATGTGCCACACTTTCCGCCTAGGCTAGTGGTGGCGCTCACTGACGCTCCTACGTTGGTATGCCCGTATATAGCCGATAAAATAGACGGGAAGATAGCTGCTATGGTAGCTTAGTTGGTAAGGCATGGCACATGTTATCTCAAGGTCGCAGCTTTGATCTATGCCCATGGCAAGTTGTTCATTCGTTCCATTTTGTTTGTTCACATTTATATAACAGTTTATACACGCTTTTCTGGGCACTGTTGTGTGTTGGTTCTCATTACCAATGATCTAAGCGGGGTCTTTGAGCTTACGATCAATAGAAAGCATCCCCTATATTTTTGAAGGCAACAACCCTCGCAATAAACTGATCCCCAATATATGGGCTCTACTAATTTTTGATTGACTAAAGCATTATATTTACGTGTTTACACGTATATTTCTTCTGTGTGTGCATGAAATTGTGATCATCATGACGGGCTCTATAAAAGTACGTTATTCATCAAAAAGCGTACATAAAATAGACCCAAGACATATCGCTTTCGCGCAATGACACTGTACGGCTACAAGCTGCGGCTACAAGTTTTTAAAATGCTGAAGTGGGCTTCGACAGCTGTCAGATGTTTTAGCAAGTGAGGCACTGGCAATATTCCTCGCAACATGTTCTGCTGCAAAGCTAACAATTTCAGTAAATATTGTCGGCTTACGGTTTATTAGCTTACCCAATTCTGCAAAACTGGCCTCATTGTCTGGCCCAGATATTCAGCCGACAACATATTAGCAGCACGCTACGCAAAACCTTAACCTTATAAACGAGCAGTATAAAAGCTTCGGGCTCGAAAGTTGTGGCAAGAGGTAATTCAACCGTATTTTTTATTTGTTTGCTTATCATGCTTACTTAGGTGTTTTTAAATATTTCTAATTGGCTGTCAGAAAGAGCAACTTGTCCTCTTAATGAGGTTCAATAAAGTGCTTATTTCTCTTGCTGAATAGATAAAGATCCTAGACAACGATCGCCAAAAAAGGTGGTTTTTTAAACGGAGAAGCAACTCTTGACGGGCCTGATGGGACTTAACAAGCTGTATCGAAGAGGACGACCAACTGCTGCAATGGCGGTGCAGTGTGCCATGTAGAAGCTTAAATAGCTGTCCTGCTAAAACAGACATGATTAAAACCAGACAGCAGATTCAACAATTCCCACTTTCTATTTAGCACGATTTAATAATGAACTACATCTAAGCTTGATGGTGTACATATGCATCAGCAATTCGAGACTAACACATCCATGAGGGTTCGTCATATACTACTGCATCTTTTAACACGTGGATGAACATGTTCGGGCTGTAGCAAGTATTCATTCGGAAGAGCAGGTAGCTAGCTGCTGACCAACAATTTATCGCATCGTACCAGAATGATACCCTCGCTATGAAACAAAAAGAGAAGGGTGCTCTTATGAGCACACTTTTTTGGCAGTTAGTTCATATTCATATTGCACCTAACAAAACATCTTCACAAAAAGCCTATTTTTTAATATAATGTTGGTATCACAATCATTGCCTGATGATGAAAATGAAGATATAAGGAGAAGGAAGAAGAGATACAATAAAAAGAGAATAGGTCCCTCGCTTTCACTAAGACTTCGTTTTATCAGAGGCTCCAAGGTAAAGGCGAGATAAATATAGCGTTCACAGCAAGAATGTTGGGGAAGTTGGTAGTGATTTGTGGCTGTTACTTGCGTAATAAAAAACACAGGCGAGAAAAGAGAGACACCATGGGCGCGAACTGACAACCGGTTTATTGAAAACAACCAAATGCACTTTTACCCTCGAGACTAAGAAACGCCCCCATTAGTGGTAATGACCAACTACGATATAAAACTAAAGAGGTATCTTCAAACTACATTATGAAAATACCCCACTGAGACTAAATTTTCAGTCGGACGTCACGCAGGAGTATAAGGATACCTACATGTGCAAGTGCCTTTTAAAAAGTTAAATTTTTATCAGACATTTTGACTGATGCTTGGCTGACACAATTCTTATTAAATTTAAAAAAACGCTTCAATTAACTTCTGGTTTATATTCTACCTGTGCACTGATAAAGTATTTTTAAAAAAAGCACAGCCGATTCAAGGAGTGAATGGTGATGACTGGGGCGAAGCGCGAGGGGGTTTCATCGTTAAGGCGTGAAGCATCCGCGAATATTGCCCACTGCATCATCAAAGATGTGACAAACACTGCATATATTTACACAAGAAATTTCAATATTCGTAAGTGGTAGCTATACGTCACTTTCATTCTCCCGTCTATAAAACGACTTATGGTCGGTGAAGGGGCGGATCGGTGATGGGGCATAGTGGGATGTTTCCAAGGACGAAGTAATGGGCAGTCGGCAAAGGTGGAACTATAGAAGGCCACGTACATACATAAAATTATGGACAGATACACTCTTTTATGAGCGTCGCCCATAAAGATGGTGCGCTCTACATGACTTGCAATGATCGACCAGATGTGTTCGTGCTGAATGAACTACATAACGTGGAGCCATGCTCTTTCAACCTGGTATTTTTCTAAAAATTCTAAAATTTTCAACATGAAAACGGCTCAAATCAAGAGAAACCTGGTATACCACTCCCGTTTTACAGCAGTTCGTAGGGCGGAGTAGTCATAATACTGTTGCGGGACGAAATGCCCTTATCCATTCAAAAATATTTTCAGAACCGTTCATGCTGGTTTAGCAGAAATGGTAAAGTCAAGTCATTTTACTTCCTTATAGCTGTCATGTTCTATCTCTAAAATTGTTATGAAGCAATGTATCGTTCATATTTATTTCGAAAATCAGTGAGACTTGTCACAAACGCATTACTTACACGCAACGCTTTAGCACAAACTGCGGTCCCACTTGGATAGATTCAGAAAGTAGGCAAAACTTAAGGTAAAAGTAGACAGAATAGGCATACCATTTATTTTTGCGCCAAATGTGCCGCCAATGATGGGAAAGCGATATTATGAAAAGTGTAAATATTATTCGAGTGATTCAAGTTATTATTGTTCAAGAATTTTACCAAGTAGTTTTCATCGGTAGTAACGTTGACCAAGAATCTGAAAGTTTCCCTCGCTTCCTTGGTCTTCATACAGTCCGTCAGCTATAGTTATTTGTCGTATACGATTTCTGAACAAGCTTAAAATGCAAAGCCCTTTTTCCTTGAATCGGTTGGCCAAAGTTGGGTCTGGGTTACCATAGCTCCGTATTTTTCCAAGAGTACAAGGGTAGACATGAACTTTGGAGGCACGTCGCGCCCCGTGGGTTTCTTCAGATGGCTTGAACTGAAGCAATCACATTTGTTCAGTATCCTTAAGTGAAGAAACGACTCTCACTTACTGCATTGCGCTGCGTATTGTTGCAAAAGATATCTTTACCCGAGACACTAACATGTTGGAGGATCGTTCTACGGGCGGTATACCATAGTCTAATGTGGAGGAGTATTGTACTCTTTGCTGAAATTTAGTGCAATCAAAAAGCAACTACATTAAAAGTTTGTGCAATGTGCTTGTGTATATAAAACTATTGAAGTGCACTGAATGCAGGATAACTTGATATTAAATTACGTACTGATTCAAATACATCAGTTAAGCTGCTTGCATATTTGACCTACGTATGGCGAACGTTAAAATACCCCAGTGCTGTGTGGGAACACTTCCAGTCGTGGTTAATAAATCAAAAGCAAAATATGGAGAAAAGCCGCAAGGCCAATTTTATCGCGTTAGTCACGAAATGACTCCGTTTTTAAAATGCTTCGGTTGCTTGAATTGTCTACGCTGGCTCAACGCCGGAACGTCAGTTGACCTAATTTTTTTTGCTATCAAGAGAACACCTCAATATTGAAACTAAGCCTCATCCTAATTCCAGGCCCTCCAGCAATATTAGATCATGCAATCAATTTGTGTGTTTGGTTCTAAAATGCAATCTTGATATGTACGCGTATTCCCATTTTCCACGAACGATAAAAGAGTTGAATAAGTTGTCAGTTACAGTACTGAATTCGAAGAACAGAGGAAGCTTTAAAAAGTGCATAAAAATGTCGTAAACATTGAGTGTTGCTATAGTATGGTACTTATATTGCTATGTTGTTCGAAAGTACTTCATGTAGGCCCTTCATATTGCATACTATACCACCATCACAAAATATGTATTTGTGTTTTTTAATAACAGCGTTTTGAGAAAAACATTTTCCTTTGTGTATTTATTAAAGGTCTGTCTTCATTACAATACGTTGTACTTGTTTTGTTTTATGCTAACGTTTACTGTACCTATTCTGTTGCGGTCACAACGGCCAAAAGTATTTGGAAATAAAAAAAGTGGACATACAAGAAAGCATATTTTGTTATTTTTTTTATAGAATGCGTTGCTGGGTGATTTGAAATCATGCTAGGTTAATTTAACGCATTTGCACACAGTGCATCATACTTTGTGTCTGGGAAGGGGGGTAGTGCCATGCAAACTGAAAGTTGCGAAATGCGATAGATGATAAGATACGCTATTCAGAGTCATTATGCTGTGGATAACTCTTTGACGTGCTGTGCTTCAGCCTTCAAATATGTTGTCTGCACACAGCTAGACATTTCCTTACTTAGGGCATCATCACGCCTTTGCTGTCGTGCAGTGCTTGGGAATCCTCGGTAAACTACTGGGGTTGGGTCCACATGTGTGTGTATATAACAATACAACAGAAAAGTTTGAAAACAATGGGTAATATTTGGCATACATTCTTTGGTCTGTAGAGCACTCACTGAAAGAAAAAGGGACAGAAGTGCACAGGACGTGCAACATATTTAGAAACTGAATTTTAACAAGAAGAAATAAACGAAACCATAGAGTTACGTGGCTTGTGCTCCAAACGCAAAAAAAAAACGCCCTGTTTATTGCCCCATAATGTAGCATGCGCATTACTAACTCAGAATGCAAGAATTATAAAAAAATATGCCCCATTGCTATTTATCTGCAAAAACAATATTGACTGCTGATACGCCAGAATAGAAGCTCGGAGCCGTCACAATGTAATCATGCAGCCAAGCTGAATTGTTTGGCTCCAGACAGTGTCGTGAAGGAGTCATCGAGACGCACTGTAGCCGCCCACGGCAACCATGGCACAAAAATTTAAACTGCAATACTTTTCTCAAACAAAATTCTAGATTTGTAGTTTCCGGCTGCCGCCAGCGTTTCGACTTTAGATTCGGAGAGGGTAGGCATGTGCCGTACTATAATCATGAACAGTTTTTTGGGCAAGCTCGTGTCACGAACCATACACGAGTTCAAGGATACTCGAACATAGGTAGTTGTTATTTCCTTTTTTTCTTCTAAATATTTTGAATATTTCTTAATAATAGGTTTTCTTCATGTTATTTCCATGTTAGATACGCTGGATTCACCAATCTTTCTCAAAAAGGCATGTCTGTTTATGTTCAGGATGCGCAGAATTCAACAACCCAGCTTAGAATATATTATTTGGAATAATTCCTTCTTGCCAGCCTTCTACTTATCTAGGTTGTGTCTCCGGTACCTATTTTTATGGTGGCAATCGTTTTATGCGAATCAGCACGGTTTTCATCTAGACAGTCTATATTAACGTGTTAAACTTATTGTAACTATTCTGTGCGTCATTAGTCATAAATGTCTGACTTTATTTTTTTATACTTTTTTTCCCAACTCCGCCTAGTGGGTGTGAGCCGCACATAGAGGCTGTGATCATCATCATATTCTTTCTGCACAGGTCAACGTCATTGTGAAGGAGAACCTGCCAGGACCATCTTTACGTTAGGCGAGTGCTTACCCACGTGATTTTCTGGCGACAACTGAGGAGCTCCAGAGCCGGGCCGACTCCGCCGTAGAAAAAACCACCGCTACACATTCGCAGCCAAGCCTAATCATGGACTGTTGGCTGAGCACAGAGTCGCCGATGATGACGTTGTCTGGTACGCTAGACGACCTTTTTCTAGTTGCTATGGAAATAGTTGAAGACAACGCGGTGGAGTACATACACTCAAGCAAGGTGAAGAAACTTATCCGAGATTTGACCGTTGCCAAAGAACCTTTGCAGGAGTATGTTCAGGAACTCGAGGCGAGACTGCAGGAAATGCAACTTGAACACAAGTTTCTGCACAGAAAGTTATCCGAACTACGCAAGGAAGAACGCATGCTGCTAGAGGCACGGAACGCAGATAACCAGCCTGCAGGTACACCAGCCTCCACCCTTTCAACTTCCCCAAATGGGGGTTACGACAAAAAAAGCTTAATGAAACGACCAGATTCGGCATCAATAGACCACTCTCACATAGCAGAAGACGGCAAGTCACAATGGCACTTGCGTTTATTGGCTTCCCTAGTCGAAGAACTTCGCGAACATCGGGTACTTGACGACGACTATCGCGTTGAAGGTGCCCCGGCATTCTCGCAGCACGCTACTGGGCCTGTGATTCCATCTTTTGGTCAGGCTGAAAGCAACTGGCTTGGCCGGATGCGGTCCATTAAGAGATCCGAGGAAATCTTGAACAATGATATGCTGCCAACGATCGAGCAAGACATGGGCACCGAAGCCGTGAATAACTACCGTGAAGAAGTCTGAAGTTTGCGGAGAGTGTGATGTCTTTATGGTTAAATAAAGTTCAAGTTGTCTTTCCTAGTTCATGCGCAGTTGTTTTCTCTGTCCGTTAATATAGACAGCTAAGCAATCGACCATGGTAAGGAAGAACTTCGAAATGGAAATAAATGCTTCAGATATATACTTTTCAGTGCTACTTCCTAAACTACTAAAACCACATCCTAGCTAGTTCTGCACGGGCGTATCGCCTAATACGACTGGTAGTACATGTTTCAAGATTACCGCTCAATAATTACACTGTTTTAACTTGACATGCTTTCAACTGGTACTCCCAATCAGTCTTCACACTTGATAACATTGTAGTTCTTAGGCTTAGTTATGTTTCTCACCCTAAAAAACTAGACAGTACCGCAAAAAGTTGTGACAGCATCTTGAACCTTATCCTGAAACTTGGTACTAAACTATATACAGGTTCTGAAGGCATCCCTAATTCTTTTGTGACATGAAATTCTTCATAAACAGCACAAGACCTTAACTTATGTTTTAAGACATCCTTGTATCCTGCTACCACGTTCATGAAAATCTGCCCAAGTGTTTTCTTTGCCTGAATGAGGAGCAGAACTATTTATTTCTAAACACAGATCCACATCTCTTACACCTTATTGCAATATGTTAGAGCACATCATTTCCAAACATAGGTTTGAACTCCTTCAGTATAATAATATGCTATTTGTAATTTTGGCATAGTTTTCGTTGTGCTTATCATAAGCGAATGATTTGTTGGGTTTGGTTGTGCAAGGGCCATAGAGGGCCGAACAGTACTGTATGTTTTGTGGGGTGTTCAGGTTGATTGATTGCTGCGAAGATTTATACTCCCTCATTCGTTCTAAGTTATTATTATGCTAAACGTAAGTTTCGATGAGCCTCGGATTGTTTCTTGAATAACCAATTATTGTTGTTTTTCCTGTGCACATGGCTTGTACCCATGAAAAAAATTGGCTGATAATAAGGTTAAATTTCTCAATACTGTTTGCTTTTTTCTTTTGAGCTCATACTTCGTTTATTTCGGCTCACCAGATTAATCTCTCACTGATGTCAATACCGATGTTTATCCAGCATCTGTTTTATGTGCTTGAATATTTTCTTACCTTTACATAAATATTTACCCTATAGCATATCTTGTACAATAGCGGTCTTCAAAGATGACAGTGCCCTCTATGGAGCTACAAATTCCATTGACACTCATTACAATCTTGCACGATTACTCACGCCATTTACTTAGTGTGACACTTGTAAAGAGAAGAATAACTCTAGTGAAACAGTAGAATAGTATTTTACCAATCAGAGCAACAACTTCTTTTTTACTATTCTCAACGTGGTACTCAGGTTAGCAGTGTTCCATAGTAAAAAAAAAAATCGCCAGATCCCGCCTATCTTAGAAATCGATCTTATGCGAAGCACGCGGATACGAGGTGACTGTGTGTAATTTTTTATAGAGATAAACAATATGAAGTAGCGCTAAACTCATGTCACGACCATCAGCCTGACTACGTCCACTGCAGGACAAAGGCCTCTCCCATGTTCCGCCAGTTAACCCGGTCCTGTGCTTGCTGCTGCCAATTTATACCCGCAAACTTAATCTCACCAGCCCACCTAACCTTCTGTCTCCTCCTAACCCGCTTCCCTTCTCTGGGAATTCAGCTAGTTACCCTTAATGACCAGCGGTTATCCTGTCTACGCGCTACAGCCCGCGGCCCATGTCCATTTCCTCATCTTTAATTCAACTATGATATCCTTAACCCCTATTTGTCCCCTAATCCACTCTGCTCTCTTCTTGTCTCTTAAGGTTACGCCTACCATTTCTCTTCCCATTGCTCGCAGCGTCGTCCTCAATTTAACCTGAACCCTCTTTGTAAGTCTCCAAGTTTCTGCTCCGTAGCTAAGTATCGGCAAGATACAGCTGTTATAGACCTTCCTCTTGAGGAATAGTGGCAACCTACCTGTCATAATTTTAGAGTGCTTGCCGAATGGGCTCCACCCCATTTTTATTCTTCTAGTTACTTTAATCTCGTGGCTCGGCTCTGCAATTATTACCTGCCCTAAGTACACATAGTCTTTTACAACTTCAAGTGCACTATTACCTATCTTGGAGCGCTGCTCCTTTCCGAGGTTGTTGTACATTACTTTCGTTTTCTGCAGAATAATTTTAAGACCCGCCTTTCTGCTCTCCTTGTCAAACTCCGTAATCATGAGTTGCAATTCGTCCCCTGAGTTACTCAGCAATGCAATGACATCGGCGAAGCGCAAGTTACCAAAGTATTCTCCATTAACTCTTATCCCTAACTGTTCCCATTCTAGGCTTCTGAAAACCTCCTGTAAGCACGCGGTAAATAGCATTGGGAAGATTGTGTCCCCCAGCTTCACACCCTTCTTGATTGGTATTCTGTTGCTTTCTTTATGAAGCACTATGGAAGCAGTTGATCCCCTGTATATTTCTTCCAGAATGTTTATTTATACTACATCTTCGCCCTGATTCCGCAGGGACTCATGTACAATAATACAAAATCATAAGTTAAAGAGCCGCATACGTTACATATTACCAGTTGTTTACAGTTTCGTTAGGATGCCAACGGGAACATAGATATTAGAGACAGAAGACGCGTTAAGCTTTGATGAAGCACTGATACTCGCATCAACCCTGAGACGTGTGATGTGACTTAAAATCTCCTGCAAATACAACCTAATTCGAATGATAGTTCCTGGTGATAGAATATAGGCGATCTGGGCTTTTTACTCAAATTGGAAAGAACGCATTGATCACTCTAAACCTATAAGAGTCAGGCAACAAATAATCTATTCCTAATCGTTTCAAACCGTACAACTATGTTCGAAAGTGCAGTAATATGATGATACATTTTTGATAAAACTAGGGCTAAAACTCCACTTCCTCTACCTGACCAATTGAACCTAAAAGTTTAAAAGCTATTAAGCTTAAATGTTTGTTTTTTTGCCCCGCCACGGTGGTCTAGTGGCTAAGGTACTCGACTGCTGAACTGCAAGGCGCGGGTTCAAATCCCGGCTGCGGCGGCTGTATTTCCGATGTAGGCGGAAACGTTGTAGGCCCGTGTGCTCAGATTTGAGTGCACGTTAAAGAACCCCAGGTGGTCCAAATTTCCGGAGCCCTCCACTACGGCGTCTCTCATATTCATATAGTAATATGATTATGAGAGACGAATTAGTGGGACGAAGTAGTGGGACTTTAAAACCCTACATATCAATCAATCAATCAATCAATCAAATTTTTGATTTACTGGAAGCCAGGACTCTTAAAGTGAAATAATAATAAAATTGGTTTGTCCTGTGAGATAAAGAAGTTCTGTGTAACAGGGAGATACAGAACGGCAATTTTACTGGAGAACTTTTAAAGTGCTGTGATAGACTCAAAATGATTGCTTCCACCGCAGAACACAAAGCGTCCTGCCCGATGTTGTAATTGTTAGCACTTTTTTTATTTCGACGTTAGCGAATGTTTCGGAGACAATGGAGCACTGTGCCATTTATGACTGATAACTCTGAGCCTCATGTCATCAAATGACCTTCTGTGCCTCACAGGTGCAAGCGATTGCGAAGTGGGGAGCTTTCTTGAGGAAACACCTGCTTCACTTCGAGTGGGTTCCTGATTGCCGAACTGCTCAGCTTCACCTTGAAGGTTGACAGTGTGTGCAAGGGAGCAGGGAACAAGGCCGCTTAACATGACAGCTTCTCCGTCAAACCTTCAGCAAAGGTGTCGAAAATCTGTTACATAATTGTTGGCATAAATATATCTATCGTGGCAGACACTGCAGAAGTGACCATCGCTTGGAGGAACCCACACTGGCGAGACGTAGCAAACGGCGTACCCTACTCCACACTCTATAATGAAGGGTTCAGCCTCTGCCCAAGAACAACGGCGTGTCTCTAGAATATTCAGGATCTGTGTTTCACGGTTCCGAGCAGGAAAGATTTCGTCCGTGGCTTTGTGTGCTATATCACATATTCGAGGTTGTCACAACGATGAAGGAAGCAGACAGTAGGTCGAAGATTAAGCTGTTTATTCAGCGGAACTTGTGACCACGTAAAAGAAAATTGAGATTACAGCAAGACACCGGCCCTGATATCGGCGAACTGAACGTCAGTCGTCGATCAAGTGATAAGCGGAGAAGCATGTCGTCATTTAAACACCTGCCATCGAACATTTTAGCGTGATCGCTAGCGGTGACGTAGGTTCCAGATTAATATAAAAGAATCACGAAGTGGGCGTAATCTCAACAAATTATCTACAACAGTCCTGAAGCTTCCCGAACACTTTAGGCGTGGTTCACGCTGATAATTGCGTACAGCATAATGGGATGATAAAAAAAAACTTGAGGAAGAAATGTGACATTTTCCGCCCTCTGAAAAAAGGCATCGGTCGGACGTTTTAACAGAAGATGAAAGTACAATAATAATGCACTATACAGCAATAAAAACAACAATAACAAAATACACTCTTTCAGTTCGTTAACGTTCCTGAAACGGCTTAAGGCGCCCAACGTGGATGACTTCAGGCCGCGATCGGCGCCGTCGAAAGTTCGTAATGTCTTTGGGGACAACCTCGTAGTCGAGTGGGCCAAGACGTCGTACGACCCTGTATGACCTGAAGTATCGTCGCAGAAGTTTTTCACTGAGTCCACGTCGACGTATCGGCGTTCCTACCCAAACACGTTCATCGGGCTGGCATTCCAGGAAGCGTCGCCGAAGATTGTAATGGCGGCGGTAGGTAGTCTGATGGTTCATGATGCGCAGGTGGGCGATTGGACGAGCTTCTTCAGCTCGCTGAAGATAGAGGGTTACGTCAAGGTTTTTATCGTCAGTGACGTTGGGCAGCATGGCGTCGAGCGTCGTCGCCGGGTCCCTTCATTGACCAACTTGTACAGTTGCATCTGCGTCTCCTCCTGAACAGCCGTGTTGTATGCGAAGTTCACGTACGGAAGAATGGCGTATCATGTTTTCTGTTCGACGTCGACGTAGATGGCCAGAATGTCAGTGATTGTCTGGTTTAACCACTCGGTGAGACCATTCATCTGTGGGTGGTAGGCAGTAGTGCTGCGATGGCTTGTCTGGCTATGTCTCAAGATCGGTTCAATCAAATCAGCAGTAAAGGTTTACTGCTATAGGTGATGACATGCTCTGGAGTGCCATGACAAAGCACGATGTTCTCGACGAAGAACTTGGCTACCTCTTCGGCTACACCTTTGGGTAGAGCTTTGTTTCGGCGTAGCGGGTGAGGTAGTCAGCAGCTACGATAATATATTTGTTTTCGCAATTCGTTGTCGGAAATGGCCCCAGTAGGTCCATCCCGATTTGTCGAGGCCAAGATTCCGGCTCACGAGGGGCTAGTTCCTTAAACGTCCACCACGAGCCAATTCCCCTCGCTGAACCCTTCCCCTCGCTCGCTTTTTTTCTCCTCCCAACACGACGCTGACGAGTCCCCTACGGAAATGGTTTTGCTCTTCAACCTGTTCTCGCTCGCCCCTCATTGTGGGAACCAAAGAAGTGCACCCCGTTGCCAGCGCATTCTTACTCCTGCACCGTGCTCCCCACCAGGTTGCAGAAATTAGGTGCCTTTTCTCATCTTCTAACCACTACCACCACCATTTAAACGGCGGCCTGTGTAGAGTACGCGAACATGTTACGGACCGGCCAGGAACGGTTTTTCAGACTGAGGACTTCTGTCTTTCTTTGGCTCGGTTGAGCTCGAGTCCTCACAGTTTTAATATATTGTCATATATTTTACATTCGAAGAAACTACGACCAACCGCATTACATTCTTCAGTGTGTTTCTTGTCGTAGGTAATTTAAATTATTCATAATATCAGGTTCAATACTTATTTTGTGGCTAAGTCATATTCTTTGCCGACTCGAATTTTCTTTAGGGCAGAACAAAGTTTTTTAATATTCTTTTTTTAAGTAATAGGCTGTTGGAAAGCATGCAAAAAATTAAAGATAATAGTACAACTATTTTCACAGGAGAACCGTGTCCACATACTGGACACTGTTATTCAGTTGTTGAACATATAGGTACACACTTTCTGGCATTCTCTTTAAAAGAGCGCTGCTTTTGGCCCTGTTAGGTTAATAGCCTTATATTACACAAGCGAGGTTCGCTTTGACCCAAGAAAATGTTTCTCATGGTTGGCTGTAGCCCATAGCGTTCAGCACCACTAAGTAAACAATACGTAGAAGAAAACGTGTCTATTTTGTCCACAATTCAACTTCATCAGACGCCAATCCCCCTCGTGCTTCAGGCTGTTAATAGATTCCCAGCATGTTTCAGTTTGATTTTTCTATCACTGGCCTGGAAGAATATTATGTCAAGCCACTTCTTGTTTTCTTTATTTCTTCTGTATTCAGCACGATGTGCACCAATTGCATCTTGGTGTCGAATGTACTGGACGTAAGCAATTCTCGCATTGCCAGCAAAGTTTTGACTACAAAAGCTACGTTTTTTTCTACGATGTATCAAAAAGACATAACAAAGATTGCACGATTTAATTGATTTCAATGGTGCGAAAATATCTCCTGAAGTACCTTTGTATACTTGACCGCATCGTGTGCGCGTGTTTTCGCGTATAATACGCAATTACTTCTGGTGGCCAATGAATAGGTTGATATATATGTGGGGTTTAACGTTTCAAAACCACCGTATGATTATGAGAGATGCCGTAGTGGAGGGCTCAAGAAATTTCTAACATCTGGGGTTCTCTAACGTGCACCCAAATCTGAGCACACGGGGCTACAACATTTCCGCCTCCATTGAAAATGCAGCCGCCGCTGAACACCTTAGCCACTAGACAACTGTGGCGGGGCGGCCAATAAATAGATGGGGCTGAAGGATGAACTACTCTAAAAAACATCATACTCGACTCTTACAGAAACTACCAAAGTGGTTTCAGTTCCGACTGTAGCTCTGCTTACTTTTTTGCATCACTTTTTTGTCATATTTTTGTCAATACTAAGTGTATGTACCACCCTGCTGAAATCACCAAATGATGATTGCAGTAATTGTAAATAAATAGTAATAATAATAATATGTTCAATACAGCCCCGCCGTGGTGGTCTAGTGGCTAAGGTATTCAGCTGCTGACCCGCAGGTCGCGGGTTCGAATCCCGGCTGCGGCGGCTGCATTTCCGATGGAGGCGGAAATGTTGAAGGCCCGTGTGCTCAGATTTGGGCGCACGTTAGAGAACCCCAGGTGGTCGAAATTTCCGGAGCCCTCCACTACGGCGTCTCTCATAATCATATGGTGGTTTTGGGACGTTAAACCCCACATATCAATCAATATGTTCACTACACTAGTCATGGGGTAGGAAAGGAATATGCTTGGCAACCACAGGGTAAACGCTCCGAGATTGTACTGTCCAGTTATCCCTTGTGGAAGCTCTTTCACTTTGTTATTTCTTTGTAGCGCTTATTCTTGGCGTAAATGTACATAATGAACTGAGTATAGTTCCATAGAAAAAGAAAAAAAAACAACAGACGATCATGACGGACAGCACAGTTACAGTGTTAGCTAGAGCAGTGACTTTTGTAGACCTTTTTGTAAATAAGTGTTAGCATCTAATTTGCTGGCATTTCATTGCAGGCGTCTTATTTTATAAAGCACCCAACATAGTTCCGTAAAGTCTCCTTCAAACAATTGCTGCTTCAAGGGACAGCATGCCCCTGATTGTTTTTGCACCACTACCTGACAACATTTATTTAATGAGGTTAATTAGTGAGGTACCTGCCAACATTTAATTAATGAGGAATCCTATTTACTGACTTCATGCAGCTCTAAGAAAGCTTGGCACCAATGCACGAATTTCTCCACAATACTTATGTGTATTTAATTTTAAAGGAACCTTCGATTCAAACAGTTTACGCACAGCGGCAACAGCCACCTGACTGTGCCTATCCAGGAAGAGAATACTTACATACATAAGTAGGAAAAGTTGGAGGAAATGTGGAACATAAAATTGCGAGTTAAGCGGGTCACTATGACCCCATGTCACTATTAAAAAGGATTATAATTAAAAGTGACGCAATAAAAACTGTCCAAACACTAATCGAAAAAGAAAACTCTAAAAGCCTACATGTAGTATTTTGCATACGAGTGAGTAGGGCACAGAGTGGCCACTGGACTAAGCGAAGGAAAGAAGCGGTAATTTTAGAGGTTCAAATCTCCCTTTTCGACACAACATGCACTAACGAGAACCAACACAACATTCCCATGACATCACAGGAGATGCTATTAGTAGTAACTGTAATGCGACTGCGAATAAATAAAACTTGACGAAACGATAAGTTGCCGAGCACAGCAACCAAACCTGCGACCGAAGATCACGTGCTACGTGACGTCAAGAGGCAGAAAAAGAATGTGCTACACTTTCCGCCTAGGCTAGTGGCGGCGCTCACTGACGCTCCTACGTTGGTATGCCCGTATATAGCCGATAAAATAGAAGGAAAGATAGCTGCCATGGTAGCATAGTTGGTAAGGCATGGCACATGTTATCTGAAGGTCGCAGCTTTGATCTATGCCCATGGCAAGTTGTTCATTCATTCCATTTTGTTTGTTCACATTTATATAACAGTTTATACACATAATATCCCCCATGCTTTTCTGGGCACTGTTGTGTGTTGGTTCTCATTACCAATGATCTAAGCGGGGTCTTTGAGCTTACGATCAATAGAAAGCATCCCCTATATTTTTGAAGGCAACAACCCTCGCAATAAACTGATCCCCAATATATGGGCTCTACTAATTTTTGATTGACTAAAGCATTATATTTAGGTGTTTACACGTGTATTTCTTCTGTGTGTGCATGAAATTGTGATCATCATGACGGGCTCTATAAAAGTACGTCATTCATCAAAAAGCGTACATACAATGAACCCAAGACATATCGCTTTCGCGCAATGACACTGTACGGCTACAAGCTGCGGCTACAAGTTTTTGAAATGCTGAAGTGGGCTTCGACAGCTGTCAGATGTTTTAGCAAGTGAGGCACTGGCAATATTCCTCGTAATACGTTCTGCTGCAAAGCTAACAATTTCAGTAAATATTCTCGGCTTACGGTTTACTAGCTTACCCAATTCTGCAAAACTAGCCTCATTGTCTGGCCCAGATATTCATCCGACAACATGTACTATTAGCAGCACGCTACGCAAAACCTTAACCTTATCAACAAGCAGTATAAAAGCTTCGCGTTCGATAGTTGTGGCAAGAGGTGATTCTACGGTATTTTTCATTTGTTTGCTTATCATGTTTATTTAGTTATTTTTAAATATCTTAATTGGCTGTCAAAAAGAGCAACCTGTCCTCATGTTGAGGTTCAATAAAGTGCTTATTTCTCTTGATGAATAGATAAAGATCCTAGACAACGATCGCAAAAAAAGGTGGCTTTTTAAACGGAGAAGCAACTCTTGACGGGCCTGATGGGACTTAACAAGCTGTATCGAAGAGGACGACCAACTGCTGCAATGGCGGTGCAGTGTGCCATGTTGAAGCTTAAATAGCTGTCCAGCTAAAACAGACATGATTAAAACCAGACAGCAGATTCAACAATTCCCACTTTCTATTTAGAACAATTTGTTAATGCACTACATCTAAGCTTGATGGTGTACATATGGGTCAGCAAATCGAGACTAACACATCCATGAGGGTTTCTCATAAACTACTGCACCTTTTAACACGTGGATGAACATGTTAGGACTGTAGCAGGTATTCATTCGAAATAGCAGGTAGCTAGCTGCTGACCAACAATTTATCGCATTGTACCACAATGATACCCTCGCTTTAAAACAAAAAGAGGAGGGTGCTCTTATGAGCACACTTTTTTGGCAGTTAGTTCATATTCATATTGCACCTAACAAAAAATCTTCACAAAAAGCCTATTTTTAATATAATGTTGGTATCACAATCATTGCCTGATGATGAAAATGAAGATATAAGGAGAAGGAAGAAGAGATACAATAAAAAGAGAATAGGTCCCTCGCTTTCACTAAGACTTCGTTTTATCAGAAGCTCCAAGGTAAAGGCCAGATAAATATAGCGTTCACAGCAAGAATGTTGGGGAAGTTGGTAGTGATTTGTGGCTGTTACTTGCGTAATAAAAACACAGGCGAGAAAAGAGAGACACCATGGGCGCAAACTGACAACCGGTTTATTGAAAACAACCAAATGCACTTTTACCCTCGAGACTAAGAAACGCCCCCATTAGTGGTAATGAACAACTACGATATAAAACTAAAGAGGTATCTTCAAACTACATTATGAAAATACCCCACTGAGACTAAATTTTCAGTCGGACGTCACGCAGGAGTATAAGGATACCTACATGTGCAAGTGTCTTTTAAAAAGTTAAATTTTTATCAGACATTTTGACTGATGCTTGGCTGACAAAATTCTTTCTAAATTTAAAAAAAACGCTTCAATTAACTTCTGGTTTATATTCTACCTGTGCACTGATAAAGTATTTGTAAAAAAATCACAGCCGATTCAAGGAGTGAATGATGATGAGTGGGGCGAAGCTCGAGGGGGTTTCATCGTTAAGGCGTGAAGCATCCGCGAATATTGCCCACTGCATCATCAAAGATGTGACAAACAGTGTATATAATTATACAAGCATTTTCATTAGTCGTAAGTGGTAGCTATACGTCACTTTCGTTCTCCCGTCTATAAAACGACTTATGGTCGGTGAAGGGGCGGATCGGTGTTGGCGCGTAGAGGAATGTTTGCAAGGGCGATGTAGAGGGCAGTTTGCAAAGGTGGAACTGTAGGCGGTCACGTACAAACAAGGCATGATGGACATAGTGGGACAATCTATTGTTCGTTAACGCGACCCTGCATACAAGTAAACGACCGTCTTGAATATCATATTGCCTACTTCTCAAGAGTATTTGCTTTATGGACGGTGAAGTGGTGTATAGGTGATGGGGCATAGTGAGATGTTTCCAAGGACGAAGTAGTGGGCAGTCGGCAAAGGTGGAACTATAGGGGGCCACGTACATACATAAAGGGATGGACAGATACACTCTTTTAGGAGCTTCGCCCATAAAGATGGTGTGCTCTACATGACCTGCAATGATCGACCAGATGTGTTTCTGCTGAATGAACTACATAACGTGGAGTCATGCTCTTTCAACCTGGAATTTTTCTAAACATTTTAAATTTTCCAACATAAGAAGGGCTCCAATCAAGAGAAACCTCGTATACCACTCCCGTTTTTCAGCAGTTCGTAGGGCGCAGTAGTCATAATACTGTTGCGGGACGAAATGCCCTTATCCATTGAAAAATAATTTCAGATACGTTCATGCTGGTTTAGCGAAAATGGTAAAGTCAAGTCATTTTTCTTCCTTATAGCTGTCATGTTCTATCTCTAAAATTGTTGTGAAGCAATGTATCTTTGATATTTATTTAAAAAATCGGCGAGGCTTGTCACAAACGCATTACTTACACGCAAGGCTTTGGCAAAACTACGGTTCCCCTTGGGTAGATTCAGAAAGTTGGCAAAACTTAAGGTAAATGTAGACAGAATAGGCATACCATTTATTTTAGTGCCAAATGTGCCGCCAATGATGGGAAAGCGATATTATGAAGAGTGTTATTATTGTTCGAGTGATTCAAGTTATTACTGTTCTAGATTTTTATCAAGTAGTTTTCATCGGTAGTAACGTAGACCAAGAATCTGAGTTTCCCTCGCTTCCTTGGTCTTCATATAGTCTGTCAGCAATACTTATTTGTCGTATACAATTTCTGAACAAAGTTAAAGAGCAAAGCCCTTTTTCCTTGAATCAATTGGCCAAAGTTCGGTCTGGGTTACCATAGCTCCGTATTTTTTGAAGAGTACAAGGGTAGACATAAACTTTGGAGGCACGTCGCGCACTTCGAGTTTCTTCAGATGGCTTGAACTGAAGCAATCACATTTCTTCAGAGTCCTTAAGTGAAGAAACAACGCTCAGTTACTGCATTGCGCTGCGTATTGTTGCAAAATATATCTTTACCCGAGACACTAACATGTTGGAGGATCGTTCAACGGGCGGTATCCCATAGTCTAATGTGGAAGAGTATTGTACTCTTTGCTGAAATTGAGTGCCATCAAAATGCAACTTTATATTCAGTTTGTGCAATGTGCTTGTGTATACAAAACTATTGAAGTGCACTGAATGCAGGATAACATGATATTCAATGACATACTGATCCAAATACATCAGTTAGGCTGCTTGCATATTTGACCTACGTAAGGCGAACGGTAAAATACCCCGGTGCTGTGTGGGACCCCTTCAAGTCGTGGTTAATAAATCAAAAGGAAAAATACGACGAAAGGCCGAGAGGCCAAATTTATCGCGTTATTCACGAAATGACTCCGTTTCTAAAATGCTTTGGTTGCTTGAATTGCCTACGCTGGCTCAACGCACGAAAGTCAGACGAGCTAAATTTCTTTTTTTTATCAAAAGAACACCTCAATTTTGAAACTAAGCCTCATCTTTATTCCAGGCCCTCCAGCAATATTAGATCATGCAATCACTTTGTGTGTTTGATTCTAAAATGCTATCTGGATATTTACGCGTATTCCCATTTTCAATGAACGATAAAAGAGTTGAATAAGTTGTCAGTACCGGTACTGAATTCGAAGAGCAGAGGAAGCTTTAAAAAGTGCATAAAAAAATGTCGTGAACATTGAGTGTTGCTATAGTATTGTACATATATTGACTTGTGGGGTTTAACGTCCCAAAACCACCATTGCTATGTTGTTCGAAAGTACTTCATGTAGGCACTTCATACTGCATACTATACCACCATCACAAAATATGTATTTGTGTTCTTTAATAACAGCGTTTTAAGGCAAAACATTTTCCTTTGTGTATTTATTAAAGGTCTGTCTTCTTTACAATACGTTGTACTTGTTTTTGTTTTATGCTAACGTTTACTGTACCTATCCCGTTGCGGCCATAACGGCCAACAGTATTTGGAAATAAAAAAAGTGGACATACAAGAAAGCACATTTTGTTATTTTTTTTTCATGGAATGCGTTGCTGGGTGATTTGAAATCATGCTAGGTTAATTTAACGCATTTGCACACAGTGCATCATACCTCGTGACTGGGAGGGGGGGGTAGTGCCATACCAACTGAAAGTTGCGAAATGCGATAGATGATAAGATAGGCTATCCAGAGTCATTATGCTGTGGATAACTCTTTGACGCGCTGTGCTTCAACCTTCAAATATGTTCTCTGCACACAGCTAGGCATTTCTTTACTTAGGGCATCATCACGCTTTTGCTGTCGTGCAGTGCTTGGGAATCCTCGGTAAACTACTGGGGTGAGGTCCACATGCGCGTGTATATAACAATACAACAAAAAAGTTTGAAAACAATGGGTAATATTTTGCATACATTCTTTGGTCTGTCGAGCACTCACTGAAAGAAAAAGGGACAGAAGTGCACAGGACGTGCAACATATTTAGAAAGTGAATTTTAACAAGAAGAAATAAATGAAACCGTAGAGTTACGTGGCTTGTGCTCCAAACGCAAAACAAAAACGCCCTGGTTATAGGCAATATGCAAAATTAACAGCGCCATCTAGTGAACGCAGCAGGTACCATATCCGCCATTTTGATGCTGGCGAGGCTTGACCACTACGCGCGAACGACCCACATGCGAACGTACGCTTTTCAACGCTTCGACTGTCGCAGTCTGATTTTTTTGCTCGCGAAATGCCAGTACACTGCTGTGTGCCGCTGTGCAAGCAGCGCGGAGTCACAGACAGCGATGGGAGCAAGGTATGGGGCATGAATTACGATTTTGCAGCGATCATTTAAACGCAAAACAGGGTATGGCGTGCACAAGCATTATGGGCACAGTCTAGGATGCATGTATCTCCGCGGTGCGCGGGCTGCACGAGAGCAATGCAGGGCTAACCATTTTTATGTGTT
Source organism: Rhipicephalus annulatus (assembly GCA_013436015.1). Lineage (NCBI taxonomy): Eukaryota > Metazoa > Arthropoda > Arachnida > Ixodida > Ixodidae > Rhipicephalus > Rhipicephalus annulatus. The sequence continues at coordinate 51,272 of WOVY01011625.1, read as the reverse complement.
ACGTGGACAGGCCATGTTTTTATAGGTTTGTCAGCTTTGCAGCTAGGTGTTTTCACTACGTCGGGCCTCTGCACAACAGTGGTGCTCTTCGATTTACCGTCTCGAACTCGCTGAGAAGCTGTGCAGCAAAATGACTTCGGGGAAGCCTCGGACTACCCGCGGACTATCCGCGGTGAGTCTGAGATGGTAAATCGAAGAGCCCCGGTAATTCCTTGCAGTCGAATACAGAGTCCGCCACTGCTGGTGGAGTAACTAGTGTGACAGAACCGAACTGTTAGGACGGGCTTTTTTGTGACGAGATTGCACCATGTAGGTAGACGACGTAAAAATGTTAGTTTTTTAAGATGATTGCGCACAGAGACGTGCAAAGCTACTGCTACTCCGAGTAACATGCCGTACACGCATCCTAGAAAGGCAGCTCGGTTGCTTGTCCGCGTTCAAGCTCCGTTGTGTCCGCAAGTACGGTCACCGCGCAGCAATAAAACAGTCATTTGGAAGATAAGGGCTATGCCCACTTTAAAACAGAAAAGTATCTGCTCAGGCACTTGACTTCAATTCCCTCAACGTGCGCGGACGCAACTTTTCCATTGGGGCCTCTCTCACTAATTTTCCTTTACCAACGAAATAAAATCGAAAAGATAGCGGGGCGCACTGCCGTAGGTTTCGAAAACTGGCACCATGAGTATCGCCAGGGCTTGACTGAATGATGTTCTGCATGAGTTCCGAGCGTGGCAATCCTATTTGTTCGTATGACGGGATTCATTCTCTGCATTTTAGTTTCTTTGGCTCAGTTGCATTGCAGCTGTTTTTTGTGTTGCAACTCACCTCACTTGAAAAATGTTTCATGTTGCATTATAAAACATACAGCTGTGGAGACAGCCATAACTTAGTTGTATGGGATTCAGCATTTTGGCTGCCTTACACTTGCAGCTCCTTAGAAACCTTTGAATCTACATAGATAAAAAAATAACTAATTTAAATTCTCCCAAGTGTCCGCAAGTGACCAATGCCTCTTAAGGCTAGCTGTAAAGGGCCATATCTAGGAAAGGCTGCTAGGAAACGGGAGTGTGCACAGTAAAAACTGAGGGGGAGGGGGTCACATTAGAAGTGCATCATTAGTCCTGCAATGCACATATAAGTGTGACCTCTATTCTCAGTGAGAAGAATTTTTGATAGTGTCTGTGTTTGTATACAAATCGTTTAAACAGCTAAGAGAAACATAGCTCGTGACGTCGCTCTGAATGTTGTTGCTTATATCTTGTAGGTATCCTTCCACCGCTTTCCGAAAGATGCAATGACATACAAGTGGCAAGATGTGGCAAGATTCCTATACAGTTTGTCCACATCACATGTTCGGGCACTGGAAAACGTCTTGCTGTGGCCATCGCAGTAGCTCAGCACAGTGAAGCAAGTGTTCAGCAGTCGTACGGCCGTACTAGCGAACGCGTTGCCGTCGACCGCTCACCCACATCAAAATGGCGGCGGGGTCAAAATGCACAATGTTGCCAGAGCACAAAGCAATTTCGCATATGGTCCATTGCCCCATAATGTAGCATGAGCATTACTAACTCAGAATGCAAGAATTATAAAAAAAATATGCACCATTGCTATTTGTCTGCAAAAACAATATTGACTGCTGATACGCCAGAATAAAATCTCGAAGCCGTCACAATGTAATCATGCAGCCAAGCTGAATTGTTTGGCCCCAGACAGTGTCGTGAAGGAGTAATCTAGACGCACAGTAGCCGCCCATGGCAAACACGGCACAAAGATTTAAACTGCAAAACTTTTCTTGACAAAAATTCTAGATTGTAGTTTCCGGCTACCGCCAGCGTTTGGACTTTAGATTCGGAGAGGGGTAGGCATGTGCCGTACTATAAACATGAACAGTTTTTTGGGCCAGCTCGTATCACGAACCATACACGAGTACAAGGATACTCGAACATAGGTAGTTGTTATTTTCTTTTTTTCCTTCTAAATATTTTGAATATTTCTTAATAATAGGTTTTCTTCAAGTTATTTCAATGTTAGATACGCTGGATTTACCAATCTTCCTCAAAAACGCATATCTATTTATGTTCAGGGATGCGCAGAAATAAACAACCCAGCTTAGAATATATTATTTGGAATAATTCCTTCTCGCCAGCCTTCTGCTTATTTAGGTTGTGTCTCCGGTACCAAATTTTATGGTGGCAATCATTTATGCGAATCAGCATGGTTTTCTTCTAGACAATCTATATTAGCGTGTAAAACCTATTGTAACTATTCTGTGCCTCATTAGTCATAAATGTCTGACTTTATTTTCTATAATTTAATCAGTCCTTTCACAAGTTCGCCTAGTGGGTGTGAGCCGCACATAGAGGTTTGATCATCATCATATTCTTGCTGCACAGGTCAACGTCACTGTGAAGGAGAGCCTGCCAGGACCATCTTTACGTTAGGCAAGTGCTTACCCACGTGATTTCCTGGCAACAACTGAGGAGCTCCAAAGCCGGGCCGAAGCCCCGTAGAAAAACCACCGCTACACATTCGCAGCCACGCTAATCATGGACTGTTGGCTGAGCACAGAGTCGCCGCTGATGACGTTGTCTGGTACGCTAGACGACCTTTTTCTAGTTGCTATGGAACTAGTTGAAGACAACGCGGGGGAGAACATACCCTCAAGCAAGGTGAAGAAACTTATCCGAGATTTGACCGTTGCCAAAGAACCTTTGGAGGACTATGTTAAGTACCTCGAGGCGAGACTGCAGGAAATGCAACTTGAACACAAGTTTCTGCACAAAAACGTTATCCGAACTACGCAAGGAAGAACGCATGCTGTTAGAGGCACGGAACGCAGATAACCAGCCTGCAGGTACAGCAGCCTCCAAACTTTCAACTACCTCAAATGGGGGTTACGAGAGAAAAAGCTTGATGGAACGTCCGGATTCAGCATCAATAGACCACTCTCACATAGCAGAAGACGGCGAGTCACTAGTGCACTTGCGTTCATTGGCTTCCCTAGTCGAAGAACTTCGCGAACGTCGGGTACTCGACAACGACTATCGCGTTGAAGGTGCCCCAGGATTATCGCAGCACGCTCCTGGACCGGTGATTCCACCTTTTGGTCAGGCTGAAAGCAACTGGCTTGGCCGGATGCGGTCCATTGAGAGGTCCGAGGAAATCTTCAAGAATGATATGCTGCCGACGATCGAGCAAGACATGGGCACCGAAGTCGTAGATAACTTCCGTGAAGAAGTCTGAAGTTTGCTGAGAGTTTGAAGTCTTTATGGTTAAATAAAGTTCAAGTTGTCTTTCCTAGTTCATGCGCAGTTGTTTTCTCTGTCCGTTAATATAGACAGCTAAGCAATCGACCATGGTAATGAAGAACTTCGCAATGTTAATAAATGCTTCAGATATATACTTCTCAGTGCTACTTCCTAAACTAATAAAATGACATCCTAGCTAGTTCTGCACGTGCGTATCGCCTAATACAACTGGCAGTACATGTTTCAAGATTACCCGCTGCAGTAATTATTGACACTGTTGTAACTTCAAATGCTTTCAACTGGTACTCCCAATTGGTCTTCACACTTGATAACATTGTTGTTCTTCGGCTTAGTTATGTTTCTCACCCTAATAAACTAGAGAGTACCGCAAAAAGTTTTGACAGCATCTTGAACGTTATCCTGAAACTTGGTACTCAACTATATACATGTTCTGAAGGCATCCCTAATTTTTTTGTGACATGAAATTCTTCATAAACAGCACAAGACCTTAACTTATGTTTTAAGACATCCTTGTATCCTGCTACCACGTTCATGAAAATCTGCCCAAGTGTTTTCTTTGCCTAAATGAGGAGCAGAACTATTTATTTCTAAACACAGATCCACATCTCTTACACCTTATTGCAATATGTTAGAGCACATCATTTCCAAACATAGGTTTGAACTCCTTCAGTATAATAATATGCTATTTGTAATTTTGGCATAGTTTTCGTTGTGCTTATCATAAGCGAATGATTTGTTGGGTTTGGTTGTGCAAGGGCCATAGAGGGCCGAACAGTACTGTATGTTTTGTGGGGTGTTCAGGTTGATTGATTGCTGCGAAGATTTATACTCCCTCATTCGTTCTAAGTTATTATTATGCTAAACGTAAGTTTCGATGAGCCTCGGATTGTTTCTTGAATAACCAATTATTGTTGTTTTTCCTGTGCACATGGCTTGTACCCATGAAAAAAATTGGCTGATAATAAGGTTAAATTTCTCAATACTGTTTGCTTTTTTCATTTGGGCTCAGACTTCGTTTGTTTCGGCTCACCAGATTATTCTCTCACTGATGCCAATACCGATGTTTATCCAGGATCTGTTTTATATGCTTTATTATTTTCTTACTTCTAAATAAATATTCACCTTATAGCATCTCTTGTATAATAGCGCTCTACGAAGATGACAGTGCCCTATATGGAGCTACAAATTCCATTGACACTCAATACCATCTTGCACGATTACTCACGCCATTTACTTAGTGTGACACTTGTAAAGTGAAGAATAACTCTAGTAAAACAGTCGTATAGTGTTTTACCAATCAGTGCAACACCTTCTTTTTTTACTATTCTCAACGTGGCACTCAGGTTAGCAGTGTTCCATAGTAAAAAAATCGCCAAATCCCACCTACCTTAGATATTGATCTTATGCAAAGCACGCAGATACGAGGTGACTGTGTGTAATTTTTATAGAGCTAAACAATATGAAGTGGTGCTAAACTCATGTCACCACCATCAGCCTGACTACGTCCACTGCAGGACAAAGGCCTCTCCCATGTTCGGCCAGTTAACCCAGTTTTGTGCTTGCTGCTGCCAATTTATACCTGCAAACTTCTTAATCTCACCTGCCCACCTAACCTTTTGTCTCCCCCTAACCCACTTCCCTTCTCTGAGAATTCAGCTAGTTACCCTTAATGACCCGCGGTTATCCTGTCTATGCGCTACATGCCCGCGGCCCATGTCCATTTCCTCTTCTTTATTTCAACTATGATATCCAAAACGCCTATTTGTCTCCTAATCCACTCTGCTCTCTTTTTGTCTCTTAAGGTTACGCCTACCATTTTTCTTCCCATTGCTCGCTGCGTCGTTCTCAATTTAAGCTGAACCCTCTTTGTAAGTCTCCAGGTTTCTTCTCCGTAGCTAAGTACCAGCAAGATACAGCTATTATATACCTTCCTCTAGAGGGATAGTGGCACACCTACCTGTCATAATTTGAGAGTGCTTGCCGAATGTGCTCCAACCTATTCTTATTCTTCTAGTTACTTCAATCTCGTTGTTCGGCTCTGCAATTATTACCTGCCCTAAGTAGACATAGTCTTTTACAACCTCAAGTGCACTATTACCTATCTCGAAGCGCTGCTCCTTTCCGAGGTTGTTGTACATTACTTTCGTTTTCTGCAGATTAATTTTAAGACCCGCTGTTCTGCTCTCCTTGTCTAACTCCGTAATCATTAGTTGCAATTCGTCCCCTGAGTTACTCAGCAATGAAATGTCATCGGCGAAGCGCAGGTTACTAAGGTATTCTCCATTAACTCTTATCCCTAACTGTTCCCATTCTATGCTTCTGAAAACATCCTGTGAGCACGCGGTAAATAGCATTGGGAAGATTGTGTCCCCCTGCCTTACACCCTTTTTGATTGGTATTCTGTTGCTTTCTTTATGAAGATCTATGGTAGCAGTTGATACCCTGTAGATTTCTTCCGGAATGTTTATATATACTTCATCTCCGCCCTGATTCTGCAGGGACTCATGTACAATAATACAAAATCATAAGTTAAAGAGCCGCATACGTTTCATATTACCAGTTGTTTACAGTTTCGTAAAGATGCCAACGGGAACATAGATATTAGCGACAGCAGATGCGGTAAGCTATGATGAAGCACTGATACTCGCATCAACCCTGAGAAGTGTGATGCCACTTAAAATCTCCTGCAAATACAACCTATTTCAAATGATAGTTCCTAGTGATAGAATATAGGTTATCTGGGCTTTATACTCAAATCGGAAAGAACGCATTGATCACTCTAAACTTATAAGAGTCAGGCAACAAATATTCTATTCCTAATCGTTTCAAACCGTACAAATATGTTCAAAAGTACTGTAATATAATGATACATTTTTGATAAAACTAGTACTAAAACTCAACTTCCTCTACCTTACCAATTGAACCTAAAAGTTTAAAAGTTATTAAGCTTAGATCTTTAGTTCTTTTCCCCGCCACGGTGGTCTAGTGGCTAAGGTACTCTGCTGCTGACCCGCAGGGCGTGGGTTTGAATCCCGGCTGCGGCGGCTGCATTTCCGATGGAGGCGGAAATGTTGCAGGCCCGTGTGCTCAGATTTGGGTGCACGCTAAAGAATCCCAGGTGGTCCAAAATTCCGCAGCCCTCAACTACGGTGTCTCTCATAATCATATAGTGGTTTTGGGACGTTAAACCCCACATATTAATCAATCAATCAAATTTTTGGTTTTCTGGAAGCCAGGACTCTTAAAGTAAAATAATATTAGGATTGGTTTGTTCTGTGAGATAAAGAAGTTCGGTGTAACCCGAAGATACAGAACGGCAATTTTACTGGAGAACTTTCAAAGTGCTGTGATAGACTCAAAATGATTGCTTCCACCGCAGAACACAAAACGTCCTTCCCGATGTTGTCATTGTTACCACTTTTTTTATTTCGACGTTAGCGAATGTTTCGGATACAATGGAGCACTGTGTCACTTATGACTGATAACTCTGAGCCTCATGTCATCAAATGACCTTCTGTGCCTCACAGGTGCAAGCGACTGCGAAGAGGGGAGCTTTCTTGGGGAAACACCTGCTTCACTTCGAGTGGGTTCCTGATTGCCGAACTGCTCAGCTTCACCTTGAACGTTGACAGTGTGTGCAGGAGGCAGGGAAGAATGCCGTTTAACATGACAGCTTCTTCGTCAAACCTTCAGCAAAGGTGTCGAAAATCTGTTACATAATTGTTGGCATAAATATATCGTGGCTGACACTGCAGAAGTGACCATCGCTTGGAGGAACCCACACTGGCGAGACGTAGCAAACGCCGTACCCTACTTCGCACTCTTTAATGAAGGGTTCAGTCTCTGCCCAAGAACAACGGCGTGTATCCAGAATATCCAGGATCTGTGTTTCACGGTCCCGAGCAGGAAAGCTATCGTCCGTGGGTGTGTGTGCTATATCACATATTCGAGGTTGTGACAACGATGAAGGGAGCAGACAGTAGGTCGAAGATTAAGCTGTTTATTCAGCGGACCTTGTGGCCACGTAAAAGAAAATCGAGATTACAGCAAGACACCGGCCCTGATATCGGCGAACTGAACGTCAGTCGTCCATCAAGTGATAAGCGGAAAAGCATGTTGGCATTTATACACCTGCCATCGAACATTCTAGCGTGATCGCTAGCGGCGACGTAGGTTCCAGATTAATCTAAAAGAATCACGAAGTCGGCGTAATCTCAACAAATTGTCTATTACAGTCCTGAAGCTTCCCGAACACTTTAGGCGCGCTTCACTCTGATAATTGGGTACAGCATAATCGGATAATAAAAAAAACTTGAGAAAGAAATGAGACATTTTCCTTCTCTGAAAAAAGGCATCGGCCGGACGTTTTAACAGAAGATGAAAGTACAATCATAATGCACTATACAGCAATAATAACAACAAACAAATTATGGTGAGGCAGTGATAAAAGAACATAAAATAATGCGCCTCTGCCCGTGCCACCATAGTATAAAAGGCCTAATAATAACAACAATAACAAAATACACTCTTTCAGTTCGTTAACGTCCAAGAAACGGCTTAAGGCGCGCGATATGGACGACTTCAGGCCGCGATCGGCGTCGTCGAAAGTTCGTAATGCCTTTGGGGACAACCTGGTAGTCGAGTGGGCCAAGACGTCGTACGACCCTGTATGACCTGAAGTATCGTCGCAGAAGTTTTTCACTGAGTCCACGTCGACGTATCGGCGTTCCTACCCAAACACGTTCACCGGGCTGGCATTCCAGGAAGCGTCGCCGAAGATTGTAATGGCGGCGGTAGGTAGTCTGACGGTTCATGATGCGCAGGGGGGCGACTTGACGAGCTTCTTCAGCTCGCTGAAGATAGAGGGTGACGTCAAGGTTTTTATCGTCAGTGACGTTGGGCAGCATGCAATCGAGCATCATCAATGGGTCCATTCATTGACCAACTTGTACATTTGCATCTGCGTCTCCTCCTGAACAGCCGTGTTGTATGTGAACTTCACGTACGGAAGAATGGCGTCCCATGTTTTGTGTTCGACGTCAACGTAGATGGCCAGAATGTCAGCGATTGTCTGGTTTAACCACTCGGTGAGATCATTCATCTGTGGGTGGTAGGCAGTAGTGCTGCGATGGCTTGTCTGGCTATGCCTCAAGATCGGTTCAATCAAATCAGCAGTAAAGGCTGTACTTCTATAGGTGATGACAAGCTCTGGTGTGCCATGACAAAGCACGATGTTCTCGACGAAGAACTTGGCTACCTCTTCGGCTATACCTTTGGGTAGGGCTTTCTTGCGGCGTAGCGGGTGAGGTAGTCAGCAGCTACGATAATCTATTTGTTTTCTGAGTTCGTTGTCGGAAATGGCCCCAGTAGGTCCGTCCCGATTTGTCGAGGCCAGGATTCCGGCTCACAAGGGGCTAGTTCCTTAAACGTCCACCATGTGCCGCATGAAGTTAAACCCGTCCCCTCGCTCGCTTTTTTTCTCCTCCCACCACGACGCTGACGAGTTCCCTACGGAAATGGTTTCGCTCTTCAACTTGTTCTCGCTCGCCCCTCATTGTGGGAACCAACGTATAGCGCCCCGCTGCCAGCGCATTCTTACCCCTGCACCATGCTCCCCACCGGGTTGCAGAAATTAGGTGCCTTTTCTCATCTAACAACTACCACCACCGTTTAAACGGCGGCCGGTGTAGAGTACGCGAACATGTTACGGACCGGCCATGAACGGTTTTTCAGACTGAGGACTTCTGTCTTTCTTTGGCTCAGCTGAGCTCGAGTCCTCACAGTTTTGATATATAGTCATATATATTTTATATACAAAGAAGCTACGACCAACCGCATTACATTCTTTAGTGTGTTTCTCGTCGTAGGTATTCTATAGTATTCATAGTATCAGGTTGAATACTTAACTTGTGGTTAAGTCATAATCTTTGCCGACCCAAATTTTCTTTAGGGCAGAACAAAGTTTTTTAGTCTTCTTTTTTAGGTAATAGGCTATTGGAAAGCATGCAAAAAATTAAAGATGTTAGTACAACTATTTTTACAGGAGAACCATTTCCACATACTGGACACTGTTATTCAGTTGTTGAACATATAGGTACACACATTCCGACATTCTCTTTGAAAGAGCGCTGCTTTTGGCCCTGTTAGGTTAATAGCCTTATAATATACAAGTGAGGTTCGTTTTGACCAAAGAAAAAGTTTCTTATGGTTGGCTGTAGCCCATAGCGTTCAGCACCACTAAGTAAACAATACGTAGAAAAAACGTGTCTATTTTGTCCACAATTCAACTTCATCAGACGCTGATCACCCTCGTGCTTCATGTTGTTGATAGATTCCCAGCATGTCCCAGTTTAATTTTTCTATGACCGGGCTTGAAGAATATTATGTCAAGCCACCTCTTGTTTTCTTTCTTCCTTCTGTATTGAGCACTATGTGCACCAATTGCATCTTGGTGTCGAATGTACTGGACGTAAGCAATTCTCACATTGCCAGCAAAGTTTCGATTTCAAAAACAACGTTCTTTTCTACGATGTATCAAAATGACATAGCAAAGCTTGTACAATTTAAATGATTTTAATGGTGCAAAGATATCTCCTGAAATACCTTTGTATACTTACCGCATCGTGTGCGCGCATTTTCGCGTATATTACGCAATTACTTCTGGTGGCCAATGAATAGGTTCATATATATGTGAGGTTTAACGTCTCAAAACCACCGTATGATTATGAGAGTTGACGTACTGGAGGGCTCCAGAAATTTCTAACATCTTGGGTTCTCTAAGGTGCACCCAAATCTGAGCACACGGGGCTACAACATTTCCGCCTCCATTGAAAATGCAGCCGCCGCCGAACACCTTAGCCACTAGGCAACTGCGGTGGGGCAGCCAATAAATAGGTGGAGCTGAAGGATGAACTACTCTTAAAAACATCATACTCGACTCTTACAGAAGCTACCAAAGTGGTTTCAGTTCCGACTGTAGTTCTGCTTACTTTTCTGCATCACTTTTTTGTCATGTTTTTGTCAATACTAAGTGTATGTACCACTCTGCTGAAATCACCAATTGATGATTGCAGTAATTGTAAATAAATAGTAATAATATTAATAATATGTTCAATACACTAGTCATGGGGTAGGAAAGGAATATGCTTGGCAACCACATGGTAAACGCTCCGAGATTGTACTGTCCAGTTATCGCTTGTGGAAGCTCTTTCACTTTGTTATTTCTTTTTAGCACTTATTCTTGGCGTAAATGTACCTAAGGAACTGAGTATAGTTCCATAGAAAAACAAAAAAACAACAGACGTTCAGGACGGACAGCACAGTTACAGTGTAACCTGGAGCAGCGGCTTTTGTAGACCTTTTTGTATTTTAACGTTAGCATCTAATCTGCTGGCATCTCATTGCCAGCGTCTTATTCTATAAACACCCAACATAGTTCCGTAAAGTCTCCTTCAAACAATGGCTGCTTCAAGGGACAGCATGCCCCTGATTGTTTTTGCACTACTACCTGACAACATTTTTTACTGAGGTTAATTAATGAGGTACCTGACAACATTTAATTATTGAGGAATCCTATTTACTGACTTCATGCAGCTCTAAGAAACGTTGGCGCCAATGCACAAATTTCTCCCCAATACTTATGTGTATTTAATTTTAAAGGAACCTTCGATTCAAACAGTTTACGCACAGCGGCAACAGCCACCTGACTCTGCCTATCCAGGAAGAGAATACTTACATACATAAGTAGGAAAAGTTGGAGGAAATGTGGAACATACTATTGCGAGTTAAGCGGGTCACTATGACCCCTAGTCACTAGAGGAAACGATTAGAATTAAAAGCGACGCAATAAAAACTGTCTAATCACTAATCGAAAAAGAAAACTCTAAAAGCCTACATGTAGTATTTTGCGTACGAGTGAGTAGGGCACAGAGTGGCCACTGGACTAAGCGAAGGAAAGAAGCGGTAATTTTAGAGGTTCAAATCACCCTTTTCGAAACAACATGCACTAACGAGAACCAACACAACATTCCCAAGACATCACAGGAGATGCTATTAGTAGTAACTGTAATGCGAATGCGAATAAATAAAACTTGAAGAAAAGATAAGTTGCCGAGGGCAGTAACAAAACCTGCGACCGAAGATCACGTGCTACGTGACGTCAAGAGGCAGAAAAAGAATGTGCCACACTTCCTGCCTAGGCTAGTGGTGGCGCTCACTGACGCTTCTACGTTGGTATGCCCGTATATAGCCGATAAAATAGACGGGAAGATAGCTGCCATGGTAGCTTAGTTGGTAGGGCATGGCACATGTTATCTGAAGGTCGCAGCTTTGATCTATGCCCATGGCAAGTTGTTCATTCGTTCCATTTTGTTTGTTCACATTTATATAACAGTGTATACACATAATATCCCCCATGCTTTTCTGGGTACTGTTGTCTGTTGGTTCTCATTACCAATGATCTAAGTGGGGTCTTTGAGCTTACTATCAATAGAAAGCATCCGCTATATTTTTGAAGGCAACAACCCTCGCAATAAACTGATCCCCAAAATATGGGCTCTACTAAATTTCGATTGAATAAAGCATTATATTTAGGTGTTCACACGTATATTTCTTCTGTGTGGCGCATGAAATTGTGACGATCATGACGGGCTCTATAAAAGTACGTTGTTCATCAAAAAGCGTACATACAATAGACCCATGACATATCGCTTTTGCGCAATGACACTGTATGGCTACAAGCTGCGGCTACAAGTTTTTGAAATGCTGAAGTGGGCTTCGACAGCTGTCAGATGGTTTAGCAAGTGAGGCACTGGCAATATTCCTCGTAACAATTTCTGCTGTAAAGCTAACAATTTCAGTAAATATTCTTGGCTTATGGTTTACTAGCTTACCCAATTCTGCAAAACTGGCCTCATTGTCTGGCCCAGATATTCAGCCGACAACATGTACTATTAGCAGCACGCTACGCAAAACCCCAACCTTATCAACAAGCAGTATAAAAGTTTCGGGCTCGATAGTTGCGGCAAGAGGTAATTCCACGGTATTTTTCCTTGTTTGCTTATTATGTTTATTTAGTTATTTTTAAATATTTCTAATTGGCTGTCAGAAAGAGAATTCTGTCGTCTTGATGAGGTTCAATAAAGTGCTTATTTCTCTTGCCTAATAGATACAGATCCTAGACAACTATCGCCAAAAAAGTTGGCTTTTTAAACGGAGAAGCAACTCTTGACGGCCCTGATGGGGCTTACCAAGCTGTATCGCAGAGGACGACCAACTGCTGCAATAGCGGTGCAGTGTGCCATGTTTAAGCTTAAATAGCTGTCCAGCTAAAACAGACATAAATAAAACCAGACAGCAGATTCAACAATTCCCACTTTCTATTTAGCACGATTTCTTAATGCACTACATCTAAGCTGGATGGTGTACATATGCGTCAGCAATTCGAGACTAACACATTCATGAGGGTTTGTCATATACTACTGCACCTTTTAACACATGGATGAAAATGTTCGGGCTGTAGCAGGTATTCATTCGGAATAGCAGGTAACTAGCTGCTGACCAACAATTTATCGCATTGTACCACAATCATACCCTCGCTATGAAACAAAAAGAGAAGGGTGGTCTTATGAGCACACTTTTTTGGCTGTTAGTTCATATTTATAATGCACCTAACAAAAAATTCTCACAAAAAGCCTATTTTTAATATATTGTTGGTATCACAATTATTGCCTGATGTTGAAAATGAAGATATAAGGAGAAGGAAGAAGAGATACGATAAAAAGAGAATAGGTCCCTCGCTTTCACTAAGACTTCGTTTTATCAGAGGCTCCAAGATAAATGTCAGATAAATATAGCATTCACAGCAACAATGTTGGGGAAGTTGGTAGTGATTTGTGGCTGTTACTTGCGTAATAAAAAACACAGGCGAGAAAAGAGAGACACCACGGGCGCAAACTGACAACCGGTTTATTGAAAACAACCAAATGCACCTTTACCCTCGAGACTAACAAACGCCCCCATTAGTGGTAATGAACAACTACGATATAAAACTAAAGAGGTATCTTCAAACTACATTATGAAAATACCCGACTGAGACTAAATTTTCAGTCTGACGTCACGCTGGAATATAAGGATACCTACATGTGCAAGTGCCTTTTAAAAAGTTGAATTTTTATCAGACATTTTGACTGATGCTTGGCTGACACAATTCTTTCTAAATTTCTTTTAAAAACGCTTTAATTAACTTCTGGTTTATATTCTACTTGTGCACTGATAAAGTATTTGTAAAAAAATCACAGCCGATTCAAGGAGTGAATGGTGATGACTGGGGCGAAGCGCGAGGGGGTTTCATCGTTAAGGCGTGAAGCATCCGCGAATATTGCCCACTGCATCATCAAAGATGTGACAAACACTGCATATATTTACACAAGAAATTTCAATATTCGTAAGTGGTAGCTATACGTCACTTTCGTTCTCCCGTCTATAAAACGACTTATGGTCGGTGAAGTGGCGGATCGGTGATGGGGCGTAGTGGGATGTCTGCAAGGGTGAAGTTGTGGGCAGTTTGCAAAGGTGGAACTATAGGCGGTCACGTACAAACAAGGCATGATGGACATGGTGGGACAATCTATAGTTCTTTAACGCGACCCTGCATACAAGTGAATGACCGTGTTGCATATCATATTGCCTACTTCTCAACAGTATTTGCTTTATTGACGATGAAGTGGTGTATAGGTGATGGGGCATAGTGGGATGTTTGCAAGAACGAAGTAATGGGCAGTCGGAAAAGGTGGAACTATAGAAGGCCACGTACATACATAAAATGATGGACAGATACACTCTTTTATGAGCGTCGCCCATAAAGATGGTGTGCTCTACATGACTTGCAATGATCGACCAGATGTGTTCGTGCTGAATGAACTACATAACGTGGAGCCATGCTCTTTCAACCTGGTATTTTTCTAAAAATTCTAAAATTTTCAACATAAAAAGGGCTCAAATCAAGAGAAACCTGGTATACCACTCCCGTTTTACAGCAGTTCGTAGGGCGCAGTAGTCATAATACTGTTGCGGGACGAAATGCCCTTATCCATTCAAAAATAATTTCAGATCCGTTCATGCTGGTTTAGCAGACATGGTATAGTCAAGTCATTTTACTTCCTTATAGCTGTCATGTTCTATCTCTAAAATTGTTATGAAGCAATGTATCTTTCATATTTATTTAGAAAATCAGTGAGACTTGTCACAAACGCATTACTTACACGCAAGGCTTTGGCACAAACTACTCTCCCACTTGGGTAGATTCAGAAAGTAGCAAAACTTAAGGTAAAAGTAGGCAGAATAGGCATACCATTTATTTTAGCGCCAAATGTGCCGCCGATTATGGAAAAGCGATATTATGAAGAGTAATATTATTGTTCGAGTGATTCAAGTTATTATTGTTCTAGATTTTCATCGATTAGTTTTAATTGGTAGTAACGTAGACCAAGAATCTTAAAGTTTCCCTCGCTTCCTTGGTCTTCATACAGTCTGTCAGCAATACTTATGTGTCGTATACACTTTCTGAACAAGTTAAAGAGCAAAGCCCTTTTTCCTTGAATCGGTTGGCCAAAGTTGGGTCTGGGTTACCATAGCTCCATATTTTTCTAAGAGTACAAGGGTAGACATAAACCTTGGAGGCACGTCGCGCACCGTGGGTATCTTCAGATGGCTTGAACTGAAGCAAGCACATTTGCTCAGTATCCTTAAGTGAAGAAACAACGCTCACTTACTGCTTTGCGCTGCGTACTGTTGCAAAAAATATCTTTACCCGAGACACTAACATGTTGGACGATCGTTCAACAGGCGCTATCCCATAGTCTAATGTGGAAGAGCATTGTACTCTTTGCTGAAATCGAGTGCAATCAAAAAGCACCTACGCATGCAGTTAGTGCAATGTGCTTGTGTATATAAAACTTTTGAAGTGTATTGAATGCAAGATAAGTTGATATTCAATTACATACTGATTCAAATAAATCAGTGAAGCTGCTTGCATACTTGACCTACGCAAGGCTAACGTTAAAATACTCCAGTGCTGTTTGGGATCCCTTCCAGTCGTGGTTATAAATCAAAAGGAAAAATACGGAGAAAAGCCGCAAGGCCAATTTTATCGCGTTATTAGCGAAATGACTTCGTTTCTAAAATGCTTCGGTTGCTTGAATTGCCTACGCTGGCTCAACGCCGGAACGTCGGTCGACCTAATTTTTTTTGTTATCAAAAGAACACCTCAATATTGAAACTAAGCCTCATCTTGTTTCCAGGCCCTCCAGCAATATTAGATCATGCAATCAACTTGTGTGTTTGGTTCTAAAATGCAATCTTGATATGTACGCGTATTCCAATTTTCCACGAACGATAAAAGAGTTGAATAAGTTGTCAGTACCGGTACTGAATTCGAAGAGCAGAGGAAGCTCTTCGAAATATTCGAATGGAAGAGGAAGTGCATTAAAACGATGTCGTGAGCATTGAGTGTTTTTATAGTATTGTACATATATTGCCATGTTGTCGAAAGTACTTCATGTAGGCACATCATATTGCATACTATACCACCATCACAAAATATGTATTTGTGCTTTTTAATAACATCGTTTTAAGAAAAACATTTTTCTTTGTGTATTTATTAAAGGTCTGTCTCCATTACAATACGTTGTACTCGTTTTTGTTTTATGCTAACGTTTACTGTACCCACCCTGTTGCGGCCATAACGGCCAAATGTATTTAGAAATAAAAAAGTGGACACACAAAAAAGCACGTTTTGTTATTTTTTCATGGAATGCATTGCTGGGTGGTTTGAAATCATGCTAAGTTAATTTAACACATTTGCACACAGTGCATCATACTTCGTGTCTGGGAGGCGGCTAGTGCCATACCAACTGAAAGTTGCGAAATGCGAGAGATGAAAAGATAGGCTCTCCAGAGTCATTATGCTGTGGATAACTCTTTGACGCGCTGTGCTTCAACTTTCAAATCTGTTGTCTGCACACAGCTAGGCATTTCTTTACTTAGGGCATCATCACTCCTTTGCTTTCGTGCAGTGCTTGGGAATCCTCGGTAAACTGCTGGGGTTGGGTCCACATGTGCGTGTATATAACAATACAACAGAAAAGTTTGAAAACAATGGGTAATATTTGGCATCCATTCTTTGGTCTGTAGAGCACTCACTGAAAGAAAAAGAGACAGAAATGCATAGGACATGCAACATACTTGGAAACTGAATTTTAACAAGAAATAAACAAAACCATAGAGTTACGTGGCTTGTGCTGAAAACGCAAAAAAGACGCCCTGGTCATTGCCCCATAATGTAGCATGCGCATTACTAACTCATAATGCAAGAATTGTAAAAAAATATGCACCATTGCTATTTATCTGCAAAAACAATATTGACTGCTGATACGCCAGAATAGAAACTCGGAGCCGTCACAATCTAATCATGCAGCCAAGCTGAATTGTTTCGCCTCAGACGGTGTCGTGAAGGGGTCATCTAGACGCACAGTAGCCGCCAATGTCAACCATGGCACAAATCCTTAAACTGCAATACATTCCTTAACAAAAATTCTAGAGTATAAAGTTGGACATGTTGGTAAGACATAATTAATCGACGTAGCGCGTTAGAATCATAGGACAAGGGAAGGGACAGAAGGGAGCGCTTACTTCCAACAAAATTTTATATATTTTATATATATGTACGCTCCTCGAAATAAAATTTTGTTGGAAGTAAGCGCTCCCTTCTGTCCCTTCCCTTGTCCTATGATTCTAACGTGCTACGTCGATTAAAAATTCTAGGTTTGTAGTTTCCGGCTACCGCCAGCGTTTGGACTTTAGATTCGGAGAGGGTAGGCATGTGCCATACTATAATCATGAACACATTTTTGGGCCAGCTCGTATCACGAACCATACACGAGTACAAGAATACTCGAACAAGTTATTTCAATGTTGGATACGCTGGATTCACCAATCTTTCTCAAAAAGGCATGTCTGTTTATGTTCAGGATGCGCAGAATTCAACAACCCAGGATAGAATATATTGTTTGGAATAATTCCTCCTTGCCTGCCATCTGCTTATCTAGGTTGTGTCTCCGGTACCTATTTTTATGGTGGCAATAATTTTATGCGAATCAGCACGGTTTTCATCTAGACAGTCTATATTAACGTGTTAAACTTATTGTAACTATTCTGTGCGTCATTAGTTATAAATGTCTGACTTTATTTTTTATAATTTATTTGTTCTTTCCCAAGTCCACCTAGTGGGTGTGAGCCGCACATAGAGGCTGTGATCATCATCGTATTCTTGCTGCACAGGTCAACGTCATTGTGAAGGAGAGCCTGCCAGGACCATCTTTACGTTAGACGAGTGCTTACCCACGTGATTTCCTGGCGACAACTGAGGAGCTCCAGAGCCTGGCCGACGCCGCCGTAGAAAAAACCACCGCTACACCTTCCAGGCCTAATCATGGACTGTTGGCTGAGCACAGAGTCGCCGATGATGACGTTGTCTGGTACGCTAGACGACCTTTTTCTAGTTGCTATGGAAATAGTTGAAGACAACGCGGTGGAGAACATACACTCAAGCAAGGTGAAGAAACTTATCCGAGATTTGACCGTTGCCAAAGAACCTTTGCAGGAGTATGTTAAGGAACTCGAGGCGAGACTGCAGGAAATGCAACTTGAACACAAGTTTCTGCACAAAAAGTTATCCGAACTACGCAAGGAAGAACGCATGCTGCTAGAGGCACGGAACGCAGATAACCAGCCTGCAGGTACACCAGCCTCCACCTTTTCAACTTCCCCAAATGGGGGTTACGAGAGAAAAAGCTTAATGGAACGACCGGATTCGGCATCAATAGACCACTCTCACATAGCAGAAGACGGCAAGTCACAATGGCACTTGCGTTTATTGGCTTCTCTAGTCGAAGAACTTCGCGAACATCGGGTACTCGACAACGACTATCGCGTTGAAGGTGCCCCGGGATTATCGCAGCACGCTACTGGACCTGTGATTCCATCTTTTGGTCAGGCTGAAAGCAACTGGCTTGGCCGGATGCGGTCCATTGAGAGATCCGAGGAAATCTTGAACAATGATATGCTTCCAACGATCAAGCAAGACATGGGCACCGAAGCCGTGGATAACTACCGTGCAGAAGTCTGAAGTTTGCGGAGAGTGCAATGTCTTTATGGTTCAATAAAGTTCAAGTTGTCTTTCCTAGTTCATGTGCAGTTGTTTTCTCTGTCCGTTAATATAGACAGCTAAGCAATCGACCATGGTAAGGAAGAACTTCGCAATGTTAATAAATGCTTCAGATATATACTTTTCAGTGCTACTTCCTAAACTACTAAAATCACATCCTAGCTAGTTCTGCACGGGCGTATCACCTAATACGACTGGTAGTACATGTTTCAAGATTACCGCTGCAATAATTATTCACACTGTTTTAAATTGAAATGCTCTCAACTGGTACTCCCGATCGGTCTTCACACTTGATAACATTGTAGTTATTAGGCTTAGTTATGTTTTTCACCCTAATAAACTAGACAGTACCACAAAAAGTTGTGACAGCATCTTGAACCTTATCCTGAAACTTGGTACTCAACTATATACAGGTTCTGAAGGCATCCCTAATTCTTTTGTGACATGAAATTCTTCATAAACAGCACAAGACCTTAACTTATGCTTTAAAACATCCTTGTATCCTGGTACCACGTTCATGAAAATCTGCCCAAGTATTTTCTTTGCCTACATAAGTAGCAAAACTATTTATTTCTAAACACAGATCCACATTTCTTACACCTTATTCTTGCAATATGTTAGTCCACATTATTCACAAACATATGTTTGAACTCCCTCAGTATAATAATATGATATTTGTTTTTTGGCATAGTTTTTGTTGTGCCTATAATAAGCGAATGATTAGTTGGGTTTGGTGGCGCAAGGGCTACAGAGGGCCAAAGAGCACTATATATTTTGTGGAGTGTTCAGGTTGATTGATGGCTGCGAAGATTTGTACTCCCTCATTCGTTCTAAGTTAATATTATGCTAAACGTCAGTTTCGATGAGCCTCGGATTGTTTCTTGAATAACCAATTATTGTTGTTTTTCCTGTGCACATGGCTTGTACCCAATGGAAAAAATTGGCTGATTATAAGGTTAACTTTCTCAATACTCTTTGCTTTTTTCATTTGGGCTCAGATTTCGTTTGTTTCGGCTCACCAGATTAATCTCTCACTGATATCAATACCGATGTTTATCCAGGATCTGTTTTATGTGCTTTATTATTTTCTTACTTTTAAATAAATATTTACCTTATAGCATCTCTTGTAGAATAGCGCTCTACGAAGATGACAGTGCCCTCTATGGAGCTACAAATTCCATTGACACTCAATACCATCTTGCACGATTACTAACGCTATTTACTTAGTGTGACACTTGTAAAGTGAAGAATAGCTCTAGTAAAACAGTCGTATAGTATTTTACCAATCAGTGCAACACCTTCTTTTTTTACTATTCTCAACGTGGCACTCAGGTTAGCAGTGTTCGATAGTAAAAAAATCGCCAGATCCCACTTACCTTAGAAATCGATCTTATGCAAAGCACGCAGATACGAGGTGACTGTGTGTAATTTTTTATAGAGCTATACAATATGAAGTGGCGCTAAACTCAAGTCACCACCATCAGCCTGACTACGTCCACTGCAGGAAAAAGGTCTCTCCAATGTTCCGCCAGTTAACCCGGTCCTGTGCTTGCTGCTGCCGATTTATACCCGCAAACTTCTTAATCTCACCAGCCCACCTAACCTTCTGTCTCCTCCTAACCCGCTTCCCTTCTCTGGGAATCCAGCTAGTTACCCTTAATGACCAGCGGTTATCCTGTCTACGCGCTACATGCCCGCGGCCCATGTCCATTTCCTCTTCTTTAATTCAACTATGATATCCTTAACCTCTATTAGTCCCCTAATCCACTCTGCTCTCTTCTTGTCTCTTAAGGTTACGCCTACCATTTTTCTTCCCATTGCTCACTGCGTCGTCCTCAATTTAAACTGAACCCTCTGTGTAAATCTCCAGGTTTCTGCTCCGTAGCTAAGTACCGGCAAGATACAGCTGGTATATACCTTCCTCTTGAGGGATAGTGGCAACCTACCTGTCATAATTTGAGAGTGCTTGCCGAATGTGCTCCACCCCATTCTTATTCTTCTAGTTACTTCAATCTTGTGGTTCGGCTCTGCAATTATTACCTGTCCTAAGTAGACATAGTCTTTTACAACTTCAAGTGCACTATTACCTATCTCGAAGCGCTGCTCCTTTCCGAGGTTGTTGTACATTACTTTCGTTTTCTGCAGAATAATTTTAAGACCCGCCTTTCTGCTCTCCTTGTCTAACTCCGTAATCATGAGTTGCAATTCGTCCCCTGAGTTACTCAGCAATGCAATGTCATCGGCGAAGCGCATCTAACTAAGGTATTCTTTATTAACTCTTATCCCTAACTGTTTCCATTTTAGGCTTCTGAAAACGTCCTGTAAGCACGCGGTAAATAGAATTGGGGAGATTGTGTCCCCCTGCCTTACACCCTTCTTGATTGGTATTCTGTTACTTTCTTTATGAAGCACTAGGGTAGCAGTTGATTCCCTGTAAATTTCTTCCAGAATGTTTATTTATACTTCTTCTTCGCCCTGATTCCGCAGGGACTCATGTACAATAATACAAAATCATAAGTTAAAGAGCCGCATACGTTACATATTACCAGTTGTTTACAGTTTCGTTAGGATGCCAACGGGAACATAGATATTAGAGACAGCAGATGCGCTAAGCTATGATGAAGCACTGATACTCGCATGAACCCTGAGAAGTGTGATGCGACTTAAAATCTCCTGCAAATACAACCTAATTCGAATGATAGTTCCTGGTGATAGAATATAGGCGATCTGGGCTTTATACTCTAATCGGAAAGAGCGAATTGATCACTCTAAACTTATAAGAGTCAGGCAACAAATAATCTATTCCTAATCGTTTCAAACCGTACAAATATGTTCAAAAGTGCAGTAATATGATGATACATTTTTGATAAAACTAGGGCTAAAACTCCACTTCCTCTACCTGACCAATTGAACCTAAAAGTTTAAAAGCTATTAAGCCTAAATGTTTGTTTTTTTGCCCCGCCACGGTGGTCTAGTGGCTAAGGTACTCGGCTGCTGAACCGCAGGGCGCGGGTTCGAATCCCGGCTGCGGCGGCTGCATTTCCGATGGAGGCGGAAACGTTGTAGGCCCCTGTGCTCGGATTTGGGTGCACGTTAAAGAACCCCAGGTGGTCCAAATTTCCGGAGCCCTCCACTGCGGCGTCTCTCATAATCATATAGTGGTTTTGGGACGTTAAACCCTACATATCAATCAATCAATCAATCAATCAATCAATCAAATTTTTGGTATACTGGAAGCCAGGACTCTTAAAGCAAAATATTATTAAGATTGGTTTGTTCTGTGAGATAAAGAAGTTCTGTGTAACAGGGAGATACAGAACGGCAATTTTACTGGAGAACTTGTAAACTGCTGTGATAGACTCAAAATGATTGCTTCCACCGCAGAAGACAAAGCGTCCTGCCCGATGTTGTCATTGTTAGCACTTTTTTTATTTCGACGTTAGCGAATGTTTCGGAGACAGTGGAGAACTGTGCCGCTTATGACTGATAACTCTGAGCCTCATGTCATCAAATGACCTTCTGTGCCTCACAGGTTCAAGCGACTGCGAAGTGGGGAGCTTTCTTGGGGAAACACCTGCTTCACTTCGAGTGGGTTCCTGATTGCCTGAACTGGTCAGCTTCACCTTGAAAATTGACAGTTTGTGCAGGGGATCAGGGAACAATGCCGCTTAACATGACAGCTTCTCCGTCAAACCTTCAGCAAAGGTGTCGAAAATCTGTTACATAATTGTTGGCATAAATATATCTATCGTGGCAGACACTGCAGAAGTGACCATCGCTTGGAGGAACCCACACTGGCGAGACGTAGCAAACGGCGCACCCTACTTCGCACTCTATAATGAAGGGTTCAGCCTCTGCCCAAGAACAGCGGCGTGTCTCCAGAATTTTCAGTAGGTCGAAGATTAAGCTGTTTATTCAGCGGAACTTGTGACCACGTAAAAGAAAATTGAGATTACAGCAAGACACCGGCCCTGACATCGGCGAAGTGAACGTCAGGCGTCGATCAAGTGATAAGCGGAGAAGCATGTCGGCATTTATACACCTGCCATCGAACATTCTAGCGTGATCGCTAGTGGCGACGTAGGTTCCAGATTAATCTAAAAGAATCACGAAGTGGGCGTAATCTCAACAAATTATCTACTTCAGTCCTGAAGCTTCCCGAACACTTTAGGCGCGGTTCACGTTGATAATTGCGTACACTATAATGGGATGAAAAAAAAAACTTGAGGAAGAAGTGTGACATTTTCCCCCCTCTGAAAAAAGGCATCGGTCGGACGTTTTAACAGAAGATGAAAGTACAATAATAATGCACTATACAGCAATAAAAACCACAATAACAAAATACACTCTTTCAGTACGTTAACGTCCCTGAAACGGCTTAAGGCGCGCGACATGGACGACTTAAGGCCATGATCGGCGCCGTCGAAAGTTCGTAATGCCTTTGGGGACAACCTCGTAGTCAAGTGGGCCAAGACGTCGTACGACCCTGTATGACCTGAAGTATCGTCGCAGAAGTTTTTCACTGAGTCCACGTCGATGTATCGGCGTTCCTACCCAAACACGTTCATCGGGCTGGCATTCCAGGAAGCATCGCCGAAAATTGTAATGGCGGCGGTAGGTAGTCTGATGGTTCATGATGCGCAGGTGGGCGATTGGACGAGCTTCTTCAGCTCGCTGAAGATAGAGGGTGACGTCAAGATTTTTATCGTCAGTTACGTTGGGCAGCATGGCGTCGAGCGTCGTCGCCGGGTCCCTCCATTTGTAAAGGGGGTTTATTGAAGGACTGAGCAAGCGGGTGGTAGCACTAAAGGAACGCAGGCGAACCCAGATGACGGTGCTTGATCGCCGATCTCGTGCCTTCTTCTTGTGCTGATGATAGCTGACCTGATGGTAACAACGTCTTTCTTATTGACTACAATTACCAACTTGTACAGTTGCATCTGCGTCTCCTCCTGAACAGCCGTGTTGTATGCGAAGTTCACGTACGGAAGAATGGCGTCCCATGTTTTGTGTTCGACGTCGACGTAGATGGCCAGAATGTCAGCGATTGTCTGGTTTAACCACTCGGTGAGATCATTCATCTGTGGGTGGTAGGCAGTAGTGCTGCGATGGCTTGTCTGGCTATGTCTCAAGATCGGTTCAATCAAATCAGCAGTAAAGGCTGTACTTCTATAGGTGATGACAAGCTCTGGGGTGCCATGACAAAGCACGATGTTCTCGACGAAGAACTTGGCTACCTCTTCGGCTATACCTTTGGATAGGGCTTTGTTTGGCGTAGCGGGTGAGGTAGTCAGCAGCTACGATAATTTATTTGTTTTCTGAATTCGTTGTCGAAAATGGCCCCAGTAGGTCCATCCCGATTTGTCGAGGCGAGGATTCCGGCTCACGAGGGGCTAGTTCCTTAAACGTCCACCACGTGCCGCATGAAACTGAACCCTTCCCCTCGCTCACTTTTTTTCTCCTCCCACCACGACGCTGACGAGTTCCCTACGGAAACGGTTTCGCTCTACAACCTGTTCTCGCTCACCCCTCATTGTGGGAACCAAAGAATAGCGCCCCGCTGTCAGCGCATTCTTGCCCCTGCGCCGTGCTCCCCACCGGGTTCCAGAAATTAGGTGCCTTTTTTCATCTTCCAACCACTACCACCACTGTTTAAACGGCGGCCGGTGTAGAGTACGCGAACATGTTCCGGACCGGCCATGAACGGTTTTTCAGTCTGAGACTTCTGTCTTTCTTTAGCTCGGTTGAGTTCGAGTCCTCACAGTTTTAATAAATAGTCATATATAATTTATATACGAAGAAGCTACGACCAACCGCATTACATTCTTTAGTGTGTTTCTCGTCGTAGGTAATCTATAGTATTCATAATATCAGGTTCAATACATAACTTGTGGCTAAGTCATATTCTTTGCCGACCCGAATTTTCTCTATAGGGCAGAACAAAGTTTTTTAATCTTCTTTTTTTAGCTAATAGGCTATTGGAAAGCATGCAAAAAATTTAAAATTTTAGTACAACTATTTTCACAGGAGAACCATTTCCACATACTGGACACTTTTATTCAGTTGTTGAACATATAGGTACACACATTCTGGTATTCTCTTTGAAAGAGCGCTGCTTTTGGCCCTGTTAGGTAATAGCCTTATAATACACAAGTGAGGTTCGTTTTGACCCAAGAAAAAGTTTCTTATGGTTGGCTGTAGCCCATAGCGTTCAGCACCACTAAGTAAACAATACGTAGAAAAAACGTGTCTATTTTGTCCACAATTCAACTTCATCAGACGCTGATCACCCTCGTGCTTCATGTTGTTGATAGATTCCCAGCATGTCCCAGTTTAATTTTTCTATGACTGGGCTTGAAGAATATCATGTCAAGCCACCTCTTGTTTTCTTTCTTCCTTCTGTATTGAGCACTATGTGCACCAATTGCATCTTGGTGTCGAATGTACTGGACGTAAGCAATTCTCACATTGCCAGCAAAGTTTCGATTTCAAAAACAATGTTTTTTTTCTACGAGATATCAAAAAGACATAACAAAGCCTGTACAATTTAAATGATTTTAATGGTGCAAAGATATCTCCTGAAATACCTTTGTATACTTGACCGCTTCGTGTGCGCGCATTTTCGCGTATATTACGCAATTACTTCTGGTGGCCATTGAATAGGTTAATATATATGTGAGCTTGAACGTCTGAAAACCACGGTATGAATATTAGAGTTGACGTAGTGGAGGGCTCCAGAAATTTCTAACATCTTGGGTTCTCTAAGGTGCACCCAAATCTGAGCACACGGGGCTACAACATTTCCGCCTCCATTGAAAATGCAGCCGCCGCCGAACACCTTAGCCACTAGACAACTGCGGTGGGGCAGCCAATAAATAGGTGGGGCTGAAGGATGAACTACTCTTAAAAACATCATACTCGACTCTTACAGAAGCTACCAAAGTGGTTTCAGTTCCGCCTGTAGCTCTGCTTACTTTCCTGCATCACTTTTTTGTCATGTTTTTGTCAATACTAAGTGTATGTACCACTTTGCTGAAATCACCAAATGATGATTGCAGTAATTGTAAATAAATAGTAATAATAATAATATGTTCAATACACTAGTCATGGGGTAGGAAAGGAATATGCTTGGCAACCACATGGTAAACGCTCCGAGATTGTACTGTTCAGTTATTGCTTGTGGAAGCTCTTTCACTTTGTTATTTCTTTTTAGCACTTATTTTTGGCGTAAATGTACCTAAGGAACTGAGTATAGTTCCATAGAAAAACAAAAAAACAACAGACGTTCAGGACGGACAGCACAGTTACAGTGTAACCTGGAGCAGCGGCTTTTGTAGACCTTTTTGTATTTTAACGTTAGCATCTAATCTGCTGGCATCTCATTGCCGGTGTCTTATTCTATAAAGTACCCAACATAGTTCCGTAAAGTATCCTTCAAACAATGGCTGCTTCAAGGGACAGCATGCCCCTGATTGTTTTTGCACTACTACCTGACAACATTTAATTAATGAGGTTCGCAACTTGAGATTATGCAGCCTCGTGTGTTTTACAAAAGATTTGCTACACCTAGAACTATTGTCTTCATCTATGTTTTTCGGCACATTTCAATCACCTTGATATAATAAAAATAGTAATAGATAATAATTTATGTAACACTTCATCTGGTGAGATTTTATTGCGACATGTGAAAGTAAATTTCATGGTGTTATTGCGCACATTACAGGGGCTTTTTGCAACAGATAGTCGAATGTGCAATGATCTCCGCGTTGTTGATATATGTGTCGAAGGCCTGTGCACCAATAAAGCAGCTGTCGAATGGGGTCGTTGGCATACGATGTAAGGGCTAACATGCTCATCTTAAAACCAATTTTAAACCCACACTGTTTATTTACGTGTACACCTCAAGTATGTAGTGCTTTCTCTCGCGCCCGGATATTGTCTGAATTCAGAGCTTGATTTTTCGATTGACGAGTGAATGCAGCATAATTATTGCCTATATTAAATAGGAAAATAGTGATGATTATCCACCTTTTTACTCAATGGTCTCGCTGATGTATGTGTAAACATGGCAACGGCAAGAACACTAATCATGCTGTAGCCAAGAAAAAAAGTGATGCAGGGCAGTTTGTATCAGTCTCTAAAGCAGTTATCGATTGATAATATTCTATTAGTTGCTAAGGTGAGGCCATTACTGGCAATGATGTGCTTCTATTTTTCCTTCCAGGAAGAAAGAAAACTGATGTTCACGGTTAGTTCCATCGTATAGTGTTACACCTTCAATCCACACACATCTCAGACAAGATTGCAGAATGAAAATCTAGGTGAATTACACGCTTGACACATGTAGCATTTCATTTTCAACAGCAGAATCTTTGAGCTTCATTTCCAGCCTGGCCGACGGCCACTCCGAACTCGGAACACATGCGTCAAGCTTAGTGGAAGCAAAGCATAGCCATATATATTATTGTTACATGAATGACGAGTCGATAGACTGTCTTTAATATTGTCTCTGTATTATATAGCAAGAAGAGAGAAAGGAAAATGAGGGAAAGGAGGAAATTAGAAAGGAGTTGGGGTAGGCCATCAGCACCGTTGCTTCCACAGTCTTCTCGTGTGCGCCAGTTAAATTTCCCTTTTTTTTAGCTCAGCAATAACATTCGTTCATATATTAATGCTATATAATTCTCATTTTTTCGCACAGTGCTAAAGCGGCCGAAGTGGTCTAGTTTGTAAATTTTACAAAGGGCAGCGACAATGAAATCATCTTCGAACTAGAATAGCATTTTGTTGGTAAACCTGTATTTTTCTCTTTTTTAATCTGTGTATAGGTATGTCTTTTTCACGGAATCAGTCGTTGTCAGCTTTTGAGTCTGAGTCACTAGAGCCCCCTCTAATTTGACTACTCTAATAATAAGACTAGTGTAGTTGCAAGAAACAGAACTTTTGCGGAAATCAATAGAGATTTTAAGCGGCTTTTGCCACACTAAATGCTCATATTAAATTATTCATCACAGATGGTAGGGTTACGTTCTTGGTGCTGAGGTGGACGTGACGAACTACTGGAGCAACAGCTGAGTTTTAGTGCCGGAAAGCAACACAGTAACACAATATTTAGCTACGGCATGTTTTCAATTATAGTAAACGACTGCATAAATCATTCCTAACATTTTTTTTCAGTTGGCTTTACACTTTTATTACATCTCAGCAACCAGGTTTTACATTTATCAACAGAAATGTTCACTATTTACACTTTTGTGAAGCCCCCTCGAAAGGTAAAGACTGACAAAAATATTACCCAGCGTTGTGTATTGAGATGGATTTTGTTTTGTTTTCGTTTGTGCCTGCGTTTTTAGTATTATAAGTGGGCGTCACGGCGTGTATTGAGAAAACGACCACTGTACCGTGTAGAGGGAACCGTGAAAGACACACTACGCGACAACTTTCCCTCTCTGGTGACCCCACTGGCAAAAAATAATTGAAGCCAGCCAAGCACATTGTCATCCAATATGTTCCGGGCACCAGTGAAGAGCTCTCCGCGATTCTCGGAAAATCAGGTGGTTCGCAAGCCTGCTTCGATGCGCACCCTCTTGATACCACGGCCGAAGAAAAAAGCAACACCAGTGAGTAGTCTGCAAGTTGCCGTGTTCAGAGTGTCCAGCCAGCTATACGTAGGCAAAAGTGAATGTTTCCGTTCAGAAAGCCCGTGGAGCGGCCGACAGGCTTGTACTGGTGTTCCCGACATGGAAGTCAGCCGCTGAGCGCTAACGTGCGTCTTGCCGGACAGCAACACACTTTCGCGCCCACTCGTTAAGATTACGCCAACTTAAGAACGACGTCAGGCAGGCAGAAGTGGAAAGCGGCACTTTTGCAGAGCCCTTGAGCAGCCCGACCATATGATCGATTTCTACAGCTTTTCTGTTCTAGAAACAGAGAGGAATTTCAGAAGGAGGTCTTTGCGTGAATCCTGGCACATTCACAACACGCCGACAAACTTGAACCGCTCTCTAGGAACCGCTCTCTAGGTGGGCTCTGTGACTGCACCTCAACGCAGCCATCTAACCCGCTATTCTTTGCGATGCAGACGATCTTCCATATGATCACCAGCCAGCTACTGCTGACCTCGGTGCATATCTTTGCGTCATCGGGGTGCGCACTGCCATGCTTCGCAGCGGCGTCGGGATGCTATACCACCTGTCGCTCGTCACTAGCCGACCCGGGTTGACCATGCCGCCAGGGGAGCAGTGGCTACCGGAGGCCAAAGCATTGTGGACGGCCACACCATCATCGACGTCAACAGCTCTGCTGCATATAAAAGCGCACCCACCGCCGGCACTGCCCCGTGGGCTCTATGACTGCACCTCAACGCAGCCATCTAACCCGCTAATCTTTGCGATGCAGACGATCTTCCGTATGATCACCAGCCAGCTACTGCTGACCTCGGTGCATATCTTTGCGTCATCGGGGTGCGCACTGCCGTGCTTCGCAGCGGCGTCGGGATGCTACCACCTGTCGCTCGTCACTAGCCGACCCGGGTTGACCATGCCGCCAGGGAAGCAGTGGCTACCGGAGGCCAAAGCATTGTGGACGGCCACACCATCATCGACGTCAACAGCTCCGCTGCATATAAAAGCGCACCCACCGCCGGCACTGCCCCGTGGGCTCTATGACTGCACCTCAACGCAGCCATCTAACCCGCTAATCTTTGCGATGCAGACGATCTTCCATATGATCACCAGCCAGCTACTGCTGACCTCGGTGCGCATCTTTGCGTCATCGGGGTGCGCACTGCCGTGCTTCGCAGCGGCGTCGGGATGCTACCACCTGTCACTCGTCACCAGCCGACCCGGGATGACCATGCCGCCAGGGGAGCAGTGGCTACCGGAGGCCAAAGCATTGTGGACGGCCACACCATCATCGACGTCAATAGCTCCGCTGCATATAAAAGCGCACCCACCGCCGGCACCGCCCCGTGGGCTCTGTGACTGCACCTCAACGCAGCCATCTAACACGCTAATCTTTGCGATGCAGGTTAGTAAATCCTACGCGCTGTTTGCAAAAAAACTAGCAATTACGTCTTGGTGCAGTTACCGAGCACACGGTGCTGTCTCGCCACTGCCGCCGAATGTGTTTCCGTTATTCATTCCTTGTTGATGTTGTCAGGAGATGTCGAAACTAACCCTGGCCCTGGCGGAAACGATGCCGTGTTGACAGAACTTCAGAAAATAGCCGCAGGCGAATCCAAAGTAATTACTGAAGTACAGAGCCTCAAATCTCAGCTAAACACTACTGATAGAACGTTAATGGATTTATGCAAACGGATGACCGACGTAGAAGCACACTACCAGGCCCTTATTCCTATCCGAAACGACATCGAAAAGATGCGGGCAGACACAAGCATCATGTCTCGCAAGATTGAGGAGTTAGAAGACCGCCTAGACGACGTGGAAAATCGATCACGTCGAAATAACCTCATCTTTTATGGCATCTCCGACCCTACTGACAGCAAGACATGGAACGATTCCGAAAAAATAATTATCAAATTCTGCCATAATAATCTAGGAATAACCGTAGGACCTCATGACTTCGAAAGAGCTCATCGCCTTGGTCGTCATTCGTTCGGTAGAAATCGCCCCATAATCGTAAAATTTGCATGTTTCAAAACAAAGGACTCGATCCTATCAAATGGCCGGAAATGAGGAACACTCGAGAGGACTTTTCGCTCTCCATTCGACACGCGCGAAAACAATTAATAGCATTTGCCAAGGCTAAATCTGCTAGGTTCTCCTTGCGGTATAAAACCCTGCACATTGGTCCGAACCGTTATATTTTTGATAAATTGTCTAGCACAGTTAAAAAAATAACATAGCAGTCGCCCTGTCACCATGTACCTACAAACCGAAAGCGCCCGGCACTTGCCAAACTGCTTTCATTTTCCGTAATATTTACTAACATCTGCGGTTTCCTTCCAAAGCGCGAACTCTTATCGAACATTGTTTTGTCATCCGGAAGCAATATACTGGTACTAACTGAAACTTGGCTCAACGATAACGTTTCGGACGCTGAAATTCTGACTGACTTACCCGAATTCCGCGTGTATCGTAGCGACCGAAAGTGTACTCGAGGGGGTGGTGTTCTGGTCGCAATTCACCAAGGTATATTATGTTCCGTTGTACACGTAACGCCCGACATTGAATCATTATGGCTCATTTGTCACGCTCCTCCCCTAACAGTACTTCTTGGCGTTTGTTATAGGCCACCGCATACTAATCCAGACTTCTGTAGGCACCTAAACAATAGCTTAAGGCAACTTGTTGCCACTTACCCCAATGCTCGCATCCTTCTCTTTGGCGACTTCAATTACCCGAACATCAAATGGTATAACCTAGGCATGTCCTCATTATTATGTCAAGCAGAGGCTAAAAACTTCATTAACGTATTTTTAAATTTTAACCTGAGTCAGTTAGTCTCGGAACCAACACGCGTTACGCAAGAAACAGCAAACATCCTAGACCTAATACTAACTAACAGTCCTGAGAACCTTTCATCTATCAGTTATCTCCCAGACATCAGCGACCATAAAATTTACATTCCCTATTTTCATTCAGTTCTGCTTCAAAGTACACATCCGCAAAAACATTATGCCTTTACGACCGGGGAAACTACGATGCAATAACTGAAGACCTTAACACCTTTTTTTTCTGAGTACAAATCAGTGTTTCCCACTCGCGCAGTACATGAAAACTGGTCAATATTCAAAAATAAATTAAGTGTGCTCACTAATATGTTCATTCCGAGGGTTACCTTTCATACTAATTACAATAAGCTATGGTTTTCTGTACGTTTAAAACGGCTGGAAAATAAAAAGAAACGGCTCTTTCGTTCGGCCAAACGCCGTGACACGCGGAGTGACTGGGATAAATACTTCGAAGTGGAAAAATTATATCTAGTTGAGATCCGGAACGCCAAGCATACATTTTTACACGATGACTTACTAAAGCTACTAACCAGCAACCCCAGAAAATTTTGGCAACTTTTAAATCCAAAGCAGACTCACGACATCACACTGACTAACGACGCGCATGAACCAGTGACAGACCATGAATGTGGGGAAATATTTAACACCGCATTCGCATCTGTCTTTACTCAAGAACTTGACGCACCTTCACAGTCACCATCAGTTAACATCTAAGCATTCATGCCAACTATCTCATTTTTCGAAGAAGGCATTGCGTTCGTAATCGATAACATGAAGCTTTCATCATCAGCCGGTATGGACTCAATTAATTCTAAGCTACTGAAGAATGGTAAATCAATTTGTGCCGCCTATTTATTTTTAATTTTTTTACAGTCACTCGCCTCAGAAATCATTTCGAATGACTGGAAAACGGGGAAGGTCGTTCCAGTGTACAAATCAGGTAACAGAGACTCACCCTTGAACTACCGCCCCATTTCATTAACTACACAGTAAAAATTTTTACAGCCAGAAGGGTGTAAATGAGCTTGTCCCGTGGACGACACCGTAAAGGTGTTAATTCAGCACCTTCCAAAAAGGGTGCTTTTTCATGCACCCTTAGAATAGGGTGTACATGTAAAAAAACTGTAGGGTGTTAAAAAACACCCTTAAGGAAGGGTGCCTTCGATGTCCATCACTTTTTTAGCACCCTCTGAGGAGGGTGCGAGAAGGGTGCACAAGGGTGTTGAGTGCCCATGGCAGGGGTGCCAGTGTTCTTTTAGACTGCGCTAATAGATAACAGCATGCACTGATTACACACTACTTGAAGAAAGTGGTCCTCATTATCAATGGTGCGCCACCTGTCGAGCTCCATTCATTGCGTCTGGGCAAAAATATAAACGCGTGCCATCGTGTATGAACTTGTGCTGGATCTATATACTCTTCACAGTATATGCATAATGCGCGTTACAGAAAATGAAGCCTTGCTGCCTTGCATATTGCGTTTATTTAATAGGCAAATAAAACAAACTTTTCTTCTGCCACACAACTTTTTCACCAGATATGCGTTCACGTATACGTACACTACACATGCAACACCTCAAATGTTTATTATATTTATTCAGTTTCACTTCATTGACAATTCTTTGCAACATACAATTACACTGGTTTCAGTTTAGTATACTACTTCAAGTACATAGAGACTACAAATGAAATATACGCTAATATATCCCTATAATTATTTCAAGTATCTACCATCCCAGTGGTTTCCAGTTTGATACTCCTTCATGTACACAATCGGTTAATAGGAATGAAATACAGGCATATATATACTTATGATTCTTTCAAATACATACAATCACCATGATTTCACTATATGCGCCTTCATGTACGAATCGTTCCCAAGAAGTGATGCACACAAAAATATATATGGATAGTGTTTTCAAATGTATATAATCACAGTGGATTAAGCTGTGTATTCCTGGATGTGTAACAATTGGTTATGAGAAATGATGTACATGCAAACATATACGGGTTTTTGAACATATAACTTTAGCGAATACTTAAGAAACCAATACAATGATCAGAAACACAATAAGCTAAAAACGAACACAAAACTGAGTCAAAACACACAAAAAACAAAAGAGGTAATGCATAATTATGGCTAATGACACAGCTGGGTCACTTTATGCGAAATGTCCCAGCCATTTTGGCAACCATCTCAAATGTATTCGAAAAACTCGTGCTGCATTGAAAATAGTGAACTTCTGGAATATTTAGGAGAGGAAAAATATTTGGTCACGTGGCTACCTTCTGAACTTCCTGGAATGCCGTCTAGGTGTTGTATGTGAAAAATTTTATTTTAAGAGCACCGCTCCTTTTTTTCATACGAAACTCGGTCTACGTGTTACGTAACAAGAGCTTAATTTGGGAGAGTTGGTTCATCGTGGTTGTGTGCTAGTCACAGCGCGACAACTTTCGGAAGAGACAGAAAGGACAGGAAAGAGCACCGACTGTCAACTGAATTTAATGAATGTGCTACGAGCGCTTTTATACGGAGTACAAGAACCGTGTTCATGCGCGACGACACGTGTGAGCGCTACAAAATAATCTTTAACTGTGAAAAGAATACTCCCTCTCGGAAAGGATAAGTGAACGTGTAGTGATGCACT
Source organism: Rhipicephalus annulatus (assembly GCA_013436015.1). Taxonomy (NCBI): domain Eukaryota; kingdom Metazoa; phylum Arthropoda; class Arachnida; order Ixodida; family Ixodidae; genus Rhipicephalus; species Rhipicephalus annulatus. The sequence goes on along the minus strand of WOVY01011625.1, from coordinate 17,657 downwards.
GATCATTGGTTTGCCTGATAAAAAATACTTCTACAAACATTAAATTGGCATTAAGTAAACCTATTCTCGTGACGAATGGGGCAAGATTGACTATTCCTGTTGCTGTTTAGTACACACACTTTTGAAAGCTTGCAAGGGGTGGAAAACAACACGCTAATATCATATCTGCTGGCTATTTTTTTAACTGAAAGACACACGATGTGGTATAACATGCAATGGTTTTGGTCATTATTTTTTGTTGGTCCTGTCTAACTTTACTTTCTGCAGGAGGGTTTTATAAACGAGTGTGATGATTCTGTTGGAATACCCAGCATCTTTTAGTCTTTTAATCTGGTTTTTAAACCTGACCTCACCCTTGTGCTAACATGACTTCTGAAGGGTGGCCTGAGTACATGTGGTATCAATTCCTCTTTCTACTAATTTTGAATGCCCACTATCAAAAGACAGAACATTCTTAGCACTCCTGGGCTGATAGCTCCAGCCAATACCCCAACAGCATCATCACACTTGTTTGTGAAACCCTCCTGCAGAAAGTAAAGTTAAAGGAAGCAGGACCAAAAGAAAAAGAGAATGACCAATCACGTTTGCATGTCACACGGTACTACGTACATAAGGTGTCTCACAATTTTAGGAAAAGAGCCAGCAGATATGACATTGTTGTTTTCCACCCCTTGCAAGCTTTCAAAAGTGCATGTACTTACAGCAACAGGAATAGTCAATCTTGCACCATTCGTCACTAGAATAGGTTTACTGAATGCCAATCTAATGTGTATAAGATACCGCTAACATGTGGAAAAGTAAACAGGACAAACTGGGCAATGCTTCAATGATCAAGCAAGACAGCATGCTTTAAATGTTAAGAATAGCTATAGTAGTCTCATGGCCGGACACCGTAAAGAATGTAAGTGTAGTTGTAGGTTTCATAAAACACGGTTTTTGAAAAAAAAGCAAGCAGAAAAAAGAGAGATTTTAGAACTCTTTATCAGGAAGGCCAAGGATTAATGCATCAGTACACCTTCACTAATCTTTTCCGAAAAAGAGTATTCTTTTCTCAGATAAAATTATTTTGTCATGGTCACACATGTGTTATTGCAGATGAGCCCTGGTCTTGTGCTCAGTATAAAAACGCTCGTAGCACCTTCAATAAAATTCAGTTGACAGTGCTCTTTCCTGTCCTTTTTGCGATAAGATTTTTATTACAGAAAGAATTTCATTTTCTTACAATTTAGGTATAATGATGAGTTTTCATTGTATCACAACATGGAGCAAATTGCATCTCAATACGGACAAAAATCACAATTTTGTGAAACTCGTGATATTTTCTCGTATATTTCAGCAGCTTGAGAGGTCTAAAGATATTTTTTCCTCAAAATATACCTTCTGTGGAGTAAATATTCACTGCTCAGATATTCATACAAAGTGCAATATTGCAATAAAAAATGCAAACAACCACATTTTGGCTTTATTCTTGGAAGCGAATGTGGCTAAAAAATTGCACTATTACTATTGAGCTTCAAATACCTTACAGAAGCACATTTACTTAACAGGTAGACCAAATTTGCTTTAGAAAAAATAAGCGGTAGTTTTAAAACGAAATTTTCCACAAACAGCACACAGACGGCATTATGCCAGGAAGTTATAAGCCAGCCACATGAACAAAACTTTTTTTCTCGCTGAAATATTCTAGCAGTTCACTGTTTTCAACGCAGTAAGTCAGCACTTTTTTTTCAAATACAATTCAGATGGTCGCCAAAGTGGCTGGGACGTTTGGCATGGAATGGTCCAGCTATATTTAAGCAAAATAACTTACACAAATAACAATGTTTGTTCATCTACCATGACCACACTAGAAAAAGTTGTTCAGGCATTGTGACACTAAAATTTTCAGCGTCGTACTGCCTGAACAACTTCTTTGATAAACTCCAAACTCACGCCGAGAAAGATCCGCTCAATCACGGTGGTTGTTAAAGGCCTTGCGGCCGTAGACAATGTTGAAAATAAAAAAAAATCAACTCATCAGTGTTGTCACTCCTTTTTCGTCATTACTGACACGGAAGATGTTTCGGTTATCCATGTGGAGGTTCAGGAAGTAGGCTTGCTCTAGACTGGGGCCGGGGGGTAGACTACGCAGGACGTCAGCGGCACCCTCTCATCCTGTAATAAGAGTAAATATGACTTCTCTTAAAAGGATGTTCGTGCTGTTCTGGCAGCACCATATATAAAGAATGTGTAGTGTTTTAGTAAACAATTCCTAAAGTACAACGCTCAGAACTTGTATAATTAATCAAAATGCACAAGAAACTCACCTCTTCATGTACAAACAGTGAAGACATCTCTGCTTTCTCTTTTACATGAGAACAAATGATCTTGGGCGTGGCACTAGCGAAGAGGTCTGCAAAAAAAAGTAAAAGATATACTGACTTTATTCACGCCTCTAACAATCTGAGGAATTATTACAAGTCACCAATCAGTGCGATTCTGACTGCCTTTATAAGGGCATCAAAAATGAACAATTTTCTTGTTCTTTCTACCCTCACAAGACGCTCCGTCAATGGAATCTAATCCAAATTTGACGCTGTGCTTCCTATTGGCCTGCTTTCTAGACGTAGGGCTGCGAACATGTGTTTTGTGCACCTAATCTAGCACAGAAATTCGCCATCTATAATTCAATCATCTTAATTCATTGTAATTTGATAAAAGATCTGATAGCTCGTCCAGTTTTTAAAGAGTTGCGGGCCTGCAATAGGCACTGCCTTGCACGTATGAAAGTACTTCTTTAAAAAAATTTCAAAGCTTGCTTTCAGAAAAAGCGTCTGGCATATTTCGACAACCAAGCCCACCCTCTGATGGCAATCAGGGGCACGCTGTTAGCGATTATTGACTACGGGATTTACAAACGTAACCCGTGCCTAAATACTCAGTTAAACACAATCACGCAAGAGCGCTCGAACGCGGCAACGCGCGCGGACGCCGACTACGTTGCAGCAGCCATGGCTTATGCTAGAGCAACCGCACATAGCTCCAACAGTCACGTATACTCTCTCGATTCTGTTATAACGCCGAACATTATCGCAGATGAAAGCGAAGCACGAAAACAGCAAACAGAAACGAGGGAAAACAACGCACGGCGATGGCCACAACAACGCGCCTTTGGAAGTCTGCTAGATCTTTCCCTGTTGCTGGCGGCACTTGTCCTAAATAGCCTAAAAGACCGAGGCGCACGTGCTGGGAGCATCGCGGCATATCAGCACCTCCAACTATACTGTCTTTAAGCAAAAAAAAAGCCATTTCGTACAGTGCGCCTCTGTACATAATTTTTGCTTTTTCTTTCTTTTTTTACGCTTACACCTACAGAAGCACGTTGCACATTTGAGTATTAATAGAAATGTTATTACGATGTAGCCCAAAGCACATCTTAAAACAATATCAATCACTTTGTGCAGTGTAGAGACAATGTGCGATCAGCAACTAATCCCGCCCTTGTTAAGTGATCACATCACTCACTGTATGAGTGATGCAGGCACTTACACAACATCGCGCATAGCAGTGTGAACTCGTTAAGTCACACGTTTAATCGGGAATCTGCAACAGGCCCGCGAACGCATGCTGTTGTAAATGGTTGGCAGCCTACTTCGGCAGAGCTGCTGCAGGCGCCCAGCTAGCGCTGTATGATTACTACCTACGAAAACAGTACACTCACCGTTAACAGGCCCACGTTGTCCGTGTCCGCCACTCCATGAATATTCCTTAATCCGAGCGTCACTTCGAACACGGTGTCATGCGTGACCACCATTGAATATGCGCCTGTTCGCTACAACACACACAGCGACCAAGACCCCAGACCAACGCAACGCATTTGAAAGACGATGAGACAGAGGGAGCGACGTTAAGAGAGAGAAGGAGGAGGCACTGGCGGCGGCGTGGCGGCGCTGCAGCTGTCCACGCAGGTGTTCGGTGACGCAACTCTTCACTTATCTACGCCGCCGTTTTGGGAGCAACGCTGGCCGGGGGGGTGAGCGGGAGGGGGGGGGGAGGTGCGGGAAACCCGCCAAGGCGGCGCCGAAAGGCAAACGCTATGGCGCATACGGCGGACGGCCGTTCGGCGCGGAATGACTCCTTGTAAACGGCAACTCTCCTTCCAGCCAGTCGCACAGCGACGCAGATTATTTACCAGCCTCGGGTTATTTGAGTATTTTGACGGAATCCGATTGCAGTGGGCGAAAAATAGTGAAGCAAAACTTGCGGAAAACAAAGTGCACCATGGAATGGCCAGAAACAATAATTATTTCGTCCTCGGTGGCATTAGCGGGAGAGCATCGCCACACCTTTTTCCAGAGGAATTTCTTTTCGCATTGTCTGTGTCTGGCTATTCCGCGTATGGTGCCGCAAACACTGAATGCGTAGTCGAAGCTGGAAAAAATTAATCCACAGTCGCGGATGTTTATTACAAGGCTTGTCACGCACCACGAAACGTGCCGAGCTTGTTATAACAAACTTTTTGCTGACCACTGATCAGCACATAATTCCATATGGTTGCCCAATGAGCTAGCTAAGCACCTGTAGCAAAGGCAGGGCACGTTCTTGTTAAACGTTGTTAATATAAACGATGGTTGTGCATAAGTGCAGTCACAGCTTTCCGTGTGAATTGGTCATAACCCACGTTTTCGAGCGTAGAAGCGCCTCAGCGGACCTAATCAGCTACCACAGCAAGTTCGTAAGCAATGATTTGGTACGTTAGTGTGCAGCTGTTTTCCATGTACTGAATAGTCCGTGTACAGTGCGTTGACCACCGCCATTTCTTCAGCCACCTCCCATATAGACTCCCAGTCTGAACAGGTGTGGGACCTTAAACACTAAGAAGCAGTGCCCCCCCCCCGCACACACACACGAAATTGGAGGGCACACGGGCTGATACACACGCATACGTATTCACAGGCGCACACACATACACGTATACACACATACGGCAACACACACACGCGACCGTAAACGCACGCATGCATGGGCGTACACATGTGCACAGGCACGCTAACACAAGCACGGACTCGCACATACACGCGCACGCACACATGCACGGGTGTACACACAATCGCGCTTACACGCGAACACATGCGCAGGCTCACGCACACACACCCATACTCGGGCGAACGTTATGTTCCTGTATATAATCCACAGCAAACACGTAGCTTATAACCAACGCTAAGGAAAGCTTTCGTAACATGAATTGCAGTTAATTGCCATTATAGAGGAAAAGCGATTTGCTTCTGCTGACATTCTGCTGTATTCGGAGAGCACCTTCACACATTCTAAGTCAATTATGTCGTCATTTAACGCAAGGTCCACATATTCGTGCAGTAGCTGCGCTGATCAGCCACCAATCCGAAGGTCGCGGGTTCGATGCCGGCCGTGACAGTCGAATTAAGGCGGAGGCGAAAATATGGAAGCCTTTGCACTGTGCGATATGAGCGCTCATTAAAAAACACCAAATGATAAAAATCTGCAGCTTTCCACAACGACGACCCTCATAATCATATCGAGGTTTTTGAGACGTAAAATCCCAAATATTATAATTATGTGTTCTTCTTATGCTGCATATTCCATCCGATGAATCGGCACCTACACCCTTCTCAGGCACAAAAGCACCCTTAGAGCCTATTTTAGGGTGCTATCGAGGCAAACACCCAAACAAAAGGGTGCTTTTTTTCAATCGACCATTTATGGGTGTTAAATGGTGTTGCAAAGGGTGCTTTCTCATAAAATCATAAAAGCACCCTTTTTACACCCTTTTGGGTGCAAAAGTTTTTACTGTGTAGTGTACCCTGTAAAATCATGGAACACGTCATTTACTCTCAAATCGCAAGTTTCTTGGGCTCATGTAATTTTTTCATCGATAACAACATGGATTTCGTAATGGTCACTCCTGCGAAACACAATTAGCGCTATTTTTTCACGACTTGCTCACTAACCTAGACCGTAACATGCAGACTGATGTAATTTTTCTAGACTATGCGAAAGCGTTCGATAAAGTTCCTCACCGCCGCCTTTTGCTAAAACTTTCACACCTGCACCTAGACCCTAACATTCTTCGTTGGATTGAACAGTTTCTCACTAACCATTCTCAGTCAGTCTTTGTTAATGGCCACCTATCTAACTCTCTCCCAGTCACATCAGGCGTTCCCCGAGAATCTGTCTTTGGTCCCCTTCTTTTCCTAATATATATTAACCACTTGCCCGACCATGTATCCTGCGGCATCCGCATGTTCGCGGACGACTGTGCCATTTATCACACTATCAGTAACCAGCATGATCAACTGTATCTCCAAACCAACCTCAACCACGTGCTTAATTGGTGTAACACATGGTTAATGACCCTTAATCCTTCTAAATGTAAACTCGTGTCTTTTTCTCGTCGCCATAGCCCATATCGCTTCCACTATTCCATCGTTAAAACCGCAATTGAATAAGTACCGTCTTATAAATATCTTGGAATAACCTTGTCTTATGATTTATCATGGCATACACACATCGCTAATGTAGTTTCAGCATCTAATAAAGCTCTTGGTTTTCTCAAACGCCATTTCCGCCTAGCCCCCCCACATGTAAAATTACTTGCGTACAAATCTTTATTCTGACCAAAATTAAATATGCATCTGCCATATGGAGCACACATCAAGCGTATTTATTCAAAGCATTAGAAGCGGTACAAAACCGTGCTGCCAGATTCATTCACTCATCTTACTCATATGATATCAGTATTTCATCTTTGAAAGCGAAATCTGGTCTGCCACTTCTTTCTTTGCGCCGCCGCACTGCAACTCTCGTGCTTTATCACAAATAATTTCATTTTTCTCTCAATCAGCCACCTTATATGGTAGCTGCAGCACGCATATCTCATCGAACCATTCATTCATTTCAGGTTTCCCGCCCATCTTCGCGCACCACTGCTTTTTCTGCCTCGTTCTTTTTTCGGGCAGCCACGGACTGGAACGACCTCTCCCGGGACATCGCCAACATCGCCTCATCATCTGCCTTTCAAGACCGTGTTATTGATCATCTTCAATGTTAAAACAACTCTTACTAATTATTGTTAACCTAAAAAAACCCCACCCGCTATGTAATGCCCCTTCTAGAAAGGGGGGCCTTTAAGGTAATAAACTGAACTGAACTGAACGATCTCCTATGTATAGATTCACGGCTTTGGGAACGTGTTGGAAAAGGAAAGCCACACCTTTGGTGAGACAAGACACGGATTTGTTTTGTGACAAACACAGACAGATCCTGAGGAAGTTACCAAGCCGTTCCTGACACCTCAGGCCCTCTATGAACTTCCCAACTTCCTAAATCTTCTACTGAGGCCAAAAGATTTCAGTCAAAATGTTTACATTTAAGATTATCGAATTTACACTCCACAAATTAACGACTTCCAAAAGAAAAGCAAGAATAAATAAAAAAATTGTTCTGTGCAGTGAAGTTGACCACTAATTTCACAATCGATATCTGTAAATATTCATCATCATCAACATCATCATCATCATCATCATCATCAGCCTGTCTACGTCCACTGCAGGACAAAGGCCTCTCCCATGTTCCGCCAGTTAACCCGGTCCTGTGCTTGCTGTTGCCAATTTATACCCGCAAACTTCTTAATCTCATCTGCCCACCTAACCTTCCGTCTCCCCCTACCCCACTTCCTTTCTCTGGGTATCCAGTTGGTGACCCTTAATGACCAGCGGTTATCCTGTCTACGTGCTACATGCCCCTCTCATGTCCATTTCCTCTTCTTTATTGCAGCTATGATATCCTTAACTCCCGTTTGTCCCCTAATCCACTCTGCTCTCTTCTTGTCTCTTAAGGTTACACCTACCATTTTTCTTTACATTGCTCGCTGCGTCGTCCTCAATTTAAGTTGAACCCTCTTTGTGAGTCTCCAGGTTTCTGCTCCGTAGCTAAGTACCGGCAAGATATAGCTGTTATATACCTTCCTCTTGAGGGACAGTGGCAATCTACTTGTCATAATTTGAGAGTGCCTGCCGAATGTGCTCCCCCCCATTCTTATTCTTCTAGTTACTTCAATCTCGTGGTTAGGCTCGGCGGTTTTTACCTGCCCTAAGTAGACATAGTCTTTTACAACTTCAAGTGCACTATTACCTATCGCAACGCGCTGCTCCTTTCCGAGGTTGTTGTACATTACTTTCGTTTTCTGCAGATTAATTTTAAGACCCACCTTTCTGCTCTCCTTGTCTAACTCCGTAATCATGAGTTGCAATTCGTCCCCTGAGTTACTCAGCAATGCAATGTCATCGGCGAAGCGCAGGTTACTGAGGTACTCTCCATTAACTCTTATCTCTAACTTTTCCCATTCTAGGCTTCTGAAAACGTCCTGTAAGCACGCAGTGAATAGTATTGGGGAGATTGTGTCCCCCTGCCTTACACCCTTCTTTATTGGTATTCTGTTGCTTTCTTTATGAAGCACTATGGTAGCAGTTGATCCCCTGTAGATTTCTTCCAGAATGTTTATTTATACTTCTTCTTCGCCCTGATTCCGCAGTGTCTGCATGACGGCTGATATTTCTACTGAATCAAACGCCTTCTCGTAATCTATGAAGGCTATGTATAGTGGTTGGTTATACTCTGAGCATTTCTCTATTACCTGATTGATAGTATGAATGTGGTCAATTGTTGAGTAGCCTGTTCTAAATCCTGCTTGTTCCTTTCGTTGATTGAATTCTAATGTTTCCTTTACTCTGCTAGCAATTACCTTTGTAAATAGCTTGTATACTACAGAGAGCAAGCTGATCGGCCTGTAATTCTTCAAGTCCTTGTCATCTCCTTTCTTATGTATTAAGAATGTTAGCGTTCTTCCAAGACTCTGGTACTTTTCCCGTCAGGAGACACCTCGTAAATAGAGTGGCTAGTTTTTCTAACACAATCTGTCCTCCATCTTTCAGCAGATCTGAAGTTAGCCGATCCTCACCAGCAGCTTTGCCTCTGTGCATGCTCTCTGAAGCTTTTCTGACTTCTTCTATCATTACCGGTGGGGTGTCGTCTGGGTTACTGCTAGTTGTTATAGTATTAAAGTCGTGGTTGTCTCGGCTACTGTACAGATCTCTGTAAAACTCCTCCGCTAATTTAACTATCCTGTCCATATTGGTAGTTATTTTGCCTTCTTTGTCCCTAAGTGCATACATCCGCCTTTTGCCTATCCCAAGTTTTCTCTTCACTGCTTTGACGCTTCCTCCGTTTTTCAGAGCGTGCTCAATTCTCTCCATGTTATACCTTCTTACATCGCATACTTTACGTCTATTAATCAACTTCGAAAGCTCTGCCAGTTCTATTTTGTCTGTTGTACGTGACACTTTCATGATTTGACGCTTCTTAATTAGGTTCTTCGTTTCCTGAGAAAGCTTGCCGGTGTCCTGTCTAGCTACCCTGCCTCCAACTTCCACTGCACACTCCGTGATGATACTCGTCAGATTATCATTCATTGTATCTACGCTAAGGTTGGTTTCCTCGCTAAGAGCAGAGTACCTGTTCTGCAGTGACACTCTGAATTCCTGTACTTTCCCTCTCAGTGCTAGCTCATTGATTGGCTTCTTGCGTATCAGTTTCTGTCATTCCTTCTTCAAGTCTAGGCGGATTCGAGCCCGTACCATTATATGGTCACTGCATCTTACCTTGCCAACCACTTCCACATCCTGCACGACTCCTGGGTGTGCAGTCATTATAAAGTCAATTTCGTTCTTATTTACGTCATTAGGGCTCCTTTATGTCCACTTGCGGTTTTCTCGTTTTCGGTAGAAGGTATTCAAAATACGCAGATTATTGCGTTCTGCGAATTCTACTAGTAGCTCTCCTCTGGCGTTTCTAGTGCCGATGCCATAAACTCCTACTGCCTGGTCTCCAGCCTGCTTCTTCCCTACCTTTGAATTAAAGTCGCCCATTACTATAGTATACTGTGTTTTCACCTTACTTATTGCCGATTCCACGTGTTCATAGAAGCTTTCAACTGAAGCGTCATCATGGCTGGATGTAGGCGCGTCAGCCTGTACTACCTTCATTTTGTATCTTTTATTCAGTTTAATTACAATGCCTACCACCCTTTCATTATAGCTATAGTAATTTTCTATGTTGCCAGCTATGTTTCTGTGAATTAGGAACCCCACTCCCTGTTCTCTTCTGTCTGCCAAGCCCCGATAGCAAATGACGTGCCCATTCTGTAGCACAGTATAGGCCTCATCTGTCCTCCTAACCTCACTCAGCCCTATTATATCCCATTTAATGCCTTCTAGCTCCTCGAATAATACAGCTAGACTTCCCTTACTAGATAACGTTCTAACGTTAAACGTTGCTAAGTTCAAATTCCAATGGTGGCCTGTCCGTATCCAGAGATTCCTAGCACCCTCTGCTGCTTTGCAGATCTGACCGCCGCCGTGGTCAGTTGCTCCGCAGCTGGTGGGGACTGGGGGCCGTGAGTTAATTTACGAATGCCTACGGGAGGGGGTGGCCAAATACTGCACCAGGGTGGCCAATCCTTCTCTGGTGAGATCATCGGTGCGTACCGGCTTTAAGCCGGTACGATCAGACAGTAGTGGGAATGCTCCATGCATGTCTTCCTTATTGTTGTTCAGCAGCGTTGGCGGCCACCCACCACAGGAGCCCAACGAGGGGACGCTACAAGTTTACAAATGCTGAAACCTGCAGACGCCAGCCGTACAACGCCACTATAACCCAATGCGCCTAGACCAAGGTAGGCTATTTGCACAGGGTTAACCCTAGCCGCCAGGAAGTTTCGAAGTAAACGGAAGAGAGTAAAAGACAGGACAGATAAATAGTAAGAGATAAAGACGAAGATGTAGGGAGAGAGAGATAGGAAAAGGCGACTGCCGATTCCCCTGAGTGGGTCAGCTCAGGGGTGCCGTCTACGTGAAGCCGGAGCCAAAGGCGTGTGTTGCCTCTGCCAGGGGGCCTTAACGGTCCAATCACCCAGCGTCGGCTCAACCCCCAGGATCCCCTTTTCCTCGGACACGGCAAAGCCACGCACGGCTAGGCGTGGGAGGGAGTTGAAACTCCCCCGTGCACCCAAACGTGCACCCAAATAACGTGCAGCCAAATCTGAGCCCACTACAACCTGAATGTCTGTTGAATAATGCAGATCTCAATGTGGTATGTATCTTTTCATGCAGTGATCACTGCACGTTGGGAAATGTTCTAGAATCTTGTGTATTTTCGGCTATCTTAGCATACATTGTACAACACTGTTGATGAAAATTTATTTAGGTCCCGGTCGATTCTTGGCTATCTTAGTACCTACAATGTAGTGGGCTGCTGCCGATAAAAAAAATTAACTAGTCCACAATGGTGAGCTTGTTTGAAATCTTGAAATAGCACCACCATATTTTGGTTTTTGAGTCTGCGTTGGCTTAACAGTAATCTAAACAGAGTAAGACCTGCATTTGATTAAATAATTAAGATTTATCAGATGGGTAAATTAATGACTCAGCTGATTCTTCTTTTCAGTTTATTTCTGAAACTTATTGGAAAACCATTTGACACTTTTGGAGGCAGCCTAGAAGACTGACTAGAAGACGACAATATTGCCACGTTCCATTCCCCAAGTTTTTGTTATCGTCCGAAAACACCGCATGATTCTCAGCGCAAACCGCGCCTCCAGTTTTCTAGAAGGTTCCGGACTGTAGTAGATCATTTTGATAAGATCACGCCCACTGTGCGAACGGTACAGATTGTTCTGGAAGCTACGCCACCGCCAGCGATAACGCTAGGACATTCGACGGCAAGAGTATAAATGCCGACGCGCTTCGCCGCTTGTCAGTTGTTGATCGAAGGCCGACGCTCCGTTCGCCGCTATCAGTCCGAGACTGCTATCTGTGCGAGACTGCTGCTGTTTTGGACTTTCAGTTTACCGGGCACAGGTTCGCCCAAATAAACAATTAAATTCCAACACGAAGTCTCCTGTCTTCAGCCACCGTCACGACCCCGTGACATCTGGTGGAGGTGCTGCTTCGTTCATGTACCGGACGCCCCCGTCAAGCCGTGAACCCAGCCCACGTCGCGGAGAAGACACCGACGCCAACCAGGAGCAGCGAACAAGCCGCCGACAGCAAGGGCTACCACCGGAGTACGGGCTTCTACCAGACAAGGCGCGGAAGACGAAGGCCATGACCGCGACTGCAGCGACCATGACAACCGCAGCGTCCCAGCCCACGATGGTCATGCATCAACCCAGGGAACCACCAATTTTCCATGGGTCATCGTTCGAAGACCCGGAGTCCTGGCTGGAGACATACGACCGTGTGGCCGCCCTCAACCACTGGGATCATGACGAAAAGCTGCGTCGTGTGTTCTTCTATTTGGAAGACACCGCAAGGACTTGGCTTGAAAATCGGGAGTCCACGCTCCGAACGTGGGATGTTTTCTGCGGCGCATTCCTGCAAACGTTCGCGAGCGTCGCTCGCAAAGAGAGGGCCGCTGCTTTATTAGAGACTCGGGTTCAACTACCAAATGAAAATGTCACCATTTTCACAGAAGAAATGACCCGACTATTCCGTCACGCTGACCCAGACATGCCTGAGGAGAAAAAAGTTCGTTTTCTTATGCGAGGGATCAAACAGGAGCTCTTCGCGGGACTGATGAGAAACCCGCCGAAAACCGTCCAAGAATTGTAGCCGAAGCGACCACGATCGAAAAGACACTGGACATGCGCACTAGACAGTATAATCGTCGCCTGACTGCAGACTGCGCTGCTGCTCAAGCCAGTAACTCCGGAGACCTGCGTGAAACGATCCGAGCGATCGTGCGGGAAGAGCTGCGCAAGCTGTTGCCTTCGGCGCAGCCTCAAGTGGATTCAATCGCCGACATTGTGCGAGAAGAAGTTCGGCAATCGCTTCAACTTCCCCACGCACCGCTGCCCGAGCCGGAAGCTATGAGCTACGGCGCTGCACTGCGCCACAACGCTCCTCCCCGTCCACGCCAAAACGCCGCCGCGTCGCACTTCCATCGACGGACGCCACCGCCGCCCCCACCCCCACCGACGTCATACCGTTCGCCAGCAGCCCAGCGCAGTGCACCGAGGAAGACTGACGTCTGGCGCACCCCTGACCATCGCCCGCTCTGCTACCACTGCGGCGAGGCTGGACACACATACCGCCGTTGCCAGTACCGACAGATGGGACTGCGTGGCTTCGCCGTCAATGCACCGCGTCCACAGCCAGGAGAACGACCACGTGACATCGCCGACTACCTGACAGGAACTCGGTGGACACCACGAAGCCCTTCGCGTTCCCCGTCGCCCAGCCGCCGCACGTCACCGCACCACCGGCAGTACTCTGGCCCAACGCGGGGCCGGTCTCCTAGCCCGTATCCGGGAAACTAAGGGCAGCAACCGGTGGAGGTGCGGTTGCTGTGCGACGAACTACCGAAGATCCTCCGACGACGACGACGCCGCGACGGAGCTTTCCGAACACAACGCCAACCAGGCAAAGCTCTGACGGCGAAAGCTCAACCGAAGGTGGCCTGACGACGCAACATGGAAGCAGCAGAACAAGCCGATGCAGCCGTGACCCGACGCCACGCCCTAACTGTAATGCGAGACGGCGAACTAGCGACCTCGACGTTCTTATCGACGGCCACAGTGTGACCGCTCTCGTCGATACTGGAGCCGACTATTCTGTCATCAGTGGGTCGTTCGCCGCGAAGTTAAAGAAAGTTAGGACAGCTTGGCAAGGCCCTGAAATCCGCACAGCCGGAGGTCATCTCGTAACGCCTGCAGGAATCTGCACAGCGAGAGTTACCATTAACGGCCGTATTTATCCTACACACTTCGTAGTCCTACAGCGTTGCTCGAGAGATGTCATCCTTGGCATGGACTTCTTATGCCTCCATGGCGCTGTCATCAACCTAAAAACAAAGTCGATAACGTTATCCACAGAAGAAGCACTACCGCCGCGCACGCCGTCAGGACACCATGCCTTGAATGTGCTGGAAGAACAAGTCACCATTCCGCCTCGCTCAAGCGTCATTATTTCAGTCGGCGCTCCTAAATCACCTGACTTGGAAGGCGTCGTTGAAGGCAGTCAGCATCTGTTGGTCACCCGAAATATTTGCGTCGCAAGAGGAATTGCAGAGCTGCTGGGAGGCAGAGCAACGGTTTTGCTCACGAATTTCAGCAATGAGTACAAACATGTGAACAAAGGAACAACGGTCGCATACATCGAAGAAATTGTCGAAGCCACCAGTGCTTTCGCCCTCGCCGATTCTGCGGAACCTGCTCAGAGGAACCAAGCCCCTCCCATAGCTTTCGACGTCAATCCCAGACTTCCGAATGATAAGCAAGAACAGCTCAAGGCCCTGCTCCTGCAATACGAAGATTGCTTTTCGTCGTCATCGAAAATTCGGCAGACCCCAATCACGAAACATCGCATCATAACCGAAGAAAATGCCAGACCACTCCGTCGGAGTCCGTACAGGGTTTCGACGCGAGAACGTGAGGCCATGAAGAGACAAGTTGATGAAATGCTGCGGGATGACATTATCCAGCCGTCCAAGAGTCCATGGGCATCCCCCGTGGTGTTAGTGAAGAAAAAGGATGGGACCCTACGTTTCTGCGTCGATTATCGCCGCCTGAACAAAATCACAAGAAAGGACGTGTATCCCCTCCCACGAATAGACGACGCACTTGATCGGCTCCATAACGCCAAGTACTTTTCGTCAATGGACCTCAAGACTGGCTATTGGCAAATCGAAGTCGACGAAAGAGACCGACAGAAGACGGCGTTTATAACACCGGACGGCCTCTTCGAGTTTAAGGTGATGCCCTTCGGCCTTTGCTCAGCGCCTGCAACGTTTCAACGCGTTATGGATACAGTACTGGCAGGATTGAAGTGGCAGACTTGCCTTGTGTACCTGGACGACGTCGTCGTGTTTTCCTCGAGTTTCGACGAGCATCTTCGGCGCCTTGAAGCTGTACTTCAAGCCATCAAGACTTCCGGACTCACTCTGAAGCCAGAAAAGTGCAGATTTGCGTATGAGGAGCTCTTGTTCTGGGGCACGTTATCAGCAAGTCTGGAGTTCGTCCCGATCCAAGGAAAACAGCCGCCATCGCCGACTTCCCGCCGCCCACTGACAAGAAAGCCGTGCGCCGATTTCTGGGCCTGTGTGCCTATTATAGGCGGTTCGTGAAAAACTTCGCCCGCATCGCCGATCCTCTCACTAACCTTACCAAGGCCGACGTGGAGTTTAAGTGGGAAGCGCCGCAGGAACACGCTTTCCAGGAGCTTAAACATCGCCTCCAGACGCCTCCGTTACTTGCCCATTTCGACGAATTCGCCGAGACAGAAATACATACTGACGCAAGCAGCGTAGGTCTTGGCGCCGTTCTTGTGCAGAGGGCTGACGGACTTGAAAGGGTTATTAGTTACGCCAGCCGATCGCTATCCAAAGCAGAAGCAAATTATTCCACAACAGAAAAGGAGTGCCTCGCCATCATCTGGGCTATGTCGAAATTTCGCCCCTACCTCTATGGCAGGCCCTTCAAAGTTGTGAGCGACCACCACGCATTGTGTTGGCTAGCCACCTTGAAGGACCCCTCAGGTCGCCTCGCACGATGGAGCCTGAGACTTCAAGAATATGACATTACTGTAATTTACAAGTCCGGCAAAAAACACTCCGACGCCGACTGTCTCTCTCGTGCGCCTGTCGACCAACCGCTACCCGACGACCTGGATGACGACTACTTCTTAGGAACGATAACTACCGACGCCTTCGCTGAACGACAGAGGGCCGACCCGGAACTTAAGGCCCTAATAGAATACCTCGAAGGCAGGACCGCCGAAGTCCCGAAGGTATTCAAGCGCGCACTTGCGTCGTTCTTTCTACGAAATGGTCTTCTACAAAAGAAAAACTTTTCACCGCTTCGAGCTAAGTACCTTCTTGTGGTGCCTTCAGCTCTGCGACCAGAACTACTGCAGGCCCTTCACGACGATCCGACGGCAGGGCACCTCGGTGTTTCTCGCACGCTCGCGAGGATACAAGAAAGATACTACTGGCCACGTCTTACCACCGACGTCCACTCGTTATGTGAGAACATGCCGGGACTGTCAGCGACGCAAGACACCGCCGACAAGGCCAGCGGGACTTCTGCAGCCAATTGATCCACCTTGCCGACCTTTCCAGCAGATTGGTATGGACCTACTGGGGCCGTTCCCGACGTCGGCTTTCGGAAAACAAGTGGATCGTGGTAGCTACCGACTACCTCACCCGCTACGCCGAGACAAAAGCCCTGCCAAAAGGCAGTGCATCCGAGGTAGCTAAATTCTTCGTCGAAAATATCGTCCTACGTCATGGCGCCCCAGAGGTCCTTATCACCGACAGAGGAACGGCATTCACTGCCGACTTAACTCAAGCAATCTTGGCATACAGCCAAACAAACCACCGCCGGACGACAGCGTACCACCCACAGACCAACGGCCTCACCGAGCGGCTTAACAAGACGATCGCCGACATGCTGTCAATGTACGTCGATGTCGAACACAAGACGTGGGACGCCATTCTTCCGTATGTGACCTTCGCATACAACACGGCGGTGCAGGAGACGACGCAGATATCCCATACAAATTGGTCTACGGAAGGAGCCCGGCAACGACGCTCGATGTCATGTTACCCAACGTCACCGACGAAGAAAACCTCGATGTGAGCGAGTACCTTCAACGCGCCGAAGAAGCCCGACAACTTGCGCGTCTCCGTATCAAGAATCAACAGACGACCGACAGCCACCGTTACAACCTTCGACGACGCTTCGTGGAATACAGCCCGGTGAACGTGTTTGGGTGTGGACGCCGATACGCCGACGTGGACTAAGTGAAAAGCTTCTGCGACGGTACTTCGGACCGTACAGGGTGGTTCGACGGCTCGGCCCACTTGATTACGAGGTTGTGTCCCGACGGCATCACGAACTCTCAACGACGCCGATTGCGACCTGAAGTCGTCCATGTCGCGCGCCTCAAGCCGTTTCATGCGCGTTAACAACTGAACTAGTGTTTTTTGTATTATTGTTGTATCGTAATTTATTCTATGTACTTCTTGCATTATTATTGTACTTTCATATTTAGTTAAAGCATCGGGACGATGCCTTTTTCAGAGGGGGGCAATGCCACGTTCCATTCCCAAGTTTTTGTTATCGTCCGAAAACACCGCATGATTCTCAGCGCAAACCGCGCCTCCAGTTTCTAGAAGGTTCCGGACTGTAGTAGATCATTTTGATAAGATCACGCCCACTGTGCGAACGGTACAGATTGTTCTGGAAGCTACGCCACCGCCAGCGATAACGCTAGAACATTCGACGGCAAGAGTATAAATGCCGACGCGCTTCGCCGCTTGTCAGTGTTGATCGAAGGCCGACGCTCCGTTCGCCGCTATCAGTCCGAGACTGCTATCTGTGCGAGACTGCTGCTGTTTGGGACTTTCAGTTTACCGGCACAGGTTCGCCCAAATAAACAGTTAAATTCACAACACGAAGTCTCCTGTCTTCAGCCACGTCACGACCCCGTGACAATATCGTCGCTAATTAGTTAAATGAATGTATGTGTGTTTGTTTGCCCCAACAGCGTTACTGCGTTCATTCACTCCAATAGTGTGGCGTGGTT